>JAODLC010000123.1:12500962-12522834 GCA_026781145.1 Hippopotamyrus pictus | reverse complement strand
CAAATGATAAACATACTGTAAATTTATGTGTTAGCAAAGACCATTGAGTATATTAGTATATTTTTGGTAAATGTTAATTGAGTAGTATACACGTTTAAAAAAAAAAAAAAAAAACTGTCTGTGCAAAAACTTTTCACTGGGTGTGTGTGTGTGCGTGCATGTGTACGTGCATATATATATGTGTGTATATATTTATATGTGTATGTGTGTGTGTGTGTGTATGGTACTCAAATGATAAACATACTGTAAATTTATGTGTTAGCAAAGACCATTGAGTATATTAGTATATTTTTGGTAAATGTTAAATGAGTAGTATACACATGTTTAAAAAAAAAAAAAAAAAAAAACTGTGCAAAAACTTTTCACTGGGTGTGCGTGCGTGCATGTGTACGTGCATATATTATGTTTATATTACACTGTGGGGACTTAATGTACCCTTCAGTGTGATTAAAAACCTGTTGTTTTACCTTTGTGGGAACATTTTTCAGGTTTCCACAAAGATCTGTGAATGCAGTCAAAAAACTAAAAATGCCAGAAGTCTCATATTTTGTTTGGTTACTTATAGTGAAGGTTAGGGCTGGATAAGGGATGGGTTGAGCGATGAGATGATAACGATAATTATCACAATATAATTTTACCTCGATATGGATGTGCCAGATGCCCAGTAAAAATTCGATATAATTTGTGGCCCAAGGTGTTGCCAGTGACACGCTTTGCAACACAATGAAATGACTACCTGTCAGGACTGGCAATGGAGCACAAACACAGCCAGGAGAATCTGATATATATCGACTGATATGAAGCATTTTATCGTGATAACATTTTTGGCTATGTCACCCAGTTCTAGATAGGGGTTAAGATTGTCATGTTGAGATTAGAGTTTTCCCCCTTGGCTTCCTGAAGCATCTCCCACAAGTTAAACTGGCTTGAGGGGCACTTCTCATGTACCATTCGGTCATGCTGCTCCCATAACTGCTCAATAGAGTTGAGATCCGGTTACTGTGCTGGCCACTTCATTATATACAGAATACCAGCTGACTCTGTTTTTCCTTAAAAAGTTCTTGCATAGTTTGGAGCTGTGTTTTTCCTGTTGTAGAATGAATTTGGCTCCAATGAAGTGCTGTCCACAGGGCATAGCATGGCGTTGCAAAATGGTGTGATAGCCTTCCTTTTTCAAGATCCCTTTACAAATCTCCCAATTAGCCATCACCAAAGCAGCCTCAGACCCTCACATGGCCTCCATCATGTTAGAAGTTAGAAGTTAGAAGCATAGAATTGTCCAAAATGTCTTGGTATGCTGAAGCATTAAGTTTCCTTCAGTGGAACTAAGGCGTATAGCCCAACCCCCTGAAAAACAGCCTCGCACCATTATCCCTCTTCCGCCAAACTTTACAGTCAGGCAGGTAACGTTCTCCTGGCATCCACCGAAACCAGACTCGTCCGTCAGACTGCCAGACTGAGAAGCGTGATTCATCACAACACAGAACACGTTGCTACTGCTCCAGAGACCAGGGTGATGTGCTTTTACAGCACTCCATCCTAAATTTGGCATTGCGCTTGGTGATGTGAAGTTTGCATGCAGCTGCTCGGCCATGGAAGCCCATTCCATAATGCTCCTGGTGCACAGTTTTTGTTCTGGGGCTAATGCCAGAGGAAGTTTGGAGCTCTGCAGTTATTTTTTTATGCACTATGCGCCTCAGCACTCAGCGACCCCATTCTGTTACTTTACATGGTCTACTCTTCATGGCTGAGAATCTGTTGTTCCTAAACACTTCCACTATGTAATAGTGCCACATACACTTGACTCTGAAATATCTTACTGAATTTTTATTGGAATTTCTTGTCTTATTGACTTATTGCAAAGGTGGCATCCTATTGCAATACCACACTTGAATTCACTGAGCTCTTCAGAACAACCTATTCTTTCACAAATGTTTGTAAACCTGACTGCATAGCTAGGTGCTTGATTTCCTATACCTGTGGCAATGGGTCTGAATGAAACACCAGAATGATTGAGGTGTGTCCCAATACTTTTGTCCCTACTGTCTGTGTGTATATGTATGTATATAGTCCTGCTAGAATGCGACTAATATGTTCCTGAAAATCCTTGTGTTCTCGAAAATCGCTTACTAAAATACACATCCAATGGGAAAAATAGGGTTTGGGGAATCCAACCCCAAAACTTGGTAATTTACTCCAAACTTGGTAATTTACTCTAAGCAAGTGACTTCAATGGCCAATAACATAATTATAAGCATCTAAAATAAGAAATAATAATAAAACATTCAAAAATTATATCATAAATATCTTCTATGGGTCTTATGAGTCTCACATGAATTGCCTAGTAACCGCTTCAACCGAACTTGCTAACTTTCTGAGTTGGGAATAATAAGTCAGAGCCACCATGCTACCAGACATGCATACAGCACAAGTACAGCTAATTATGGTATGCAGAGGAGCACTGAAGGCAACATGACTACGGGCAGTCTATGAATAGCAAACGTAAGTGAATTTAAAAAGGTTGCACTGTGTTCTTTTATAATAATGTGTCAAATATTTTTAAAATTTTTAGACTCTGACCTGTGCAATGTGTGGATATACAGAAAAGTTCCATTGTTTAGATCTGAAAACCGGTTTGACCGATTCACTGAAAAGAACCGTTTCAGAAGAACGATTTTTTTGTTCACGAATCGGACATCTCTATCATTCATTTTGATAGTTATTTTTGCGTGCGGTAGTGTTTCTCGGCAAAATCACATTGCATTGTAGCTTGCTTAGTGCTGTTCTCTCTGACTGAAAAGCACAGAGATACTGAGGTAAATCCGCACTGTATTGGACTTGGGTACTAACATATCAATCGCGTTGGAACAGATTCACTGTGTGATATCACACGGTGTAGCAGGACTGACTGCGTATAAATGAATGTATATAATGTATGAGTGTGTGTGTGTGTGTATAGAATATGTATGTATACATATATGTATATAGATTCTTCTGTGGTTTATTTAAATCTGTTTTGTTTTCAGTTGCTATTGAACTGGGGTGGCACTGGAGAAAAAGATTATTATCGTAATTATGATTAACTTATTATTTTATTATTGTTTTGGTAATGGTGTTTACATATCAAATGACAAAGTGGGACCTAAGCTTCCTGCTACCTTGCTGAGCAGTGACCACCTGCTTTCATCCTGGGTCTTACTGTGGCGGAATCCCAGCCCATCCTGCACCTGTTACCTGAGCAGCTGCTGTGAGCTGAATACCGGAGGCAGATCAGGAATTATCCCACCGCCGCACTCTAAACAAAGCCTTTCAAATAGTGAAGGAAATTGAAAATGATACTTTATTCCCTATTTGTATCGGTACAATTACATTGGAATTATATTTATTAAATATCCCATCTTGCTCCCTTATGAGATGTGGGCATGGGGTCAGAGCTAGGCGGCAGCCATTTCTCCAGGCCCCCTAGAGCATTTTTTTCCAAGTTAAGGGCCTTGCTCATGGGCCCAGCAGTGACTGGACAACTCTACCGACCATGCGAATTGAGCTAGCGACCTACTGATTTGTACATTACAGGTAAATTTAAAGGTGGCGTATTTGGCTTAGTTTTAAGGTCTCCTCGAGGAGGAAGTACATTGGAGCTGAACTATATTCTCGCCTCATGGGTGAGCTTCAGCCAGCTCAGCATGCAGCTTTGCGTGAAATGCGATTCTGTGTGCTTTTTGAATTTAGAAATTGACTTGGCCTGTGTACAGTGAACAGGTTCTCACCCAAATCAAACTGTTAGCACTTGTAGACTGCAGTTAAGTTTTTTTTTTTTTTTTTTTCTTTCTTCGGTCTCTCTGAGAGACATCGCCTTGGAGTTGTTAGCTGGCTCGTTTGGCACCGGTCTCCATCTGCCAGCCTACGTACGGTCAGACATTCATTTGGGTGTTACCCCTCGCTTTCCAGATGTAACATCTCCCTGACCCAGATTGTGGTTATTTCCTATTTAATGACTCCCATGACTGTGGAGGGCTAGGGCCGCCCTTCGCTCTGCACGTGAGAGATTTTTTTTTTTCCCCCGTCTCTTGCCGTTTGACCCCCGGATGTGGTGGAATCGAATGCCCCGATATCCAAGATTAGCTGCTAATTTCATCGACCCTTAATTAGAGGCACTTGTGGTCTGTTCAAATCCATCCGCTAACTCTCTTGTACTTGGAATGAAGGAAGCAAGTGGATTAAGCCTAGTTTGTCTCAGACAAAAGAAATTGTGTTGTGGGCTTCAGTATGGTAAGCTATATACTACAAGTGTTCCAATTTAATAGATTTTTAATCCTTCCAGAGGAAATGAATGATTATCCAGTCTAGGTACCTTGAATACCTTGCTACTGCAATCTGCAGCTCAGCTTTTCGCTTTTATATCAGGTGTACCATAATATCATTTTAAACTTTGCCTTGTCCGGATATTATTCAGTGTTTCCATTCATTTGAATGAACTTGTTAATGAAGTATCATTAAAGAAGTCATTATGTATTTTTTCTGTATATAAAGAGCACTGCTAGGTTGTTCATTCATGTTTATTACTAAACATTGCAGACTAATTTATCACCGATCTGTATGATACTTATAAGTAGTCAATGGATTTATTTTTTGTTGTTTTAATGATTCTGATATATTTAGGAAAGTGTTTTCTTAAAGAAAAAAAACAATCAATGTATTGTTAAAATTACCTGGCAAGTACTGAGCCCTTGGTTGAAATGTCTATGTAGAGAAATAAACTGTCTGACTTTTGCAGACATGGCTGGAAGGCAGAAGGAATTACACTGTCATCCAAAGGATATGGAACTGCTGTGATTTCCTTTTGTCACATATTTGAAGTCAATCCAGGTGGAAAACCGTGTGATAGGTTAGAAAGGAAAAGATGGGGGGGTTACCTGTATTCAAAAATCAAAACAAAATAAACAAATCTGCACCTCTTGGAGATTAATTCCTGGGGAATGTATATGTGTGTGTGCATGCTGGCGTTTGTGAGATTGTGTGCGAGTGCGTGCTTGTATGCGCATGTGAGCAACAGAGAGTTTGTGCAGGTGTCTGCATTCTTTTGTGTGTGTGTGTGTGTGTGTGAGAGAGAGAGAGAGAGAGAGAGAGCGAAAAAATTAATCAACTATAAGTTTGCACATCTTTTACATGACAAATTTGTGTCGTGGATATATGTGCTGTGCGTGCACGTGTGTGTGAGAGAGAGACAGAGAAACTTAAACAACTATAAGTTTTCACATCTTTTACATGACAGAAAATTTGTGTGTGTGTGTGTGTGTGTGTTGCAGGAGTGAGAAAGCTGAATGATCAGAACAAGGACACAGAGTACAATAACTGTCCACTAAAGATCATTAGAAGAAATTATTTTCTGGAAACCACATTTATTCAAACCAAAAACATGTTTAAATTGTGTCAAGGTTTGTGAATGAATTGTGTAACAGTCTTTGATCTGAAGAAAATTTCCATGAAATGCAAAATGAGTCATACTGTGTAACTATTTATCAAGTCCTTTTGGCTTTAGATTATAAAAGGTAGTCATTCTTAAAGACAAATATTTAACCATATTTTTATCCTATGTAAACTGGAATGTTTTAAATTAAGGTTATATATAATTTATTTTCTTATAGCAGATCATTTTCAAAACTAAAGGTGCTACAGAAAAATGCTAACTAAAAACAAATTATAGTTACAATGGTTGGCTGTTAATGCCATTACTACAATGGATACACAGCAAGAAGAAGCTACGGCACTCTCAGTAAAATGGCAACACTTAATTTGCATAAAATCATTATTCAAATAACTCACTGATGAATGAAATCCCTGTTCATACTTGATTTCTGTCATGAAAATTATTTAGGAAATGCTTTCCCAAATATTAATGCTGAATAACCTTGGGTTGCGCAACTCAGTAAATACATTTCTATTACCCCATTACTTTTAATTAACTACACTTTATTTCTAGAGTGTTGGTTGGGGCCCCTGCTGCTTGCGAATAAGTTTTAAGATTATCATTTGAATTGTACTTTGTGTCAACATAAATGTAGTAAAGGGTTGTGTATATCTCAACAGTTCAAAATGTTATGAGGTCACTTTGATTCATAGGCATAGTTTGGATATTTGTAAATGTATAGTCTTGTAAATTGTTCAAATGTAACTTTTTTGCATGAAGATTATTTTCTTTTTTGGAATTTAGTTTGTATCCGGAGAATAGCAATAGCTAGAAAATATTGAATGGTGTAAATAATGGGCATGACCAACATGAATGAATTTGTCACTTTTTGTCACTTTATTTAGATCTCAATTTGTAATTTTGAGGTATTTCATATAGAAAAACAACTAAAGTAACTTTTATTAATTTTGCTAAACACATTTATACTGAGAGCTGTTAGTTTGTAAGGTTTCAATACTTAACTGGGATTGGGGTTTCCGCCTAGGCTTGTATATTAATATACTGGTTTCAGCTGAGCAAAGTTTGTACAGCTTGTGCAACTTGCAGTTGAATAAGAAAAATAAGTTGGGGTACTACACAGGTTACACTGACAAAATTCATCCTTGCTGGAAGGCCTTAGTCTTTGGATAGTTTGACTATCCAAAAAGTATGAAAATTACTGAGCAATAATAAGAAGGGCTTCTCTAAACAATGTGAATTTCCACAAGCATTGCATAGCCAGATTTTCTGAAGTATACTGGGTAACAATACTAAAAGTGTTTACTGGTAGTTTTACTAGTAAGACCTTTATGGTGTTCTCCCCAACAGATGGCCTATTTATCAACCAACTCTCTGACACTGATAAAAATAGACTTTCCAGATCAGAGGTTCAGACTTCGTTTTGAAACTTGCTGTCGGTTTTTGTAGCTAGGTTCAACAACTGCATAAAAATGGCCACATGCACAGTGATTAATTGTGCAGATCCTTAGCATTTCAAAGTTGAGTGATACTTTTTGTAATGAAGCAACACTTCCACCTAATTTGTTGGGAATTTGTGAAAATGTTTTTGTAGACTAGTCTTGGAAAGCCATAATTTGTACTGATTTTTGTTCTTGAAGACTGATTTCCACAGTTTAGTGGTGCTGTATGTGCTCCACAAACAGCTTGAGAGCCACACTATGTTTGGTGTCTTGAATTTCTGTTTGAATTTGCTCAGCTCTCCAGTTCAGGGCTCGTGGGGGTGATGTGCTGGAAAGCTTTCCCCTCTCTCCACCTTTCCATTCCAAGTCACGCTGTCTTTGTGCAGCCAAAACTCAAAAGCAATTGCTTTGTAGTAAAAGTTTGGGGGAGGTAGACTGGAATAATTTGCCTATTCAGGCTTAATTAGTTGTTGTGCACAGTGGACCTGCATTTCTGCGCGGCCCACTGAGTAAACACGCAAATATGCTGCTGTCCCATGTTGGGACTCCTTTTGCGGGGCTGACAGTAGCACAGTTAGGCCTGCAGGGGAAAGTGGAATGCAGATATTAACGTGATGTCAATTAGTTACTACAGATGCAAACAGAAACACAAATTAGCACTTTTTTGACACTTAAATATACTTGGAAGTAGCTGAATGTGTGGTGTTGTGTGTGTGTGTGTGTGTGTTATAAACCTTTTTTCTTAAAAACAAGAATAAAGAATTATACACACACACCCTTTATACACCTTTATATATAACATTGTATATAAAAGTAAAATTTTGTTTTAACTAGGACTTGGTGGCCAGTTAAAACTTGTTCATACTGACTTTTACTTAATCGTACTTTTTTCGTTTTAGAGATGAAGGGATCCAGAAATGGACTTTGTTGACAGTATTTACCTTGTTTGAATAAGTAAAGTCCTATTTTAGGTGATTTGAGTCATGTCACTCACATTGTAGTCATCACTCCCTGCCTGCCTGTCTGTCTGGCCTCTGGCCAGCCTTGAACCCGTGACAGTGGGGATGGACTCATCTCAGTCACCCGCTTAGGCCATTCAGCCATGCGGCGGCCCAGGACAGTTTAGTCACACCTCTTAAACATGACATGAGGACTGGTGGATAGATTGGAGCTGGAAAGAAAAGGGGCAAAGACGTTTTTAGTCCTACTCTTTAACCTGAATTTCCTGAGGTCAGTTGATGGCTGTTCATTATGACGATTATGCCACAATCTTTAGCATCTAAAACATGGCAGTGTGCCTTGCGGAAAGAACCTTTCCCCATGTTCTAGAGAAATACTAAGCATCAGACTTCAAAACCATCCATCCATCTATTTTCTGAAACTGTTTATGCTGTTCAGGATCGTGGGTGGTCCGGAGCCTATGGGCGCAAGGTAGGGAACAATCCAGGATGGGGCACCAACCCATCGCAGGGCACACTCACATACCATTCACTCACACACACAATTCACTCACACATGCACACCTACGAGCAATTTGGTAACTCCAATCAGCCTCAGCATGTTGACCCGAACCTAGGTCCCACAGGTGTGAGGCAACAGTGCCAGCCACTTCAAAACCATTTTTTTTTTTTTAAATTTGATGTTTCCAGCTAATTGACAGGTTTATAGCTTTGGACACAATGGCAGCCAAAGAAACATGCTTGGGCTGGTATATGCCTTCATATCTACACCATATTTGCATATACGGTGTTCTGTTATGTTTTCCTAATAATTTTTTTTTTATTTTTATTATTTTTATTTTTATTATTATTATTGTTATTGTTTGTTTGACCATTAAGTGCTTCTGTGAGTTCTGAAATCTTGCTTTTATTCTTATCTGTGCTCCATCAGGTCACCACCCACACCCCCACCCCTTTTTCCCCCTAACTGCCTGCATACAGCCCAAACAACAGGTCTGTTTGTTCCACGTGGGGCCCATTTCACTCAGCCGACACTGGCCACATCTGTCTTGTCGGGTGCCAAGGCCAGGGCGTCCTTACTGCCAGGCGCGCGTGGGCCAGGAGCCTGATCAGCAGAAAGCTCCCCATGGCTGCCAGACACTCACTTCGTTCTCGCATCTCTTCTTATTGCACAAGCTGCGAAAAGCGATATCTTGCTCTTCATGTTGTGGCGAATGCAAAGCGGCAACTCTAGGGGATAGCTAAATAGATATCGTTTATCGAATTTATTTATGACTGTATAAATTCTTGTCTATCTGTATTACGTAACATGCAGTAAATTACTGTACTTTTCAGTTTTTCTTTAATGTATTCTGATATCCTGTTGTCAAACATCAAACTGTTTCAATTGATTATTTTTTATCATATTTTTCACTTTTATTTCCAAAATCTGAAGCAATCTGGGAAAAGCCAGACATATGTTGGGTGAAGACAAAGGTGCAGGCATAGAATTATCATAATTTTCTTTTTACCGGCATGAATTATGCCGTTGTTAAAATCTGTGTCTAAAAGGACTTTCTGTGAACAAAAGGTAAGCAATATGAGGAGTGACGCAAATTAAAGCAGTGAAAATGCTTCCCTGTGACCTGAGGCGAATGGTCAAATTTTTATTATTTCTCTTACAGTCATGACAATATGTATTCCATCTGTACCTCTGAGATGCAGCTTCCCAAAGGGATTCAGTTTCAGCTTATGCCTCTTTAATTTCTGATAATGAAAAAATTATCGAAAAAGCCTGGGCCCTTTGTTGCAACCCGCCTCCGTTTTAGAATATCTCCAGTGATTAATGCCGGCTGCCTCATATTACCAGCTCCTTCAGAATATGAGATTATATACGCTGTCAATGCACATTCTTTAAGATAGCTCACACTGAATTATTTGGCAGTCTGTATCTGACTACCTTGAAGCTTACTTGCTTAAAACATGCTGACACATTAACACCACTGTTATTATATAATTAAAAAATACATATTTTTACCCTTGTAAAATATTTTTAAAGCAATTAGATAAATCCTGTTTTGCTTAAGCCTGTGTTTCCGGAGTTGTCATTGAAATGTTTAGCATCAATGCCGACCACATATTGAAATTATTAAACCATTGCGGTCACAGGCACTTAGCAGAAGTCAACATTTAATTTTAAATTGTCCATATGGGAAGCTACATTTTTAGTCCATTAGTCTTTAGTGTATTTGAGGTTCGGCGAAAATGCAGGTATATATTTGGAGGAGTGTTTGTGTAAGAGAAGACATTGCTCATTGACGCTCAACCATCTGCAAGCTGTGTGCTGTATAGCTCATTGGCTCTTGTTATCCATGAGCTGAAATGTCTGTAAATGCTGCGTAGATCTGAGCTGATCGTGGAGAAGTCAAAATGCCAAAGTCATAGGGCGGCAGAGTGTTATTCAAACCTGTGATGAAGTTTGAGTGCAGTTAAGCTCTAAAGTTGGACTGTGTTATGCTGAGTGATGCTCAGGCAGGTCTTCTTTCCGTTTGTTATAAATGCAACAGGAGGTATTCTTTTCAGACGCGTAGACCTTATAAGAAAGGATGTGAGCCACTCTGTCTGGTACATTGCCTCTGAATGAGGGCTCTGGGAGGTCGGACACACGCAGAGGGTGCACATTAGTTCCAGGACAAAATGGGTCCATAGGGTCAGTCACTCTAGCAGTCGGATGTCCTCCTTTTCTCAACTTTAATCCCATTCTTTCCCATTGAGTTCGGTGCTTCAATGTTAATAAAGTAAATTGATAATATAAATTGAAACAAATTAAACGGTCATTTAAGCTCTCGACCTGAAGTTATACCAGTAAAGGAGATTTTTACTGGGCCACCAAATTTTAGTATATATTTGTCCAAATTTATTTTATTGATATTTTGCAGTTTGACTCTCCTATAAATTATTTTTGCTTTCACGGTTTGTAACATTTTAAGCTAATGTAATTTTCTGCATATATAACTTGTTTTAAGTTAGATATAAGAAACTTGGATTCATAATGAGTTCATTCCAAGATGTAAATGTGGCTTTTTTTTTTGTCATGGATGACATTTTTCTGCCATACTGGGTTTCAAGCTGCCCTATGTATTTATTAAGCGCCCCCTAGAGACGTGTTGAACATCTGCAGGTTTCTAGCTGCACCGCTCATCCAATCAGTGACAACTTTTGTTGTAGCAGGAGAAATTTCCATTAAGTGCTAAATTGTTTACTGGAGGACCAAAAATTCTTTCCCCCCGATGCTACATTGAGGAGCGCATTCAGCCAAATGCAGTATAGCATCTTTGAGCATGCCTAAATTTGTGTAAAAAATTAAGATATAAAAATAAATGGTCCCATTTAAGCAGCATAAACAAATATTACACATCACTATCTTGGATATGGGGCTCCCTCTTCATTGATACTTCTAACACAGTAGAGGAATGCTTCATCTATGCTTCCCTCCCTAAAATAACTTGCTTAATTTTAATGAGCACTCTGGCATAAATCTCACTGACCCAGACGTTCCCCGCTTCCACGACTACCAGAAAACACTCTCCCACATCCATATTTACCTGACCTCCTAATTTATCTTTATGTGTTGTCAGCAGGTGGCTTTTCCTCTGGCAGTGTTAGACCAAGACAGAGCGTCGCCCTTTCGCTAACCCCTACAGTTCCTGTTCCCGTCGGGGTAAACACTGAGAATGATTGGCCATTTGATCTATGCCCTGCTCCACTTTTAGCCGTTGACAGGCCCTGGCAATGTGGCTGTGTGGCAAATGGGACGTGTCCGGGCACGTCTGTCTACATGACGACATGGTCCTTTTTGTGACTGCAAGAAATTCAAGAAACAAAGTGCTCATCTTCCAAGAACCAATCCAGGGACCAGTGGGGTGTGGAGAAGCTTTATTCTTAACTGCCATAGCTAAGGGAAGTTCCAATTTTAGTGAGAGACGGGGATACAGTGTTACTTAACACAGATTATGTCATGCTTCAATTTACATGTGATGTAAAATATTTTTGCAATCATTAGATCAAGAGGAGTAAGTGCTACTGAGGGTTTTACGTCGTCGCTTGTAAAAGGAGTATCTTTAATTTTAGCAGTGTGAAAACGCACCTTGTCGGGGGGCAGTACTTTTTAACCTTGTCCCTTCTACACCTGACTCTTTTATGCATTATTTGATCTTAATAAATCCTTTTAAAAAATATCAAACATCGCCAAAACATTGTACATGCAGTCTACAAAACCATGTATTGTCGATATGGAGATTAGTACAAATAATTGTGTTTTAGGATGTTTTATTATACACATGCTGTTAGATACAGCATCATTCTAAATGATCTCTTTGTAGTCTACAGATTATTCTTTGAAGAATTCCCTTGGGTCTTCACATTCTACTCCATGGATGGAGATCCAAAGCATTGGCAGCTGACATGTTTTGTAATACATGCCAGATTAGCATAACTGATGAAAGAATTGAGCTCATAAGGTCTCATAGGATTGATAAATAATGGATGGTATTTAAGTTTTGAAATCGGTCCTCCATGCACCTGTGGTTTCGATAACGTGTGTAGCTAAGGAAGCTATTAAAAAAACATTTTTGGGTGGTCTTGAACAGGCTGGTTTATTTGTGGTTTTAAGGCGTTAAAGATGGGAATACCAGTTTGGCAGTATCAGGCCTATGACTGCAGCAAAGTAAGAACTGAAGGCAAAATTTTGATACAGACAATTGGAAAATATATTTTTACGGGTGAATTGAAAACATTGTCCAGTCGTGGCGCAGTTGGATCTTTTTTGTCATTTATTTGTTTCAACTGAGCATGTAAAAGCTCTTGATGGGGATATTTTTTTTTCCATAAATGAAATAATTCAACCATTTTTGATGTGTTTCATGAGAGCTGGAAAACTTGTACTTGAGCGGATTTCCAGGACCAGGCTGGACCGTTACTGTTACTGGTGAGAGAGAGCCCAACAAAGTGAATATGTGTCACGGTCCGCGGTGGAGGCGAGCGAGTAAGCAGGCGAACAGAGCCAGTAAGATGGGCAGACGGGGTTTTTAATGGGTAAAGAGGCAGACATCCACGAACACCATAACACTACAATGCCGGATCTGGCAAACAGGGGAAGACGTGGACTGATATACAACAGACAGAGCAAACTGAACAAGGCACAGGTGAGAACAATCAGGTAAAAACACGGGGTAATGAGGTGGGCATGGCACACATGGGGATCGTACGGAGCCGGGCGTGACAATATGTTACATTCCCAGCATTTTGCCAGTTTTGCTCTGTATAATTTATAAATAAAGTATAGAAATTAGGTTTTATATGCTTTTTAAATATGTAATTTTATGGGTACTCTGCATTATTTGTTGTATCATCTGGTAATCATTTGTTTCTTCTATTTTAACAGTTTGTTTAAAATTGCTACTATGGTATTTTTGGAGGCTGGAAACAGAAAATCAGATGCTGGAAACCAGTAACAAAAGAGGCACAGAGGAAAGGAGATTGTCAGTTTGCCTGGCACTTAGACCAAAATGTCCTGCAGCTAATTTCATTCCCAAGTTTTCTGTTGCTTCCTTTCCCTTTTGAAATATTTGCTGCCAATTTAAGACAACTTCAGTAGTCCATGTTGTTGCTGTCTGTGTTTGAGAAATTTCTGTAACTGTGAGACACTTGCTGCTGCCTATCTTGGCCAGGTCTCCCTTGAAAAAGAGGTTTTTAATCTCAATGGGATCTTCCTGGTTAAATAAAGGTTAATAAATAAATAAATCTAACAACTGTAGCCATCCTAAGGTCTATGTGTTTGTATTATAGAACTGAAACCTAGTTATCAGTATCTGAAAAGACACCATGGAGAACTATTACCTGGGTGGTCATCAGGAGTGTTCTCTGGTCCATCAGTAGTTGATAAAAAATAAACGGTTGCATGAACTTGCAGTTGTTCATCTGCTCTGCTTCCATGATGATCTTAACACCCTTGGTCTACACAGCTGATGTTTGTAATTAATAAGTCTGTCTTTTGGCAAACGCCTATTATGGGGATCAACAGAATGAGTTGAGTGTAGGAACCAGGCCTGGGGGTCTACACCTGAACATCACAGACAGCCTCTAGAAAACCATCTCCGTGTATCTCCAGGTATGTTAGGCCAGCTCCAACAAGACCTTAACTCATTAATGTACTGTGTATGCATAGACATGACTCAGAAATGCACACAGAAACTAGAATACTCAACTATTGATGCAAATTTGTCTGTGGTCACCCTTTTGACTGGCCGAACATACCTTTCTTTTGTCACACATTCATTCAATACTGTACATTCCTAGTACAATACTTCTCACTTTGGGTTTGTGCAGGGTTGGGGGGTTGTTGTGGGGAGGGGGGGGGGTCCACTCATAATTAATGCATCTCTACTTTCAATTGTCCATTTGCCCATGCAGGTTTGGAGTCATTATTTGAAAATCCCCCCGCCCATGAGGGCACCCCTGCTTGGAGGTAGCATTTCAGCAGTAAGATTAAGGACATAGGTGACATTGAGCAGGTGTTCATGAATGGATGTGTTCTTGTACGCTCTATCAACCTTTGTATTCTTTCTGTGGTGCCAGTCAAATAGTTTCAGTTGTCAATACCAGCTTCCTGCCAAAATCGATTTGGTTTATTCCGGCATTTGATTAACTCGCTGCAGCAGTAGCTCGAATGTTCTGAGCATCCCTGCTTCATGTGTGTCAGTAGAGCTTATCATTAAAAATGTGCCACCAAGGTTCATGTAGTTCCTTGTAATCCTTTGAAATTCACTCCAGCATTTCCTTTTATGATTTCTTGGATCAATACTAAAAGCATGAACAGATCTTAGCGTTTCAACAGCGGCTGAGCATGGTAAGAGATGTTTGGCCCGGAATCAGCCAAACAGAGTTGTGCAATTTATGGCCTCAGTGGTAAGCAGTTCTTCTGCTAAGTTTTCAGACATTACTCCCTTAAGCGCAATTCCTGTTTGGGCCAGATTTCTGGAGAATTAATTCACAATAAAACAGGCATTCAGGTGGCTTGAAACAGACCTTTAATTAAACAGTTTTTTTTTTTTAATTTTTTTTTTTTTTTTTAAATCAGTGTGTTGACAACAATGATATTTAGCTATTACATCTTACCTACATTTTATTATTTGTTTATATTTGCAATAAGTTTGCTGTGTGCTTGAGATGTGCACTATTTTTCTTCAAACTGGTGCTCTCATTGGTTCTTGCAAAACAGTAACTTGAGAACTCTTGTAGTATGCCTCATAGTCTTATTTTACGAATATTGTAAAGCAGGTCAGGAAAAACCAAATAGACTGGGTTATATTGAGCAAGGTATGGAAAGTGATCGCTGTGTTACTTAGTGATATCCAGCAACTGCATGTTAATATTATACACTTACATAAGCTTGGTATTAAGCTGTCATTGCAAATGTGGTGTTCACAGTTTTGTGGTATTTTAAAGTGGAGCCCTTCCATCGTAATACAAAGATGGTGTTTTATACACCACCTTAGCATTTAATAATTGCTGTAAATTGTCTTGGGAATGTGTGGAAGTTTGGAGAGAACAGCATTTTTGTTTTCTCATGACAAGCATTTCAGCGATGTTTTATTATCCACGATCGCATTGAAACCACTGAACATTAATCTCATTTCTCTCTCTCTCTCTCTCTCTCTCTCTCTCTCTCTCTCTCTTTAAATTTTGAAGAATGCATAACATAAGGTGTAGGTGTTCCTGCAGGTGGATCCACACCTCTGAAAGAGGATGTGGTTTTAGGGGCAGCCTCTGGCAAGCTATGCCTCTAGGTGGGGCCCGTCCTGGTGCTTCTCAGAATATGAGGGGAGCTGAGAGTGTGCATCTGCAGCAGTTTCTTATGTGACTCATGGGGCAGTAAAAATAACAAATCATTATATTATATTCTATGATATTTCTACATGTTATTCTCACTGCAGAGCTTAAACAACTGGGATTATCCCTGTTTATACTGTTTTTAAAGGAAATCTGGCCAATCAGCGAGGGCTGATGCGTGTTTATTGCCTTTTAATGGGACATACAAGGGGAATTTGTGTGAGAACTGGTATTTTTTTCCAAGTACTGTCATGTGAGACATAAATGGTAACAAGATTATGTTTAAGTAACAAAAATGTTGGCTTCACTGATTTTTATTATTGTCAAAATTGACTTTTAAATAAGCTTATTCATTTAATACAATAGTCTGGGAAGTAGAATGTACAATGGCTTGCTAGTGGTTAGGCTACGTAATTTATGGTGTGATGGGTAGACAATTATTCATAAGAGATAGCAAAGCATTGTTAAATGTAATGTTAAAGAAAGTGGCTAATTAGGTGAAAATTCTCAAAGTATCTGTACTGTTCCTGCTAATTTTCCTCAGTGTTGTAACTAGAGAAAACAATCCATGCTTCCTTAACACATTCAAAATGCATCTCTAACCAATGACACCTCTGTGCCTAGTAAATTCTTTCCCAGGTTTAGGCTTACACTAAATAACTCCTCTCACTTTTTCTGTTTCTTTTATTATTGGATGATTGTGTTACACATATATTTCAAGTCAAGTGCTCTTTGTCGTACCATCCATATTGAAGTATCCAGTCGCATGAGACAGCATTTCCCAAGAACCACAGTACAACATTCAGACAGGAAGTGACAAAAAAAGTACTGTAGGTATTAACAATTTTAAACTCAGGAGAGTGCAAGTAAAGGGGGTTGGACTTAACACTATATACACATAGTGTCTGAGTGTGTAATTGAGAGACTCTGGAGCGTATCAGCTTTACGTTTGTGTTCTGAAACCTTAACGTGACGATACGGAATAATGGTACTATAACCTCTGGGCATGACCTTAAACATCCCACATTGTTTAGTGAATTACAGCCACAGCTATATCTTTCAAAACTGTGTAGCCTAGTGGTCTACATTATTTCCTGTTTGTAGTTATATGAATTATCTTGAATTAATTTTTTTTCTCTCAAAGACAACCCATTATATCTTGCCTGAGATTATATATACAAATAATTTATTCTAATATTTGTTTTTAAATTTACCTCAACTAAAAGTTCTAGCATTCCATTCAGTACATCTATGACTACCCCTGCAATCAGGATAAGAGACTAGAAGATGTCTGGATGGAAAAGTAGTTGCTCTTCTGTTATACAATTAGGATGTTGATTGCCTGTTATAGTACTTGTAATTGAAATACTTGTAATTTTCGGCTTTTGTGCGGGTAAAGTGCAGCTCTCTTGGAATCTCTTGGAACTAACACTGTTGGCATCTCCGAAATCATAATCTCCGCACGGAATACGCTCCTTGTGGCAGTGCGGTCAGTCTGTACAAAAGATGAGGTGCAAATGGCTACTAATGACAGGCAGATGAAGGAAGGGAGCCGAGCAGCAACAGTGCGGTTTCTGACTGCATTCTCAAACTGGTTTAATCTGCTTTAGGGGCACAGACACATGTGGCCTAGTCAAAACAATGCGATGGCCCTCCGGTATAATGAGGTATCTTTGCTGAGGAAAGCAGGCAGACTCTAGGGGGCCAACAGATGAAAGGGATACAAATGCTAAGGTAGAAGAAAGGAAAGGGTAGGAAACAGTGTTCATAAGGAATAAGGATTTGGCTATAACTTCTGGATTGGCATTATTGGTATTTAACAGGATACGTTTAACGTTGGATACTTTTATCATGTCCAGAACCTTCATACAGTAGAGCATCTATAGATACCATAACTGAGGATAAACTGAGTTAATACCATGATAAATGACACACTGTAATAATTGAGTGTATTACTGCTCAAAATTCCTTGGAGTAAAATAGGTAATTCTGAGGTTGGTTGTTTGTTTGTTACTTCATTTTAAACTTCTTAAAGATGAAGTAGATTAAGTGTTTGTAAAATATATTTGCTTAACTCTCGCTTCTGAGTTTAACAGCCTGTGTGATAATTGCCCACTTATGGGTTTCTGTTGTTACTAAGCCCTGGCTGAGTGCTTGTCTTCCACATATTCTCACGGGTTTCCTCTGCACAGGAGCGTGTGTGGTTTAGGGAAATAGTTGTGTGTGCATATGTGTTCCTACAGGGTAAAATAATTACTGTTTCAGTAAAGAATAATATGAACTGTGAATGGGATCAGAATAAATCCAGAATGTCAGTCTGTATGTTCTTTAAATGCAATTGCATTCCTTGAGAGGATAAATTTATTTACAGATATATGATGCAGTCATGCTTCAAATTTTCCATAGCTTAATTTAATTTTTGCTTTTGTTTCTCTTTCTCGGTGTGTTTTTCATTCTTTATTGGTTAAATTGGTCTTGGCCTATGGAGTATTTTATTCAGCTCTTTTATGGTCTTGTTTTTCCTCATTACTTTTCAGCATTGTTGTCTATGACTGCTTGAAGTACAACGTTTTGGAAAACTAAATATTCTGTTAGGACTGACAAAATGTTTGGAGTTTGTAAACGTAGCCAATATAGACTTTCCATCACGTGTTTTCTTATAAAACGTCTTGTAAATTCTAACATTTATGCTGGTATGTTACGGTAGCAGCTGCAAAGAGATGTTTGTGTTGCTATTAGATTGGCCATCTCATTTTGACATCTAGCTAAATTATCTTAATTCAGTTTTCCTTGTTAAGACCCAAATTTAAACTGTGTCTTACACTGGTAGACACTTTTATTAGTTCTGTGTGTTGTCAATGCGATATTTTAGTAGCAATATTGTCCAACATTTACTGCGCATATTAATCACGAATTGGTGGATTGTAACGCACTCATTATATGCTCTTCCCTATAAGTTTTCTGAAGGCGGGGTAGGAGCCTAAATGTGAATGATGATGTCATAACGGCTATACTGACACTCTCTTTAATAAGTTTAGGACCCACAGTGAGGGAATTTATATTAAGTAGCTGCAATTGCATGTTTGTGCTTTTACAGCAGGTGAAGGGATGAACCCGCTGTCGGGGTAATATCGAGTGAAGGGGTACAGCTGTATCTGGCAGCAAGGACGATTGCTGCAGGAAGCTTTCCTCTTGGCTTTGCAGTGGCCTGTGGCGAAACACGATCCGCACGGAGCCCGTTGATTGGAAAAAGCTGTTAGCTCCCTCTTTGACTGTAGCAAGTCCCCCCACATGTTTCGTGACAGGGATGTGTGACAGGGACGTGCCCTTGCAGGGGACCCCGCTCACCATTGGCTGGGCTCTGCCCTGAGGTCTGGGTGAGATAGATGTTGCTCCTGGTTACCATCCGTGGGTTCCAAGCTGTGGCCGATGGTCATTTTACATTGTGTATGACACATAGTTCCAAAGAATTAAGGCAGGTTAACTTTTAGGAGTCATCTTTATTTGTGGTTTGTATACGGCAGAACCATTCTGTTAACAGCTAAGATTCAGTCAGAGTCCATTTTCAGTGGAGTTATGGTGATGTTGTTTGGTTGTTTGTTGTTATTGGTAATAGTAATAGTAGTAGTAGAATGTTTGTTTTGATTTGTTCATTTATTTGTCTTTTCCCTCCTTTATTTCCATCATTTTTACAAAATTGGCCATTCCATAGTAGGAATCACCTAATTGAATTGTGTTATATAACATTTAATTGTACCCAAGAATGATTTATAATCATAAAGTGTCTCTCAGATTGCCAGGTGATTTCCAGACATGAAAAATCCATAAGTAGGGCTACTGTTCTTATTTCATTATACAGATGCTCCTCTACTTACGAACTTTAAACTTACAAACTTTCAGACATACGAATGAAGAGGACTGTAAGTCCAAACTGTGTTCATTGGGCTCCCGTTTCCTATCCGCAACATATTTTTTTTTAAATCCCTGCGCGCCAGTTCCGGGTAGTACGACTTCATCATAGTTCTTTGTACTTGTGTATACCCTTAAAATTATGTTGAATAACAAATTATGAACATTTCAAGTTACGAACAGCTGTCATACTGTAAGTAAAGGAGAGTCTGTATTCTTAAATAATTTAATGGTAAATAGCAAAAGAAGACTACCAATCTATTGTAATCTCCCCAATCAGATCAATTTATTGTAGATAATTTTATGGTGTCCCCTGGCTCTTTGGTTATATATATAAATAATTTTCCTTACTTTTGATTTAAAACTTCAGCTGTCTGGGACAGAAAGCCAAAATGTATTTTAAAACATCAGGGTGTTCTGAAGGGAACACTCAACCTTTTGCTGAAATAACTGTGTTTTGCTGGGTATACAGGGGCCTGAGTGAGGCTCATGGAGCCAGTAAATCACACGTTTTTTTTTTCTCTACTTGCAGTGATCCAAACATAATGCTAGCTAGGACATAGCTGACCCCATTTTTGTTTGCGTTTGGTTTGGGAGGTGAGTTTACCACATGGTCCTCGTCAAACTTTTATTTTTTGAAAAATAGCTGAAAAATTAGAAAATGACAGAAAGACGTCTTCATTGGCAGTAGAGTTGTGGCTGGCCAAGCCCTCCTGCAGTTCTAAACACTGATGGGGGGGGGTCTTTTCTATTGCTTAACCATGTTTAGAGCACGCTCCCAGATGTCAGACTGGGACTGGTCTCTGTCCTGTCGAGACGCATAAATCAGCACCTCTGAGTGTATCCTCCCATTACCTTAACTTAAACTAACCTGAAATGAGTAGAATGCGGCAGATCCGCCGGCTGAGGTGGTTACTTAATCCGAATCCTTTTCTTTGCTCGGTTTCCACAGGGTTGCTGTGTTTGTGAGAAGCCAATTTGCTGAAGTGGCTTGCTGTTCAGGCAGAACATTATAGAATGATGATGTGAAATAAGGCCTCTGGTCTCCTTCTGTATAGCTAAGTCCCTCTTTATAATGAATAGTGCATTCTCCCAAATGACGTATTGGCATTGCAATAATTTTTAAATGAGATCATTGGTAATTAACAAATGATCCTCCTTTTCTTAGTGACAGGGAGGAGGGGCCTTCAGTTTAGTCTGTGAAATGATCAGGTGCAGTAAAACATTGCTGTTTTTAGCAGTTGATTGGCCATATCCCATTTTGCCAGCCAATAAAAGCCAAAGGTTGAAATGCGCCTGTGTGGCGGACCCAGTGTTGGGCTCTGTCCACTTACATAACCTGACACAGCATGTAGCATCGGCACTGAGCTTGACTCTGCCCTGCTTATACTGATACTGATATTGCGACTGTGACTGCTTTACTCTTCGAGTGAGGTCTGCTGCTACCCAATGTTATAAGAGCTCAGAATTGTGAACATGCAGACTTGGAAAAGACCGTTCCATTGACAGTTATGTTCAGTTGTCAAACATCATACATCAGTCTGTTGATGGTGATTGCTCTTTTCGAGGCTGAAGTAAATCTTTTATAATAGTGTTGTTATTCCCTCTAAAACTCAGCAGATATATTTATGCAAAGAAATGCAATTATAAAAATAGAAGTATGAACGTTCGTGTAGAATGTACCGATTAAACTGTGAGAATAAAAATTGGATGTTTTGTGATGTGAGATTTATGGCCCAACTCATAAGATTTTAATGAACTTAAATTCTGATATCATTTTTATAACATAGTTTCAGTTTTAGTTGACCACTGCTTTACCAACTGATATGGCTCAGATTCTCAAGTATGCAGAAGAAACCAGGATGAAAGTAATATAAATATAAAATAGGCCACTTGAAAGTAACCATATGCATTTACCTTATAACATGTAAACAACATGAACATGTTTTTCTGTAGTTTATTCAATATTTACATTCTTAGTAAATCAGTATCACCTCTAGGTTATGCTAGGCTAGTAGTGGTAATTTGTAATGCAGGAAGCTTAACTTCTCCGCCTTTTCTGTAGAGAAAAAGCATCTTTTCTCATCACAGTTGTTTTGAAAAAACATTATCAAGGTTTTCCACCAATATTTATAAATTTGAGGCACTTTAATATCAGTCAACTGATTTCTCTCTCAAGCACTAGTGATTCTATACTCAGCAAAAAAAGAAACGTCCCTTTTTCAGGACTGTGTATTTCAACAATAATGTTGTAAAAATCCAAATAAC
>JAODLC010000123.1:12487807-12500862 GCA_026781145.1 Hippopotamyrus pictus | reverse complement strand
TAAAGGGTTTAAACAATGTTTTCCATGCATGTTCAATTAACCATAATCAATTAATTAACATGCACCTGTGGAATGGTTAATTAATTGTTAATGTTAATGTTAATGTTAATTAATTGATTAAATACACATGAATGTTGAAATACACAGTCCTGAAAAAGGGACGTTTCTTTTTTTGCTGAGTATATATGTAAGTGTCTTCAGATATGAGTACTTTGCAGTTGAAGATGTACCAACAATCTGTGCTCAATATTCCAAATTCACCTTGGAGAGGGAGCACACTTGTGTCACTATTAAAGGCTATCAGTCATAAAGAACCATTTTGAAGTAGTAATTCACTGTACAGATATTACTCCTAGTATTATGTCAGAAAAAAGTCACACGTATTATGTTACCGGTAAAGTTGACCTATGCAGGATATCACAAAAATGAAAAAAGAAAATCAGTAATTGACGTTCTTCTTTTGTTCAGTGTGCACACATATCGAGAAACAGACTTTTTACTTACAGCTGTACAGGTATCTCAAATGAATTTATCTTCACATTTTTTTTTTATTTGTCAAGATTTTGCAATCCAGATTCTGGACAGCATATGTGAGTGTGGTCCTTACAATGTATTTCTTGCATTTCACACGTACTTGCAGTCCGGGTGAGGTGAGCAGATCTGACTCCTGTTTCATGCATGTACTTGTGGTCCGGGTGAGGTGAGCAGATCTGACCCCTATTTCACGCATGTACTTCCGGTCTGGGTGAAGTGAGCAGATCTGACCCCTTGCACGTTTTCTGCCAGCACTGCTGTCCATTAGAGCTGGTATAGAGCAACTTCCAGGTTCATCAGACTGAACTCCTCTTCGCAGTGGTCAAAGCGGCAGGTGATTCTGGTAGGCGGGTCCGTCTCTCAATCAACAATTTCCTCCAGAGATGTTCTTTGCTGATATAGTTTATCGTCATTTTGTGGCTGGTTGATCTCTGTCTAGAGGGCATGGGCATTGTATGCATCAAGAATCCATCCGTTTTTTGTAACCACTTGCCCTATTCAGCTTCGTGGGGGGTCTAGAGCCTATCCTGGAGGCTACGAGCTCAAAGCAGAGAATAACCCAGGATGGGGAGCCAACCCATCACAGGGCATAATCACGCACACATTCACTTACGCATGCACACAACATAATATAATAATAATATTGTGGAACATCACAGATGGCCATGGTACAGTTGTATGTATGTTTACAGTTGTGTGTTGCTGTCACCATGACAAGGGTGTCCTCTTCTCCTTTGGTGGCATTTTTTGAGGCCTCATGTCCTGGCTGTTGCTCAGAGATGCATCATTTTGCATAGTTTTCAAAATAAGGACATTCTTGTACTTTTTAGGGAATTATAACATAAGCATTATTTCTGTGTCAGAGAGTGCAAACTTTGAGGACTTCACTGGTCTTCCTACTTCAGTCAGAAGCTCTTTGGGGAGCTATGACTTGTTTTCCTCTCGGTTCCAAACATGGCCAGCTTCCATTTTTGATTAGTTCAATTCCTAGTCTGTAGAACATGAAGAAATTGTCACATGTGATGTTGTGACCTTGTAGTCCTTCACATACATTCAGAACCGCCTACATCCCCTTGTTCTTTTCAGCTGTACCGCCTGACAGCTTTCTAGTGTAGACCTGCATATTCCAGGCATAACTAGATCTGACATTAAGCTCTTCAAATTTTGATTCCATATTTCCCAGATTTATTAGGCTTGTACTGCCTGAAGGGACAGTGTCCTCTGAATGACACAAGTCATTCATCTAGTGTGACATAAGGTCCAGGATTGAACATTGGTGGAAAGAACTCTACCCATTTATCCCACACATCCCTGATTGCTGTCAAGTTGTCCCCTTCACATTGAGCAGGTCTAGTAACACGATTGCCAAGGTAAATAACTCTTGCTCTTGATTTTTTTAAATGACTAAGAAGACTTGGTGACTAGAAAAAAATATACTTCCATTCCATTCTCTGTGCACCATAAACTTTCTGCTGCTTCTCCTTGGAATTTGAACACACCTGCTAATATTAGCAATCCTATGTATGCTTGCAGATTAATATGATCAAGTAGCTTCCAGTTGTCCTGGAACACACATCTTCCATCTAAGTCTAATATAGTCTTTTCAATGACCTGTGATATGAAGAGTTAAAATTCTTAATGTAAACTTAATGTAATGAGGTTCACCATATCTATTCCAGTTCTTTCATGTGCCATCACTGACTAGGGCTAAATGACATGGTTAAATTCCTGCACAATGATTTTTATTAAGCTCTTTATGATAAATTTCACCAAGCAGCTACCGATTAAAATTTGCTTGTGGAGGGACTGGCGACAAAAAGGTTTTGTCCAATGCTTCCCTTCAATTGATCATTTTATTGTGCTGCTTCAATTTTGGTGCAGTCAGAAAATTTGACCACTTCCAGATCTTTATCCATGCAGTGTGTCTGCAAATATGAAAAAAGATCCATCAAATACTTTTTGAGTTATCACACCAATGAGAAAATGTCAGTGGTTGCAGCAGACTGGTCCTAATACCATATGTATTTCCCAACCAGGGAATACAATTAACCAACATGTTGCATATAATTTTAAGTGAGAAACAGGCCACATACCCCTGAAAATGGTTCCTTGGGAGCATTCCAATCAGGTGTAACTATACATTTCAGCTCAGGTAATTCTGGAGTCTTATTTCTAGAGCCTGTTTTTACATGTGTCCACTAACTGTGACACCAGTTACAACTGCAAGAATCTTCAACCCTTTCTTTCTAAGAAATAATCATTTAAATTGTGCTTAATGAAACATTTAAAACATAATTAGTTTGTTGGTGATGTGCAGTTTTTCTGCGAAGCCTTCACAAGTTCGTCTGATTGACCAGTTTGTTGTCCTGAATAAAAAGGACAGTTGCTTTATTGTCTTATCGAAAAATCTGTAATATTATAAAGCCGGCATCATCGTACCATATTATTTTAACTTCATCCTAGGATGTTCATCATTGGGAATATTCACATCAAGCAAAGGCATTTCTTCCATCAGGACAAGGTGTAACATGCCTCAGGCCAGCTTGATTTCTCTAACTACTTTGTGTATTGTATTAATGTGTGAAATAATGCGTTTATAGTAAGGATTACAGACTGGCAAACCACTTGGCGAGTGCATTCTGCCAGAGGCAAGAGAAGTGTTGTTCCTTGATTACTGTTAGGCTTCCTGAATGGCACCACTTAGACTCATTGAAAAAATTTCGCTTTTCTTATAAATCCTGCCCCAGGTATTTAAAGTTAGATAGTTTGTGCTATCTCAGACCTTCAGTGCTTTGTAGACCAGCTAGTCCGCCAGGCTTGCAACCTATTTCTCCAGGACTGCTTGCACGTTGGCATAATTGGATGGAAAATGGTTGCCCTATATCTGTTGTTTTACACTACAAGGTGAACTACAGAAATACCTTCTATACAAGTTGGGAGAATTGGTTAAGAATTCTGAGATATTGCTTGAAAACTTGAAAAATGTAATTTTCATTTAGTTTTCAACAATACGTTTTTTTTTGGTTTTACATAATAAATCATTTAAAGGTATCCAAATTCTTTGGATAGATTTAACTCTTAAGATGCAAACTGTTTTGGAAGGGTTTGGAAGTGCTGAAGTAGCTGTAATATAGAAATGTCCTTTCAGAGTGGTTGTGTCCACACTCGTCTTTTACAAGGTTACATGTACACGCCAACACTGCCAATACCAATTTCTAATTGTCAAAGTGCTTCAATGATTATGATGTCATGTTTTATGAGCAATTTGGAGCTTTCCATTTGGCAGGCTTGCAGCTCATAGATAAGCTTGTAAGTGCAGCTACTTCAAATGATCCAGTAGTGGGGATTTTATTTAAGAGCCAATTAACCATTTCAGGATGTAAAAAAATTATGTTTAGTGAACAATGGTGTCTTGTATGCTTTCAATTATGTCTGTTTGGTTTCTCTTGGATGTACTGCAACTTTGAGCTTTAGGTTGGGCTTTTCTGTTATGTCCAGTGTATCGTAAGTAACTGGCTACTTTAATTTTACACTGCATTTAATTTTCTATTGGATTCTGCCCACATTGTAATGCACTCATTGGGAAACAAAAGAAATTGTTATACCAGACTCATTTCATCTGCGCCCCCTCCATTCTGATTTGGACAGACATCTCGGAGAAATAACTGAGAAGTTCCACGGTAACACTAGTAACCAGAAAGCCTCCGGTCAATTCGTCAACAAGCAACAATCATGTTTGAGAAGGACAATGAACCGACCCTAGGGGGGTGAAATATTTCTCTTATTTCTTGGAGGTCTGCTGGGTAGCAGGTGACCCGCGTGTGTAACCAAATCATGGTAGGGTCTGGAACAAAGCCCCTGCTTGCCCCCTCGTCCCTGACCGGCAACCAAAGCTAAATCAGTGGATCGAATTTCTACTATGACAAGAATGTTCCAGTAGACCAAGGCACCCTTACCCAGTGTACTCCCATGAAGGCTGAGGATGGATATTTATTTTGAATCGTTAGACCTTATACAGTGCCAACACTTTTTGTTACATTATGAGTATATTAAACCACAGCTCATTATTATGTGTTCAGTACCTGTAAGCATACCTGCTAAGACACATTAGAATATGTAATTTCTCAAACTGCGTATGTAGAGGTCAACTAGGCATTGTCATAATGTTTTTTGGAATGCCAGGATTTTTAGTATAATATAAAAGATTACTTGGGACTCTTTGTTTTTTGCAGTGCTTTTGGTATTTTGCCCTCCGACCTGAACCCCCCCCCCCCCTTCTGGAGGCCGTACTAGGCTTCCTCTCCAGGGAATGTGACTCTGAGGGTGGGCGACGCTGGCCAAGCTGTGTGGGCATTGAGCCTGGCTTTCCCACACATCTCCGTCAAAATGGCTGAACCTTGACCTGTCTGGACCACCGTCCAGCAGAACACGAGGGGTGCAATTCAGTTGCCGTGCCCTATTGAGCATGGGGGTCCCTTTTGAGGAGGGACCTTCAGTTGTGCTCTGGCCACCCCTCCCCATTGTTTTGTGAGCAGAACGGACAGCTTGCCACAGACCATGACAAAACGTCTGGGCTCCTTTCTCTGGATCTGAGCTACATAGGTGATCGAAAGCAAACGATTGGAATTTGACCTAAAAAATTTAGAAAATCAACAGTATTGACCCAAAAATTCTGTGTTAATAGTCCCAAAAGCTTATCACATTTACACTGATTTCTCTTAAATCCTCTTACCTCTTGCTAGAATCACATTCGGTAATTAAAATATTAAGAATAAACTTCCCTGTTCATGACTGAATTTATTATTATTATTATTATTATTATTATTATTATTATTATTATTATTATTATTATTTTATATTTTATATTTTTAAACTCACTTTAATGCAAGTGTAATGCCCTGCATTGCTGTTTTGTTTTTCTTAAGTCTCTTTGTGCTTGCTCCCATGGAATAACTTAATCTTTTTGCATTTTGCAGTTTCTGCCATGCAGCAAGAGAGTAATGTATTAAAAAGGCATCATGATTAGAAAAAATGGGGGGAAATGCCTTCATTGCAGCTAACAAGTAGAAAAACATGAGTATCCTTGGCCCATGGACTAGTTTCTTTCAAGCAGAGCTCCCAGGGGTCAGAACACTGGTACCGCGTGTGTTTTAAATCTCTTTCTGATGGACTCTTTGATTGTTGCGACCGCCGTGTGAGCTGAACTCAGCTGCTTCACTCGCCAGCAGGTCACCTGTCAGAGGTGCACACATAGCCTCTGTATTTTTAACTCCTTGGTGTGGAGAGGGAGAGACAGAAAGGGTTTGACCGGGAGAAAGTGCTCATATGCTATGGCCTGAAGAGATGAAGCAGGATGAGCAGGAAGTCTGCATGCCCATTCCACGTACAGCACCACATGTTAGCTGTAGGGCTACCTCTGAGTTACTGTAATACCCCCATTCACACCGAGCCCTTGCTGGAGCCGGTGCTGGTGCCAGAGCTCAAATCAGCCCCACAAAAAGTCCTCTCGCATTCACACTGCACTTGGTGCCGAAAGGGTGTATAACGATGACGTCAGTGTGTGCGTGTTGCTGTGGGAAGTGAAAACAAAAAATGAAGTCCGTGTAAGATGTGAATTGCAAGACTTTTTTTGAATTTACTCCAAATGCTTACATTATTTTTAGCTTTAGATGTTCCTGGGATTAACCTAACATGGTTTATTCTAAATTTCTGAGTGTCCCGCAAGTCATTTGAGGACATCTGCCAGTGACTTACCGCTGCACTCTAGCAATCTAACACAAACTATTGTTTGTGGTGTAACAGCACAAATATGTATGTATTTTATGTGCATTTGTGCTATCACAAGAAATGACTATGCTTTTTAACCTTAATACCGCAGATGAAATATGAATTAGCATATAAAGATTAAATACACAGTAATTTCTTGTCATATGAGCGCAAATGCACATAAATTAAGTATGGTATGCTGAATGGACTACTGTGCAAGCTGCATTAAAATGGACCACTTTGATAGACAGGGAGAGAAAACAAAAAAAAGAAAGATTTTGGTTAACTTTTACAAATGTACATATTTCTTGATTGGTGACTAGAATTACACGTGATCTTTCACGTGTAATAAATATATGTATAAAAAGTGATGCTGCAGTCCATCTGCATTCTCTTCACCCATGTTAAAACAAGCACATAAAAGACAGAATAGGTAAACTTCACTTAAATTACTGACATTTCCAGCAAGATAGTGTTTACATTGCTGTAACAAAGCACATAGCTGTACGTTATGTATCGCTGATGGTACCCAATAGTCAGATTCTAATGGTATCTTGTTAGTTAGCTACGTTGTATTTACAATGATATAGAGCCCAGCCCTAGTTACAACATGCATCCAATACATAAAACACAATTGAGCATTTAACTATATGCTATTTTGTTTGAGGGATGCTCAGAAGGCATCCACCATACGCTAAATGTAATTCAAGTTCATAGTTACATTACAAGTAAACGCAACAATAACAACTTACCCAATTCCCCCATAGCAGTCGTGGAGCTCAGTGCTCCAGTCACCTGATTAGCAAACACGGAGTCCATGACTTTGAAAATCTGTTCATATTTGTTTTTAGTGTGAGCAGCACCAATTTTATTTAGCTCTGTTTTCGGCTCCTTGTATTCTTTTTTTAATTTTTTAAATCTTGCTCAGGACTTGCTCAGTTGTTCTGATAACCTCTGCCTTCTCCAGCTCACTCTGCATTGCTTGGTAAACTTTTGCTTCCCGCTGTGACGACTCTAATCCTGCCTTCTGACATCACATGCTCCCAGATCTGGCCCTGCAATCGTTTGTGGCCAGAAAAATGAAAAAACACTTTTTTTTCTTTCTTTTTTTTTGGTGTGAATGCAACGACTGGGCTGGAATTAAGGCTCGGCACGGGCACCAGCCCTAGTGCGAAAGGGCTGTAAGTCTCCAGTAAGGATAGGCCAAAGCATCTTTGCCCTTTATCTTTCTCATAGACTTTAAGTTTCCAGGGGTCCTTTTCCCCATTAAGGTTACACTTGAATCTGTCCTGTTGACTTTGTTGTCATCTGTACAAAGAGGGTTCGGCTGCTGAGTCTTCTGGAGGTAGGTCACATCAGCCCACTATCCTGCTCTCAAAAAAAGCGCAGTGACCTCAGCGATTTTGCTGTTTTGCAGACTCCTTGATCTCTTTCAATGTATTAACGCACAAAGAACTGAGCATATGATCTGAATGTACATGAACAACACATGCTACATCGAAGCTGCTACTTTAGGCCTCTGAAATATTTTCAAAAATATGTACATTATGCAGATAAAATCCATAGAGAGTGACTGGTTGGCACCTTACATGAGCGACTGGTGCATATTTAGAACATTCATAAAACAGTCTTTATGGGTTTTATTAATTCAAACTTTCTTGCTTTTAAAATATACAGTATACTGTTTTCAGGTACATCTGTGGAACTTTCTGGCAGTAAAAGATCAATAAAACATCCAACGTTTTGAAGTTCTTTCTAGCCGTATAAAAACTAAGGTTAACCTTCTCATTATGCAAAGGGGAATATTGCTGGTCATCTTTAATATGCATTTGTGGTCCACAAATATATGGAAAGTACATTATCGCAACCTGGCCTTAACAATGTTGTTCTGAGCACTTGCATAATGTGCATTGGTATGTCCCTTTTGTAGTATTTGGTAGATTTATGATGCCCTTGTGAATAGCTGGGATCTGGCAATGGCCAACAAGCCCTGAAGATAAGTTTGAACTGCATTGCTTTGAGCGTGTTATTCTCTGAATAAATCCATTCTTATTTTGTAATAATATGTTTTTAAAGATAGGGAGTTTCAATCTTTTTTTTTACCATATGACTTCTTATACATCCTTGTTTACAAGCAGCTTGGACTAAAAATTTTTTAAATTCTTTAAGTAGTTTTATTTCACTACCAAAACTGCCACATGCATTATGAGTCTCAATTGTAAATGAATGCGTTTTTTCGAAATACCCCTCCAGTACTGTAGCCTTTTATATAAAAGTACACCCCTCCTCCTTTCTGGCTTCTAATCTTGCATTTCCATGACTTCCATGAGATGTGAGGTAATGTAGTCTAGATGATTACAGGGGACTTTTTGGGAATTGTATGGAATATTCATCTACTTGCTATTATCCACATTCCATCAACAGAAGGTAAAAAAAAAATGCTGATTTATAACTTACAAAAACACTGTCCCTATTTTGTGGTAAGGAAAAGATAGATAAAATTATCATTTTGTAGAATTTCACTTTAAGACTGAAGGGCGGGTTGACTATGTACCCTAATGAATGTTTATGATCTTTCTCTTTTTTTCAGTACTCAGTAAAGTTGGTATGCTGTTCCATTGTCATTATAAAATCTAAGTTGTGCTCAAAACAAACTGGCACAGGATAAAAACTACACAAATTTTTGTAATGAGAGACATGATTTGTGTAGTTTTCTTATGAAGTATAGTAAAGAAATTTCTGTATTTCCTTAATGGCTTCTGAAAGTAATCAAGCACTGTTGTTCTTCTATATGTTTATTGACAGGCATGGTTTGCTGTGAGAAATACATAAGCTCCTGGACTTTTTACAGGCAAAGGCAAAGAAGCCATTTAAAGGTGCCTTACTGGCTGAGCTTTTTAGGCTATGGACGGAAAGCAGAGGGAAGCCCATGTGAACCCCAAGGCACAGTGCTAGGGCTGCTTTTCAACCTGTAACTCTTGAGCTATAAGAGGAGGATCCCGCTGTGGTCCTATGTTGATCTTTTCAAAACGAATTTCTCATGTATTTCGCTGAGATTGTGATGTTCTGCAGTCATTCTGAAAAATGCATGGTTGTATACTGGTCAGCCTTTATGTAGGCAGGTGTCAGTACCTTATTCTGATTAAGCTTCAAAGAAAGTAAAATGTAGTATTTGTTTCATAGTGAGTGCAGTTTCATGAATTTTACGTACTCCTTTGTTGACAAATTGCTAGGCATGGGCCGATGCCCCTTTTTTTCAATTCCGATCCAATTTTGATGCAGACTCAATACAAATGAAAAATATTTATGTAAAAAAATTTAATTAGGCTACTAGAAACTGACAACATACTGGTCCATCTCATTTTTACATCTTGTTTTAAGTGTTTTTGGGGCATTTGCAGTTCAATTTTAATATCTTCCAACAGAGGATATGAAAATGGCGCATGCTCCATACTTTTTCTCCCACTGGCGACATCGTCACTGCAATCGCAGCCCTTCATGTTTCGCAAGCTGTACTAAGTGCGCAAAACAGCCCCAGCTACCGACTCCCAAATCATTGCTTTTTTCATATCACTCGCCTTGTCTCAGACAATTGCGTGCGGTTTGTTTAGTGGGATTTTCTACTAAACGCTACTTCCTCCTGTCAAACCGCCGATACGGTGCCTTTACTTATTATGTACATCTGAAAAGTTCTTGCTTGTAAGTACCATGTATATGGTAGTCTAGTTAAGAGCCTGTACTCATTTGTATGCTGTCGTTTAAATCTAATGTGCTAAATAATAAACTAATAATGTATTACCACATACTCTTAAGTGCCTTGTGGCAACTGTGTGGTGAAAGGTGCTATATAAAAAGAAATTGAATCAAATAAATGCGATTCACTATTGTGCATTGTTTCTCAGTTTACAAAGCTCCCAATATATGGGTATGACTGCAGATATACAACTTCAAGACTACTTTGCCTCATATGCTTGATAAGGATTCTACATGGATGTTGCTTCATGTACTTGTCAGCCTTGTGAAATCATTGGGGTGGGTTTTTTCCCCTGAATGTGCATTGATATCAGCCTACATAAGCATTCGTACACAGCGAGCAATTCTCTACCATAGCGTGCCAAGAACAGGTCCTTCTATATTAGGCTGAGTCTGAACTCCACATTCACTGATCATGTCTGTGATTTTCTCAGCGTTACATTGCTAAAATCTCGGTAGCCATTGAACATAGTTATTAGATTAAAAATACACTGCTGTGAATTGTTCTTAGACCCAGAAGCGTTTCTATCCTGAGTTCATGTGTCACACTCGGTCTCCACCGACATTTTAAATGATTTCTGAAGGTTTATACCATCAAGTAGCTTTGGTGGAGTGATCATGACCTCTTTGCTTGAAGTCATTCTCGAGGTTAACCTTTTAATTTGCACATGCTAAATAATTCACAGGCAGGCCAGTCATCCCAAATCCAGTTTATCTTGTGAGGTCTGATTGATATACATCCTATTGACCTGTGTTGGCCCCTTTCCCTAGTCTGTAAACTATCAAATGTAGTAGAAGATTGACAGGCCAAAAGAGCAGCTGGACACACTCAGCATGTGCCCATCTCACCATCTAAAGCAGGCTGAATTTAGATTAGTGATGTCTAGTGACTCATAGGAGCCTGGGAGTCAGTTGGAGTAAGAAAGGGAAGTAGCTAAGGGCATCCTTTGTACTACATCTTCGCTAGTGATAGTACATCTCCATGGCACTTTATATATGCAAGTTATGTCATCAGTATTGAAATAACGATGTGGTTGTTTGATACCCTTCCTTTTGACTTTAGGCATCCAGTGACCAAATTCTCATCTGTGGTGTTTTGACGTTTGGACTGAAAAGACAAATGTGTTGATCTCCTCCTCCTGTATTGATTGGTCACAGTTGTGTAAGACACGTTACTGTTCCTTCTGTGTTTAGCCCTGTGCTGTATCGACATTGTGTATAATGATGAGGTGATCGCTGTATTGCGTATCAAATTTCATTTTTTCAAAAACAACGATACGTCATCTGTATTCATATCATATCAATCCTCTGGCAAGGAAAAGAGTGATTTCTTAATATGTGGGAGGTTTTTTTTACACCGATAGCAGTAACAGGCTCAAGTCTTAAAATTAAAAACCTAAGTGCACTCCTTCATGGAGCTGATTAAATGGACTTAAATAAAAAGAATTTCATCAGCCTCAGTTCATTTTTTTTATGTAATTTTTATTCTGTTTCTCATTTATTGTAGCCAAATATGTGTTGCATTATTCATGTTTTTATTTAGTGCAGGGCAATATCACCTACTACCAAATAAGCAAACACATTAGTCAGTCAGTGAAGCTTTATGTTTGCCAAGTACATCTGTATATGTCTGCGTCACTGTATATTTCAATAAACAAATATATATTTTGGGTTTCGTATGTAGTAGGTTACTTTCTGGCAGGGACACTAGAAGCCATCTGGCTGCTTTTTGTGTGACATTTTTGTCTTTTGGTTTGTGAAGCGCGTGCAAAAACAAACTGAGGTAAGCCTCTGTTCCAGGTGTGTGCATCATTCTGAGTGGGGTACTGAAGGATAACCTGCATGGCCACAGTCCTTCAGAAGAGGACCTATAACACTATATGGTAGTTTTTAAATGTTAGGTACAGATATTTTGAAGCACCCCAGAGCTAATTTTGATATGTTTCTGCTCATCTGCGGCTGAAATACGAAGACTGTTCGGATGTTACCTGTTGACACAGTTGTATTTCACTGGAGCAGGATGGCTATGTATAACAAATATACAATTGTAACATCTGTTATTATCATATATTTGTTATTAATGTATATTAAAACTGTGAAAGGGGCAGTTCACCCCAAAACTGAAAAAGATGTGCTTTAGAGGGACTTTAGAGATGCTGTCTATCTGTCTAGGTTGTTCTGCTGGGAGTTTTGAAGATATCAGCCGTAGAAATACCGGTTTTCTCTCGAATACCACAGAAGTTATCGCCATGGGTTCCTGTTCTCGTGCTCATGTCTTTTGCACAGTGATATAAGTGCTGTGTAGTAGAAGAAAATAGTTCCTAAATTTAACTACTCACTACAAAGTCTGTGGATTTTCTTGAGTATCCGGGTCATGATTTCTGGTAAGAGATGTTGCTGTAATATTTTCCGAATGTATTTTTTTGGTGCTTTAATTACCACAATTCGGAGTGAACTGTCGCTTTAAGGTGGTTTAGGATATTAAGGTATACTTACATACTGCTTATGGAAGTTCTATGAATGCATTATGAAGGAGCAATTAATGTAAAGCGTTACCAAATATTTTTTTTAATTGACAGAAAAGATTAATTCTTGTGGCCTTTTCTGAAAGACAATGGAAGCGCATTATGTATGATATGATATATGCGCCCATGCTTAGTGTAAGCTGTAGTGTACGATAAAATACACTGGCATGTATTCCTAGAAATAGGCTTGTCAAGACTTGAAGTAGTCTGTCCAAGAACGTGAAGTTAATAGCTTTTATTTCCATTCCGAATAACAACTTTTCTGGAGCACTGGGATTTGCACATATCCATTAAAAATAAATATAAGGACAGACACAAGATGAGCCATCAAATTTTAGTGTTCTCTCCTTCAATCCAGTGTTTTTTGCCCACTTTTGACTCTGCTTGAATGATTTTGTTCTGCTTTTCAGGTTATCAGGTGACTTTTTCATCCCAAACTGAAGATTTTCCAGTCCTTCGTGGCTGAGCCTTCCCCAC
>JAODLC010000123.1:12455373-12476495 GCA_026781145.1 Hippopotamyrus pictus | reverse complement strand
GTTAGTAAATGTTATTTAGTTTATATTAGTTGCTTTTAGACCAGTAATTCATGATGTATTTTATAATGGTAAAAAGTTAAAAGACTAAAAGCAAAGAGCTGCATTAACAATTATATGACTGAATGACAATGCAATAAATCTGCTTTCAGCTTATAAAGGATGAAAGAGGCATAGAAAGAATGAGTAGTAAAATGCTCCTTCATCTGTCTGTTCAGTTGATATCTGTACAAAGCCACACAGAGAGGCTCGCCAAGCACGTCAGCCTGCTTCAGTTACACAAGATTAAGTAGCAAAGTGACATCCAAGACCAAGCGGCCCACCCAGGAGGACAGCATCCATTGCAAGGGCTATCAGACACCCCCCACCCAGTGCACCCCCATACCCAACCCACCCTGACCCCCTCACAACATTAATCTTAAAGGATTTTTTACTGCTGCCAACTCACATCTCCTTCAAACTGGACAGCAAAAAGAATTCTAATCCCCCTCTTATTTTTTAACAAACAGTCAATTAACTCATAATCCATAGTGGCATGCCAGAGCTCTCAAGGAGTGTTAACCATGTTGCAATTGTGGAAATGCTACTTGGATCCCAAAAACACTGACATATTGGCAAGACTTAAGGTGAACTATCAAATTTGATTATTTCAACATGCTATATCTTGTCTTTCACTATGGTCTGCTGCATTCTGCCACGAAGTCCCCTGCTAATGTACACACTTTCTACAATGCATTTTTCAGATGAAAAATGCATTATAACATTTTGTTTACATCAAGGTGCATATGAATAGAACAAAACATTTTCAATAATTTATATTTTTTATTGACATAATAATGAATTCCACAACATCTGGCATGCCCTAGTTGTGATTATTGATAATAGATTTGATTTCACTCATGTAAGTCTTCTTCTTCAATCCGTTAGCAATGAGTAAATCAGAGGAAATGGAGAATATATAAGTTAATCAATAGCAGAAATGTAGACTGCTGGTCTCATGGGAGATCATTCTTCACTCCAGTCTGGGGAACCAAAAAGGGAACTTGCCAATTTAAAAGAGTCATGAACTCATATTAAGCAGCATGCAGTATTTCCTTTTGTATGAATAATAGTAATGGTATTTAACATTTTTAAGGCAGTGTAGCCTTTGACAGTGGTCTTACATAGTTTCAACCAAAATCCATTCCTTATGCTCCTGTTTGTACCTAAAAGCTAGATTTTTCCATTTCACTAGACCTCAAAACATCCCATTCCATGTATCTTGCCTTTTTAATTTGATAACTGCTATATATGTGTAGATAAATGCATTTGTAAAATGATGTACGTAGCATTATTAAGAAAAGCCTATTTTCTGAAGCTTGTTCTACTTATCTGCCCAACCCCCATAATACACAACATATGCTGGAAAGTTTTCTTGTAAGAAACTGAAACTTAAAGGACAAAAATATGAATGTGACAGTAACCTTACTGTATAATACACAAGATTAGCCTTATGCTATTCTTACATGATCACACCTGCAAAATGAACCTTCGAATTTTATAAATGTGTTACCTGTCCCAAGAAAGTTAGTTTCATTGCATTGTCAAATTGTAACTTGCTCTTTTTACCCTCAGAGTTAAAGAATGAAGTAAACTGTTATTCACTGGCAATTCAACAGGAAACACCATTGACTCATCAGTGTATCTCGACCAAAATTACAACACTGTTGAAAAAGTATGTGTTTTCTCCCCAATTCCTGGTTTCCTCTTCATCACTGTCAAATTAAAGATAAATTGGCCAGGTTTACAAGCACAGCATTGTACAATAATACAATGTGCCATGACAGAATCACTCACAACATTTCATTTTTAACACAAAGCAGATACTTTGGCATAACTTTTATTTTTAAAGGCACCATTGACAGTAAGAATTGAATGATTATTATGCAATAATAAAATACAGCATTTACATGAATAACAAAACCACTTGAAAACACACACATGCAGAATGCTGCAGAGAATAGAAGGAATGTCCCACTCATTCTAATATCAATTTATTTACTGAGGAAACTTTCACTAATATGCTCTTAATCAATTTATTAATCATTGTTGCTGCCTCTCTGCTTCTCTGAAACTATGGCTGCAGTTTGATCTTTCTCAAAAATGAACTGAATAACATGATCTCTGGAGATAATAATAGTGGGTTTAATGGGGTGAAAATCTTGATGAGTGAAATGAATTTATAGTGACCTACAAACTGTCACAATGCCTTTTTTTTCTATTTTAGCATCATACATTCCAGAATGTACTGAGCACTATCAGTTTTGTTCTGTTCTTTTCTGACATTTAATGTTTAACATTGTTTTACAGCAATATTTACACTAAAGGACTGGGTCTTCACAATGCCTTAAACTCGATCTTGGGTGGCTCTTAAAATGGTGATAAGTAGTGTAATTCCATGAAAATGGAATGCAGACTTGTTTGAAACTTGCATATGTCATGTTGCGATGGATGGATGGATGGATGGACTTTATGAATCCAAGTGGAAAGCTGCAAACAATGGTGCATGTACAAGATGGAGGGTAATATTATGAGATGAAAAACAAGCAAAATACAAAAGAAAAAATACATGCAAGTCTAATCTTAGAAATGAAAAATTTGCAGAAAAAGTATGCTGGTGATAACCAAAGAGTTAAAATTCACTTTCATCACATGCACCTAATATACACATCAGTTCCACCCATCTGCTTAATTGAGCTTTGTAGTGCCATGTCATAGACATAGCAAGAACTGTGGCAATGACCCATCATAAAAGCTTTGTCTTAATTGTGGGTGCCTCTAATAGAGCAGTCAGCTAAGAGACTTACCTCGTCAAACTCTTATAAAATAAATGAAGCCACCTTTGAAATGGCTTGTTCATAAATGAGGTAATGCAGCTGTAGCCAAGCAGTTACTGTGTTTCTGGCTAGACAAGTTGATGGGTCCTATAAATGTGTCATTATGATGGCTGGGAATCAATTTTTGAAAATTAACTAATCACACCTAACATAAAACTAACAATCATCAAAATTTACACATTTAATCCCTAAATTGCTGTACAATTAACACAAAGCAATGAATATGGGTCATTCTCACCAACTTATTACTGTAACATATCCAATTTCTCAGATTTTAAAATTAGTTTTAGATAGACTCAAATTATACAGCTTCATTGTTTAAACCGTCGATTTTGCCTCTGGGGTAGTTTATCAGTTTTGTTATATTACCATAAAAATATTCTGAAATATTTCATCATGAGTAATGGAGATGAGAAAAAACTAACAACAACTGAGCAAAAAAGTACATCTTACCAAATTCATTGTTTGTTGTGGGTTACATGTAATGAAGTTTTGTCTTTTCTTATTTTATCTCGGTTTCCATTCCTTGACCTATTTCTGATAAATGGTTGAAAAAGTCATCAAATGAGAGCACGACATGTACAATACGAAGATGTACAGCTCACAATGATGTCATCATAGAACTAACAACCAATACAAAGAAAAACAAATAGGACCCAACCCCCACCCCCATCACTGCCGATAACCTGGAAAAACAAGCCAGCAAAACAAAAGTCAGCAATACCTGAGTAAAAGTAGTGGTAAAGCTGTAGTTTTTAAGTATTTTTTATTATTTTTCATTTAGGTATTTCTTTAGCTATATGTGAATGAGGCTTCTGTGATGTCTTAACTACATAATTTACATCTTCCTCAAAGTCATTCTCTATGAGAGTAAGTCTCCAGTCAAATGGTATGCTTTCCGGAGTTTCCTTCAGTGTCTGAGATTGGATGTAGGCTTATTAAGTTTATTGGGATTCGTAATTCTTTGATATACCACACCTTCCCAGATCTTCGTTAAATTATTATATTTTCTCCGATTTACATATTATAGCCAGCTGAGTTCAGAGTGGTGAGGACATTTTGCACTGCTCGGTCAGTTCCAAGTAGTGAAGTGGAGAGTGAAGGGCAGACAACTGCAGAGTCAAACAAACTTTTGGTGATTATCGCTACAGGACTGAACAATATTGTGATATTAGTCACCTTTGTGCTGTTATGCGTCCGAGTGATTTAGAACTGAGAACCCCCCACCCCCCCAAAATTATATTTCTTTATTTTTTGTAAGTACTTGATGTTTTGTTTTTGTGTTTAATGGATATATACTGATATTGCATTAAAAATCATATCTCAAACCCTCTTCTCTATCCATTGGGGCTCTTTGTAAATCTTGGGTCAGACATTTAGGATAAAATGGCTTTTTGCTTTAAAAAGGTTGCCGACCTCTGATCTATACTTAGTTATACAGTATGACTAAGTAATATGTAACATTTAGCAGGTCAACGTGCCAATCTGTTGCTGGGCTTGAGTTTCTCTTAAGTGATGAAGGGTTTCTGGGGACCTTTGGACAATATTTGCAAAAAGCAATCATGCATTGATAAGAATATTAACACTTGAAAAAAAATCCCTTAATGGTAAATGTTGAATAAATTCATCATTTAATTTGAGATTAATCTGTGATTAACTATGGACAGTTGTGCGATTAATCACGATTAAATATTTTAATCTATTGACAGCCCTACAATAAAACCCATATTATATTTCAGTGTAACTTTTACAACTTAAACTTGTACATATTTTTCATTTCCAACAAAAATACTACTTACAAGAAGTTAAAGCTGAATTTCAGTGCTTTAGCCTCAGCATGTTTTTGGACTGTGGGGGAAACCGGAGTACGCAGAGGAAACACCACAACGACACAGGGAGAACATGCAAACTCCACAGAACTCTAATGGAAGCCAGGTCCCAAAAGCCTAAGAAGACAGTGCTAACCACTGCACCACCATGCCACCCCCTTCACATGTGATATTTCATCAGTTTGATTGAGTAAATTATGCTTGTATAGCATTTCATTTTAGGATATATTTCACCCCACATCTTAAGACCACTGTAAGATGACGAAAAACTCTTCTCATTAATTGAATGGCTGCTTCTAAATATTTTCATTAAATGTAAATAAAACATTACAGAATACTGCCAAGTACTACTGTTTGTATGCAGCCCTTTACCGTTAGCTAACCACGAAAGCCATGGTGAAGTATATGCTTTGTCTTACAAGAACAAAAACTTTTCTTATTGGTTGGAAGAACACTGGATTATTGGAATAGCTGACGAGGGTCATCATGAAACACAAAAACATCTAAGAGCTATAGACAGGCATTAATTTGCATACAGGGTAGTAATTAATGTGGAGTTACACCAATTAAACATGGGAGAAAAATACTGGTGCAGTCACTCGGATACAGTAGAACATTGTTTGCAACATCATGGCAAAACATGGCATCAGAAGACAAGTTGTAATTTTAATAAAAATGTGCTTTTACCTACAGTATAAATACAGTAAGGTTTTAAATTTATTATCAAAATATAAACATACTGTACATTTGTTTACAGAGCAAGAATTTAACACAAAAATGTCTGTTTCATAAGTTCTTTTTTGAAACAGCATTGTACAGCCAGGCTCTTTTTGTCTTAAGGCACCTTAAAACACAATAGAATTTTCACATTCTTAAGTTCTTATTCTTTAGCTGTATGAGGATTAGAGGTAGCCTTGCTTCTCTTTATCAATAAAATTTAATTTTTTAATATCACTTTCTCATTAAATCCTTTAATCGTCTTATAAAAAATGTTCAATTTATGTATAAAATTAAATTAGTTGATTGCAAACTGACATATGCATCAGTAACACAATAAATCACAAACAGATTGATAAAAGTTCTGAAGAATCAAATATTTCTGCCTAGTTTTTCAGTTAAGCACTTTTTATCTTTTCATGCCAATCACAATCAACACACTTAAATTACTCTAATCATTTCAGCTTTGAAGCATAATACAGTGTCTTGGCAGTTAATGTTGCCATTTCCAAGCTCCAAAGTTGTATATTCAAACCCAGCTCTACTGTATGTGTGATGGTGAAATTTTCCAGAATCTGTTTTTATTGTAGTATGTTGATATTCCTTCAGGATAATTATTACTGTATTTGTATGAGTGGTTGCTGAAGACAGATGGAATGGTTGTGGTTTCATTTTCAGTAATAAGCTCAGAAGATATAAGGAATATAAGAGCTGGAAATTCTACCTTGAAGGAATGTTAAACATTGTGTAGTAATGTTGACTCACTGAGCTACTACAGTACAAGGAGAAGTCAGTTACCATCATTCAGACTTTGAAAATCATGTTCAGTGAGATATGGCATACTTTCTGTCACTGCCAGGTTTAACCCAGTGAATACACATTGCAAATAAAGTTATTTTATTATATAAACTAATATACTGTAGATGATAATCTCACCCATTTTGGTAGTCTGGATTTGGGTTGTAAAATTCTGGGAATTTTCCTGTTAATTTCCATATATTCCAGTTAATTCCCCTGGAAAGTTTCCAGTTTGGAATATTTCCAAAATTCCCCAGTTTCTGGAATGTTTCTGGAAAGTTTCCAGAAATTTTCCACCCCTTTGCAAGCACCCTAGACACTCTAATTGTTGGATATTTATATGCAGTCCATTACCTTTTGAATATCATATTTTGCTCTGTTCAGAGAAATTATCATTGCTTTCTCTTTTAATCAAATCATGAAATGTTCCCAAAATCACTACGAAAAATTTAAAAATACCAAGAGGAAAAACGTGGTCCACATCCTTGCATTACTAATATAACTTCCAGCGCAACAGGAAACCCCACATTATTCACAGTGTTTTTTCTGTCTCTGTCTATCTATCTAATTTATCTATATCTAGTTATCTACCTAGTTATAGCTACTGTTACAGCAGGGCATGGTGCAGATGGGAAAAATGTGATAATCCAACTGTGACTCCAAGGCAGAGAGGTTTATTAACAAAATAAAAGGATCGCAAGGGGTCGAAACAAAAAGGGGAAAATAACAGAGCAACCCAAGAAGCTAATGATAACACAACCAGGGAAACAGAACTAGCTATACGAAACCAAAGGGGGACAAGACATGGGACCATAGCACAGTGACTGATTGGGGAAATGAACAAAGGCAGGCACTTATATACACAGGTAACGAGGACTAACAAAGGGCAGGTGTGAATCACCAAAAACATCGAGCAATCAATGAGGCACAGGACAACAAGCAACAGGTGAAATAAATTACCAATATATGGCACAAGAATCTAGGGAACATACTGTAACAGATGACTGACTGCACTACAAAAAATCTAGGAACAGGTACAAGCAGAACATACTTAACACAGGCACAAAAAGGAAGACCAAAATCAGGAACACAAAGCAAAGACAAAGAAAACAATACCAAACACTAAGGAAAATAAAACCAATGTAAATTAACCAAAAGGGGAGACTGGCCCCTAGCCAGCTGCAAACTCATGAGCAAATGGAATGATACTCCAAGTCACACACTCAGCCCACTGAGCTATACAGCTGTTTAGGGAAGAAGGAGGACACACTGGGCATACTGGGGCTGAAGGGACGAGACAAGGAGGAGGACAGGATGGCCAGCAACACCTGCTGGCCAAACAGGGAGAAGACAGGAAGGATAGGGCTGGACGGGTGCTGATCCTGATAGCTACACTGTATAATCAAATGTTCTCGCTCTGCAAGTTGGGGCTGTGACTGCAACATTTCCTGTGAGCATAAGATCGCTGGTTTGAGTCCTTGGGTTGTAGATTGGCATATTATTGTTGAGCAAGGAGAATACAGAGCAGGGCATTTGAGACCATTCCTCTTTACAGAATCTCTCCAGATCATCCATGGTTCAAGGCCCTTTCTTGTGCCCTCTTCAGCTCAGCCCACAGGTTGTCAGTGGGGTTCAGGTCAGGGGACTGAGATGGCCATGGCAGAAGCTTGATATTGTAGTAAGGTAATCATTTTTATGTTAATATGGACATGTGCTTAGAATCATTGTCTGGTTGGAAGATCCAGTGATGGGCCAGTTTTAGTTTCCTGGCAGAGGCAGCCAAATTTTGATTGAAAATGTCCTGGTATTTCATGGAGTCCATAATGCAATGTACCCTAACAAGGTTTCCAGGGCCTTTGGAGGAAAAACAGCCCCACAACATCACAGAACCTCCACCATATTTTACAGTTGGGTTAAGGTTATTTTCATTATAGCCATCCTTCTTCTTACACCAAACCCACCTTGACTATTTATTGCCCAAAAGCTCCATTATTGTTTCATCAGACTATAGAACATGGTTCCAATCAAAGCTATTGTAGCATTTCACAAACTCCAGGTGCTTACATCTGTGGTTAACTGACAGACAAGGCTTCTTTTGGGCATACCTTCCAAATAATCTGTTAGCATGAAGGTGGTCAGATGGTGGTTTTGGAGACATGATAACCTCAAGAGTTTACTTTGTCTTGTAATTTTCCAACAATGATCCTTGGGGATTTTTTTGGCCTCTCTGTATGTGGGGGCAAAATAAACTTGGCTCCTCTTCCAGGCAGGTTTGTAACAGTTCCAATCGTTGTCCACTTTTTTATTATTGCCCAAACAGTTGATATGGGCATTTTCAGGCAAGTGGCGATTTTTTTAATACCCATTCCTTGATTTATGAAGGTCAACACAATTTTCCCTCATTTAGTTTGTGTGTTCTCTTATCTTTCACATGCTGATGGATGGCTAAGGGGATTTGGCTTTTGTGTCACCTCAACATTGTACCCCAGTTAATCACAAAGTCATGCTTCAATGTCCCTACACACTCCAATCAACTCAAAGATGTACGATTTACATGGGAAACATGCTTCAGTTACATTATGTTGACTATAATTACCAGAGGTGCCAATCTGTTTTTTGTTAAAAATAATTATTTCTTGATGACAGATTTCTTTTTCTTTGATTAAATTTATTTCGATGAAAGGTTGGATTTTCGCCCTGCGGTGTGTTGGCAACTGCCCAGGGTTGGTTCCCGCCTGCGCCCATTGTTCCCAGGATAGGCTCCGGTCCCCCCTGCAACCCCAGTTGGGATTGAGCGGTGTCAGAAAATGAATGGATGGAGGATTTTTCTAATTTTTTCAGTGTGAGATGAAACTACTTCACCAAAAGGTGATTTTTTTCTAACCCTTTTAACAAATCTTTACAATGGGTGCCAATAATTGTGGAGGGCATTGTATGTGTGTCTCATAGGAGAGCGCAATTGAAATTGGAAAACCAAAGGATTCCTACAGTATATACCTATATTTGTACAAATTGCAAATAAAATTATCCTTATCATTTATGTACTTCTGGGAAGCTCAAACTATTCATCCATCCATCCATCCATCACCACCCGCTTGTCCGGGATCCGGGTTATGGGGGTAGCAACTTCAGGACAGATACCCAGACCTCCCTCTCCCCAGCCACCTCTACCAGCTCTTCAGGGGGGATGCCGAGGCGTTCCCAGGCCAGCCGAAAGATGTAATCCCTCCAGCGCGTCCTGGGTCTGCCTTGGGTCCTCCTCCCTGTAGGACATGCATGGAAAACCTCTCAAGGTAACCGCCCAGGAGGCATCCGTGCCAGGTGTCCAAACCACCTCAACTGGCTTCTTTTGACTGGGAGGAGCAACGGGTCTACTCTGAGACTCTCCCGGATATCCAAACTTCTCACCCCATCTCTATGGGAAAGCCCAGACACCCCGTGGAGAAACCTCATTTTGGCCGCCTGTATCCTTGATCTCATCCTTTCGGTCATTACCCACAGCTCATGACCACATGTGAGGGTAGGAACAAAGATGGATCAATAGATCGAGAGCTTTGCTTTCAGGCTCAGTTCTTTTTTGGCCACGACAAACCAGTTAAGCATCTGCAGAACTGCAGACGCTGCTCTGATCCGTCTATCCAACTCTTGATCTCTTCTACCATCACTTGTGAACAAGACCCCGAGATACTTGAGCTCCTCCACTTGAGGCAGTACCTCCTCCCTGACCTAAAGAGGGCAATCCACCCATTTCCAGCTGAGAACCATAGTCTCGGACTTGGAGGTGCTAATCCTCATCCCCGCCACTTCGGACTTGGCTGTGAACCGCCCCAGAGCTCGCTGGAGGTCCCCAGCAGATGAAGTCAACAGGACCACGTCATCTGCAAAAAACAGCGACGCAATCCTGAGGCCACCAAACTGGACACCCTCAACACCCCGGCTGCACCTAGAAATCCTGTCCAGAAATATTATAAACAGGACCGATGACAAAGGGCAGCCGCGGCGGAGCCCTACCTGCACTGGGAACACGTCCGACTTACCGGCAATGCGGACCAAGCTTCTGCTCCATTCATATAGGGATCGAATCGCCTGTGATAACGGGCCCTGAACCCCATACTCTCAAGGCATCCCCCACAGAGCCCCTTGGGGAACCTGGTCATAAGCCTTCTCCTAGTCCACGAAACACATGTAGAAGAGATGAGCAAACTCCCAGGCTCCCTCCAGCACCCTAACTAGGGTATAAAGTTGGTCCAGTGTTCCATGGCCAGGACGAAAACCACATTGTTCCTCCTGAATCCGAGATTCGACTATCGATCTCACCCTCCTCTCCAGTACCCTAGAATAGACTTTCCCAGGAAGGCTGAGAAGTGTGATACTCCTGTAGTTGGAACACACTCTCCGGTCCCTGAAAGTCAAACCTGAGGCAGGGTTGAGGAGGTCCTCAAAGTATTCCTTCCACCTCTGGGTGATGTCCCCAAGTGAGGTCAACAGCACCCCCTCCCCACTGTAAACAGTAGGAACCAGGAGCTGCTTCCCCCTCCTGACATTTTGGACAGTTTGCCAGAACCTTTTTGAGGCTGACCGAAAGTCACTTTCCATGGCCTCGCCAAACTCCTCCCAAGTCCGGGTTTTTACTTCCGCAACCGCCCGAGCTGCATACCACCTGGTCTGCTGGTACCTGTCAGCTGCCTCCGGACACCCTCGGACTAGTCATTCCCAGTAGGCCTCCTTCTTCAGCTTGACAGCCCCCCTCACCTCTGGTGTCCACCATCGGGTACGGGGGTTTCAGCCACGACTGACACCGACCACCCTGCAGCCACAGCTCCATATGGCCGCTTCCATAAGGGAGGTTCTCAACAATGTCCTTTCACACTCAAAGTCCCCAACCTCCCCTGGTATGTAGTTGGAGTTCTGCCGGAGGTGCGAGTTGAAGATCTGGCGAACAGGAGCCTGGCCGGCTTCCTCCCCTGCCACCTGAGCCAACTCACAACCAGGTGGTGATCAGTTGACAGCTCTGCCCCTCTCTTAACCCGAGTGTCCAAGACAGAAGGCTGCAGATCAGCTGATATGATTATAAAATAGATCATTGACCTATAGCCCCGTGCATGTTCGTACCATGTCCACTTATGCTCGCCCTTATGCTCGAACATACCGTTCGTTATGGACAAACCATGCATTGCACAGAAGTCCAACAACAGAACACCACTTGGATTCAGTTCAGGGAGTCCATTCCTCCCAATAACCCCCCTCCAGGCCACACTACCGTTGCCCACATGAGCGTTGAAGTCCCCCAGCAAAACGATGGAATCGCCTTGTGTTGTGCTAACCAGCACACCACTCAAGGAGTCCAAGAAGGCTGGGTACTCCGAACTGTCATACGGCGCATAGGCACAAATGACAGTCAGACTTCTCCCTGACCCGAAGGCACAGGGAGACTGCCCTCTTGCTCACCGGGGTAAACTCCGATGTTAATGCACCGAGCTATGGGGCCACCAATAGCCCTACCCCAGCCCAGCGTCGCCCACCAGCCACAACTCCAGAAGAAAAGAGCATCCAGCCCCTCTCCAGGAGATTGGTTCCAGAGCCCACGCTATGTGTTCAGGTGAGCTCAACTACTTCTAGCCGGTATCTCTCAAGCTCACACACAAGCTCAGTGGTTCCCAAACTGGGGGGCGCAGAGGTATTGCGGGTGGGGGGGGGGCGCACCAATGGAATAGCCTCAGAGGCAAAATAATCTCTTCACAGACTGGACGATTAAACAAATAAAGGAGCACAACATTACAGTAACTAACAAAATATAAACCACTACCTAACGTGTACTATTAGAGCATTTATGTAATTTATTTAAACTTTAATTTCCCAGGTAAATTAACTGAAAACCAGTTCTCACTGCTTTACATGATATTCAGGAGAAATAGCAGATAACGCATCGGAACTTCCTGGGATACAAGCGTCATACAAACATCACATTCTTCAGCCAATAAGGGCAAAGTTGTCGTCACGGAGGCAGTTCCAGTTTGTTCAGCCAGCTGAGAAGTGCTGTACGATCTGTCTTAAGTCGTCTTGCTCTTGCAAGGTTTTGGTACCATGTGACATGGTGACGCGTGACAACGTTTTGCAGCGCTGGACAAAAAAAATCTAACCAAATCATAAAAAACGAGGTTTAAAATTTTCTACATGAAGTGCAGGGAGACTATCAATCAATGGGTATGATTTAGTGTTGTTTTGTGCTATAGTATAGGCTGAAACCTGCGGTTATCATTAAATATAAAATGCGGTAATCGTAATACAAACGCCAATGAATATTAACAGGAATGTTAAATCTGCATTTGCATGATTTCAAACTTATGCTGGACTTTTATTTTTGATTGCTCTTTTTTTTCTCCCACAGTGGTGAAATTGCACCATTTGTATTTTGTAATTGCATTTGTTTCACTCAGAATAGGGAGCTGTATTTCAAATAAAGTTTGAATCTGAACCTGTGTAGTTTGAATGGGGGGGGGGGGCTCAATGTTCCTATCTAGTACAGGGGGGCCCTGCAGAGAAAGTTTGGGAACCACTGCACTAAATGTACCGCTGAGGAACTTAATTACAAATTTAACATAGGCCCATAGGATGGGCAATGAGCAGAGTATTTTTCACATCATACCAAAAGGACCTGTGAATGGGAATTAATAGTAACAGGTCTGCTTTGGTCTGTAATCCTCATGATTACCATGTGTACCTGTTCAAACTCATCTGTGATCGTCTTTGGTTCCTCATGCCTCTGGAACCACATCATATACTTCGTATGGAATCGCCATGACTGCTTCTTCAATGCTTTGGCTGCAAGATATTGAGCCTTGGTTCCCTGACGGAGGGTGAAATGCGAATGTCAGTATAACCACAGCTCCCTCAAAACACACCCACATGCTCTCTGGATACGCACATATAGCCAGTGTTACCTCAAGGTAGTAGAATATGAAAAACAGTGTCTCAGTGGATAGCCTCTGGTAGAACTCCACAGAGTCTGAATGTGGAGGGGGCACCTGGTGGTGGAAAGGCAAGGTGGGACTTGGATTCCTCATTAGATACTGCCTGGTGGAAGAAGGAAACCAAGAACAACTCATCAAAACACATGAAGACAAAGCCAGACAGAAGCCTAAAGCTCAAAAAACAAAGGCCGAAAGATTTAATGTGAACAAAACAGAGATGCAAAGAGAATCTGTGGAGCCACAATACCTGATCCTCTCCGAGTCAGATGGGTGAGGCATGTGAGCCCAGGCAGACTCCTGCATGGCTTGTTGGTACAGCTGGTCTTTGGACAGGGGAACAGGCCCAAGAGGGCAGACACCCAATGAGGGAGGGATGCTGACCTCAGATAAAGAAGGTTGGGGGGCTGCAGGTGGGCCAGACGAGGTGGTAGAACCAGGGAAGATATCTATCAAGAACAGGGAAGGTAGGTATGACAGGACATTTAAGAATAACTGTTCATTCACTCAATTCCCTACAGTACCATACTAACATGATGTCCAACAGTCAATACCATTCTAAACAACCAATTGTCTACTCTTACCTCTGTCTGTAAGATGTAGGTTGGGCACCTCCCCATCCAGTCCCGATGTCAAGGCTGCACGCTCCGCCATGGACTTCAAAGAGCTGAGTGGCTCTGGAGCCTGGAGGAGAGGGGATGACAGACAGACAGCAAAAATTGCATCAGCAGGTCAACAGTTACTCAAGTTCAGTATAGGGTCCACATGTGAATGAAGGAGCTATTGCAAAAAGTACAAAAAGTCCATTTCACAACCAACCATGTTCAACAATTATCCCTAGCCTGCCCCTCAAGGCCCTAATGGTGGCATGACTGATCTACTGGAAGCAGAATCAAACCAGCAGTTTCATACAAAGGAGTCTTAAGGTAGGATCACACTAGCATGGAACTGAATGAAAGGCATTATAGCCACTCAATGTGACCACCAGAAAATTTGCTTCCTGTAGTGAAGTGAATTTGCAGAGCGTTTTCACTTGGAGTTCATTTCTCATTAGTTAAACTAATTTGGTGCGGCATGGGCAGGGTTGACACTTCAGTTCCCTCATTGTAGCTTTATCTGGGCACCCTGTCCTTGCACTGATTGCAAGTGCCTACATATAAAATTTCCAAAAAAAAAAAAAAAAAAAAACATGGCCTGGCTGGCAGTAATTCAGACAGGACTCAAAACATAATTCCAATACATTTTACTTTTTTTTGACCTAATCAGTTACTCAAGTACAGTTGAGGACAAAATTATTAGCCCCCCTATGAAAATATCATTGTTTTAAAAGTATTTCCTAAGTGCTGTTAAATAAAGCAAACTTTTTTTTTTTTTTTGACATTCAAGTTTTATTTTGGATGCTTACATTATTTTACTTTTCACACAAAAATGAAAATATTCCACAGAAACCAAAAACTACCATGGTCAAAATTATTAGCCCTCCGGATATTAATAGTCAATTGTGTATCCTTTTTGTTTGATAACAGCCTGCAGTCGTTTGTTGTAGTTTTCAACAAGTCTCTGACAGCTCATCTGAGGAATCCCAGCCCATTCTTCTTTGGCAAATCTCTTAAGCTCCTCCAGATTTGATGGCCTTCTGGCATGGACCTTCTTTAGTTCACCCCACAGATTTTCTATTGGATTTAAGTCAGGGCTTTGTGCGGGCCACTCCATTACGTTCACTTTGGTCTTCTGGAAATAGTTCTTCACCAGGAGAGACGTATGTTTGGGAACGTTGTCGTGTTTGAAGACGAAGCGACGACCCAGGCCCAGTTTTGCTGCTTACTGATTAAGGTTTTCTTTTAAGATCTCCACATATATTTTTGTTCATAATTCCTTCCACCTTGACAAGATTTCCAGTTCCTGATGCACTGAAGCATCCCCACAACATAATGCTCCCGCCACCATGTTTCACTGTGGGGGCAGTGTTCTTTGGGTTATACGCCTCTCCCTTCCTTCTCCAAACATAAGCAGTGTCTCTATGGCCAAAGAGCTCTAGTTTAGTCTCATCTGACCATAGGACATGCTTCCAGTACGCATAATCTTTCTCCAGGTTGTCCTGAGAATACTTTAGTTCGGCTTGAAGGTGTCTCTTCTGCAAAAGTGGAGTCCTTCTTTGTCTGCAACCTCGAAGTCCATTCCTGTGCAGAACTCTAGTGATTGTCTTCTTTGAGACCACCATTTCTGACATGACCAAGTATTTCTTTAGTGTCTTGGCAGTTGTTCTGGGGTCTTTAGGCACATCTCTCACTAGTTTCCTTTCCAGGGTCTTTGAAATCTTTTGCTTCCTACCTCTGCCAGACTTGTTCTCCTTGAATTTCTGGATTATACTTCTGATTCCTGTTCTTGACATTTGGAAACACTGTGATAACTTTGTATATGCTTCTCCTGCTTTGTGTGCATCGACAATTCTTTTTCTCAAGTCAAAACTGATTTCTTTTGTTTTTGGCATGGTGCTTTCTCAAATGACAACTGAATGACCCTTAATGAGGATTATACACTCAGTTTTATACCTTCAGTTTTAACTTAATTGTTAAGTTAAATCACCTGTGTAGTTAAAGCACATCATTATACATAAGTGGCTTGTACAACGGCTCAAATTGTAATTTCTTTAAGGGGGCTAATAATATTGTCCCTGGTCATTTTTGTTTTTTTTTTCTGAAATAATTCTGCTATTGTGTGCAAATTTATTTATTCCTTGTAAAGAAAAGTAATATGTTCAGAAATGCTATGTTGAAAATTCCTTGCTCTGTTAAATATGCATTTTGGAAAATCTTGAAGAAACTCCAAAATTTCATAGGGGGGCTAATAATTTTGTTCTCAACTGTACGTATTAGCTGTAATGTGTGTTAACAGTGCAGACGAATAATTTTAGGCACATTTGCATAGTTAAGACAAAGTTTTTCTGATAATACTGTGGAAGAAAAACATACGTGCTAGTTATGTCTAGCACATTGCTAGCTAGTATGCTTCTCATGCATGTTGCCTTACAGTATTTTCAAAACCAAAGTTATTGCAGTATATTAGTGGGGGTGGGTTACACAATAGAAAATTCATTCAATTCTTGCAAAGACACTGGAAACTTTTCACTCCAGTGTGACCGTACCTTTAACCTGCTGAATGAGTTTAGTCGGAAGGTGGTGTGTCAAACTGGGGAGCTACATATTGTCATATACATGTTTAAATTAAGTTACTGGAGCACATCTCTTTATAGTATTAAAAGCTATTACTCAAGACGTGACCAGCAAACATGACAACTTACTAGCCCATCCCCAAGCTCAACGTGGCAGTGTTACAGTGAATATGCATATGTGTAATTACATGCCAAAGAACCGACTGCATTAACTTGTTCTACAACTGACCTTCAAGCCTTCTGAGCTTGGTGTATAGGAATGAGGTCCATTCAGAAGATTTCCACTGTTTGACTTGTTTTCATTATAGGAGGGCGAAGGGGAACTGGGTGGCAGAGTCAGCGACCCCAGCAGACTTGAGCCACTGTCCTTACTGAAGAGAAGAGTGAACTTCCTCAACATGCAAGCAGTCAGTTACCAGATCCACCAAGAACTACACTGTGAAGAGAACCAGAATGATTCATTTACAACAAAACAAAATCCAGCTGCAATAGAACTTACGGAGGATTTGCAGTGGAATTGACAGACGAAGGCTGACCACTTTGCGATTGGCTGGCTGCACTATGAGAGTCTGTACTGCTGTCAGCCACTACAGAACTGTAACCTGAGGAAGACATGGAATTGGTTTCCAACCTCCAAGAACTAAGACCATACATTCAGTCAAGATTGAAGCCCACATTTCAGTTACACTGCAGACACAGAGGAAATGGTTAAACAGCAAGTAAGAATGCAAACATAACATGTCAAATGTCAATATAAACTCACTAGTGGTCCCATTCTGCTTCTGCCCACTGGGAGGTCTGGCAGTAATCCCACTTCCTGTTCCGACTCCGCTACTTCCAGAAGTACCTGAGGTTCCACCATTGCCACCAATCACCCCCAAGCCACTCCCAGGTGCCAGCCCACCTGCTGGACTCGAACCTCCCTGTGGAGGGCCTTGGGCTGCAGTGTGATTTGCACCTAAGCCCAGGATCCCACCGCTGACACCAGCAACTGTAGGACTGGAGCCCAGCAAACTTGCAGATGACCCACTTCCATTGTTACTGCTCCCTGATCCAACTCCACTTGTACTAGTGCTATTGGTGCTACTTCCACCAGAACCCCCCAGACCACTTCCTACTGCCCCTGAAGCAGCAGCCTGTGCATATGGGGCAGGGGTGGAAGCTGAGAGCATCCCAGCCATGCTGTTGAGGGCAGATGGCATTCCAGACAGCCCCAGGCCAGAGATTTGGCTGCTTCCACTAACCCCTGTCACTCCTTTTCCTAAGCCCAGACCAAGCCCAAGCCCCAAGCCAGAAACAGAGGTAGGCCCTGATGGAGCCTGGGACTGTGAATTTGGTGTTAGGGGAATAGGTGCACTAGAACTGGGAGGCGAAGTGGCAGAAGACGTAGGAAGCAGGAGGTTCGATGGACTGGGGTTGCTGTTGGAAGAAGCAGAACTGACAGAGTTCTTGGCCTGGGATTGATTCTGCTGCTGGGCCTGCAGTGCTGACTGCTGCTGCTGAGTCACTGTGCTGTAGCTGCCAGAGCTGGGCAGGAGGCCTCCCATGCTGCCCAAGAGAGTGTTTCCCCCAGCCATGCTACTGCTGCCTGCTGCAGTGCTGGCCATGGAGACAAGAGAGGAGGAAGAGGTTCCAGAAGAAGAGGATGATGAGGAGGACGACAAGGAGGATGAAGGGTTTCCATTCTTTACAGGTGACTGCAAAAGAGGAAGTAGAATTAATATGGTTAATATCATGTAGACTGAAGATGGACGCAATCAGGCAATGATTTGTTCTCTACTCTTAGAAAGTTAAGACTCTTCAAAAGCATCTATTGTATCTGTATGTCTTACTTTAAGATCACATACCTAGTTACTCACAGCCATGAAAATGGTTCATGGAAATTTCCTTGCAGTACGTCAGTCATAAAGCCAGCTGGTCAGTCAAAACAGGTGCCTGGGGGATTCTGAACTTACCTGGCTGACCTCACTGTCCGTAGACCTTCCACGTTTCTTATCATCCTCTGAAGTCTCCTATAATTCAAAAATATATTACTTTTGTGAGTTATATTCACGCAATATATTCACGCACTTTCAAGCCAAGCTGTAGAGGGAAACAACTCTAATTCTTCTGTGCTGCAGGCATGACAGCAGGCTGGCACTGCAGTCCTTGAGGGTCAAAAGTTAGTTTGAAGGCTTAACACAGAACAGACTCCCCTTGATTGAATGCAGCTATGGGCCCCTCCTATCCTCATGATCTGCTGGAGAGCTAATGACAAGCTGCGTGTGAGTGGCTCCCATCAAGCTGCAGGCACACAGGGAGCCATCAGATGGAAAGGATGAAACCTGCATGACTTTCCCACAGTTACTCTAATGCTTGGAAAGGAAACAGGTATGACTCAGCCCTGAATCAGGACGTCAACCATATATAGACAAAATAACCCAACAATGTTGCATCTGACTTAGCACAAAGATGGATTATGCTGAAGAAATGGACACCATCAAGCATCTCCATAAGGTTTGGGTAAACTCAGAATGCACACGGAAATCATGGGCTTGCCATTGATGCCACACGTATTACAGTAAAGAGGAACAGAATGGGAGATAATCATGTCGCTAATGGCAAATCTGTGTAGAATTATTTTGTGTTTATATATCTGTTCTATCATGAGAGCAACTTGAAAATGTCATTCAAGGACGAAGTGCAATAGAGCCGTTTACCGTGGTGCCAGTGGCAGGAGAAGGAGGGATAGGGGAAGATGAGGTGGTAGATGTGGGAGTGCTGCTGGAGTGGTGGAAGATCTCATCCTCCATGTGGGAGTGACCAGGTGGAGAGGTGGCCACTAACGATGGGGCTATAGGAACACAGAGAGAAAGAGTGAGAGAGAGGTGAGCACTTCTGCACTGAAGCTCAGACGGTGCCAGAAAGACCTCAAAGTCCTGTTCCTGTTTTTATACCAACTGGGAAATTCACCGGATTACAAATCAATTGTGCCACAACCAATGTAAGAAATATGTTGTATGATCTGGTGGTCCCACTGCACCGTGGGGGTGTGCAACAAATCATATAATAAATAAATTCATGTCTTTTTTATACATTCATGAAGTACTGAATCAGGTGTCTCAATCATTGAAGTGCTACACAGTTGACCTCTTTACATCAAAACCTTTAAAATATCTGATGGAGCTGACATGTTAGAGTTCTCAATGCTATTCAAGCATTTTTAAACTAACTTTTATTTAGTTTTGAGTTCTGTTAAAATCTGAAACAACCAAAAATAGGATATTCATGTTTGAAATTATATCCTGTAACTTGTGGTTTTTTTATTAAGATACTTTATTGATCCTCGTGGGGAAATTCTCTTTACGCCTCCAACTTGCTCTCTGTAGGTGAGAGCAAGCTGGCCGTGAAGGGCAGCCACCTGTTTCAGTGCCCAGGGAGCTGGAGGTTAAAGGCCTTGCTCAAGGATCCGCAGACATGGCAAGGCTGAGCTCGAACCGGCAACCTTCTGATCAACTCCATAACTGAGAAGTCACCTCCATCAGACGGATTTTCTGTTATATTTATTAAAGTACATTCAGAAAGATTTTAAAAAGTCTGCCAATAAAAAAAAATAGGGCACATTTTAGTTTTGATGAAAAAAGTTCCTATAAAAAAAAAAATTCTTGCACACAAAATAAACCCTATGTACTGGAGTGATCAGGGGTCTCATTTATAAAAGTTATAAAAGTTATAAAACTGAAGTCGAAATTTCGCCTATTACACATATTTTTTTTCCAGGGTGGTGGAAACGGGCTTCCATAGGTATAACAACCAGCCACCGGATATGTCTAAACATCCCCATCTGCATTTCAGCAGGCCAATCGCACGCTCCACAACGGTGTGCACACAAGCATGAGCATTGTTATAGCAACTTTCCTGTGTGCTCTGGGTGTTTGAAAGGGAGGTGGGGAGCCAGTGCTTGAGCGTAGCCGCTGTCACCGGCATTTCATAACAGAACCATTCAATACATGATCAATGAATAGTTATAAATAACACAATGTTATCATCTTACCAAGAAGCCAGCCATCATGCGCAGCGCCAGCCCGCAGTCTGATCCCTACACTGCTGTGTTCCAGGATAAAACGAGTCATGTGTTGAACCAGGCCATCGTGCAAACACGTTTGTCAGGGACAGCTAAGGCCGACCGGAAATGCTGTAAGTGACGTCAGACGCCGGAGACTTGGTGGAAAAGTTGAATGTACAGCGAGGACAGTGAGGGGAATTTGGAATCACTCCAAATTGACTGGTACTTCGACTCGATAGTCATGAAGAAGAACCTAAGTGCATCTTCCCCGGGCAAAAGCAAGATGCCGTCATCTAAAAGAAGTCGTCCGGCAGACTCCCCCGGAACAACTTCGCCGACTAGTAAAGACTTTGCTGACATCCTAGATTCAATCGACAAGCGATTGTCCAGCTTCGACGCGAGGTTGTCTCTGGTCGAGATTGTACGTCAGGAATTCAAATCCCTGAGGGAGTCTTTGGAATTCAGCCAGCAACAGGTGGAAACACTGGGGACTCCGTTAAGTCTCTACGGGACTCCATTAAGTCTCTGAGAATGAGGCTAATCTAAATGTAGAAAATAAAAAAATAAAAGACTTATCGATCTTCAAGCCCATAGCATGAGAGATAACCTGGTGTTCTCAGGCATCCCGGAATCTGATGAAGACGACGCAGAAGTTACTATTAAAACTTTTATCAAGACCCACCTGAAGCTTCCGGAGGACACTGTGGAAAACATCAGCTT
>JAODLC010000123.1:12443222-12455273 GCA_026781145.1 Hippopotamyrus pictus | reverse complement strand
AATCTGAACCTGTGTAGTTTGAATGGGGGGGGGGGGGCTCAATAATGTTCCTATCTAGTACAGGGGGGCCCTGCAGAGAAAGTTTGGGAACCACTGCACAAGCTCATGCTCCTTCCCCACCAGAGAGGTGACATTCTATGTCCTGAAAGCCAGTTTAGTCAGCCGGGGATCAGTCCGCCTTGGATGCTACCCGATCCACATCGCACCAAACCCAATACATTCTCCTTGCAGGTGGTGGGCCCACCTGGGGATGGTCCCGTGTACCTCTTAGGCTGAGTACCCTCTGGCTGTGGGTTCAAGGCCAGCTTCACCTGTTTTATTTTTTTTCCCCTAGTTGTTATTAGTTTCATTGCTTCCCTGTTTTGAGTTAGTGTGCTAGTGCTATGTTTTATGTTCTGCTTGTACTGGTTTTAGTCCTTTTCCTAGTCTTGGTGTTTGTTAGAGTTCCCTTGTTCAGTGCTCATTTACTGTAGTTCATTCCACCTGTTGCCTTTTGCCCTGCTGTGCTGTTTGATTGGTTGTTCTTGATTATTCACACCTGTCCTTTGTTAGTGCTCAATATCAGTGTATTTAAATGCCTGCCTTTGTTGGCTTCCTAAGTCAGTCATTGTGATTTGGTCTGTGAGTGTTATGCTGCCTCTTTCGCTAGTTCTAGTCTCTATATTACCCCTTTCCCTGTCTAGGTTTATTTATTGTTTAGTTTGTAGTGGTTTCCCCTTATTTCTGACCCCCTGTGGTCTTTGTTGTCGTTGTTTTTTTTGGAATTTGTTCCCAGTGTTATTGTTAATTCTGTTCCTAATAAAACTCTCATTCTGCTTCATTCTGCCTGCACCATGCCCCGCGTCCATAAAATTTATCCATCCATCTATTTGAATTCTAGACCACATATCCAGTACTAGGTCACAGTGAAATGGTAAAATAAAAACAGGTACAGTGTACATTTGTATTTATGGCAACACTGGTGCATAAACTGTGCCTTTTCCCGGCAGACTGTCCCACATGCAGTGTGCTTTAACAATTTCCAGGATTTGATGAGATGAGGATCTCATGGGACAGGAAATAAAATCAATATTTGTGAAAATATATTAGGGTGCTCACAGCTAACCCATGTTCTATTTTTGGAATATGGAGTAAAAATGATGAATGTGACATTAAACCAAAATATTACCAATAAGAAGGGCACTTTGGTACTGTTTGGAGTCAACCCCTATATGCAATGGAATTGTTCCCCTGGACCAATGCCAGTCCTCGATCATTGGTTCTTCAAGACAATAATGTCATCCTTGCATCAGAAGATAATGCACACATGTATGTGTACAGTATGTAGCTGCATAGCCATGTATGCTATACTGTAGCCTGACAGCTGTAGTTACACTTCTGGAGAGGTGTGCCTCAGGCTATGGTGTAGATTCTATACAGAAGTGTAAAGTAGCCTTTAGATGTAACTGAGTTTAACAAACAGACAACTGCTTTGTGTGGGATTACCAGAGCAATCTGATTTATCCAAAGTGGTGTACCTTTGAGAAAGCAGGGTCAGATAGTCCCTTGAGCAACTGGGGGTTAGGGGCTTTGGTCAGGGGCTCAATAGTAAAAACAGTCTGATGCTCTAAACTAGTGACCTTCTGATTACAGGCACAGGATCCTAATCCAATGAACCACAGATCAACCCCACAAACATGTGACACAAAGATTTTAGACATTTGAAGGTAAGTATCCTTTTCATTTGGCACAATAGTTTACAATAAACAGCCAAAACAAGCAAAAAAAAAAAACACCAAATGAAAAATTGTTTCGGTGGGCATAAGGCAAAACACTAATATAGGTCGATTACTAAAAAAACAAACACACACACAAAACTAGATGACAGCAATAAAAAGTAGATGAGATTAAGCAAGGAAAACAGAGGTTATCAGAGCCAGCTTTATGAGAGAGACGGTGGTCCCATCTTTCCACAATTAGGAAACACGGTTACGACATTAACATTTAGCCCTGGACTGCTGGCAATGTTCTTCTTTCACATACCGGAAGTAATATGAGATCTGTGAAGCCTGACACTGTTCACATAGCTGTGATGCTTTGGTCTGCAGACACAATGCCATCCCATTAGTCAGACAGACAACAAGCTAATATGCTAACACAGTTCTTAAGTCGAATGTCCCATGTGCTTTAATCTCTCATGTGATTGATACCTCTCCTATTTTAGAAGAGACTCTGAAGGAAAAGTAATCCAATAAGGAATATAGAGGTGTCTTAAAACTAATACAGGAAAATATTAAAAAGAAAACAAGCATTAATAATAAACATATCTTTACGTAATAATAGTATCATTTAGGATAAAACTTTTTAACATTTAGGGAGAACATTTGAAAATGAATTTGAGGAAGCACTTCTTTACACAGCATGTAGTTGGAGTATGGAATAGTCTTCCTGCTAGTGTAGCACAAGCTAAAACCCTGGGTTCCTTTAAATCAGAGCTAGATAAGATTTTAACAACTCTGAGCTATTACTTAAGTTCTCCCCAAATGAGCTTGATGGGCCGAATGGCCTCCTCTCGTTTGTAAATTTCTTATATTCTTATGATGTTTTTTGATTATTCACCTGTATTGCTTGTATGTTTTCATTTAAATTCAAGATGATTTTTAACCTAACTTAATGGTGTAAATATTTGACAGTGAAAGTTATATTCCAGTATAAAAATGTAACACTCAAACAAAGTAAATGAAGAATTAAACAAGGAGTCAGTTAAATCATTAATCTTACCATAAACTATGTCAGTGTTCATTAGTTACAAGTAGTCTTGTAAGGTGGAACTTAGAACTGAGGTTCATAAAAAACTCTATATTCTCTATAATTTGTATTCGTAGAATATATCTTCTCAGCTAAAATTACCAGCCAAATAGTTCCTTGCATTAAAAATTCTAGCTCCTAGACAGTTAGCAACAACATAGCAGAATTATGTCTGACCCCAAAACTCTGTACTTGATAAGTCATTATGGAAGGTTGGATAGTACTAGTATATCAACACCAGAGAAAGATATTTATACTTGGGAAATCCCCAACAGCAATTTGTTTGTGTTTTCTGCTTGCCTTGGTTCCTAACAGAAAAAGTGTAAGCCTTCATGTAGAGATTGTACTTTCTTTATCTAGTTAGGGTCCTGCTTATTATTAAACTGGGTTTTTAATTGTTATTATTTTTGATGCAATTTCAAATGTAATGTAAGTATAAATCTTAAACTTCAAATGGTGAACAAGGTTTCAAATGGTTTCCCAACTGAAGAGTAATCATTACGTCTTTTGGTGACTTGAGAATTGTTCATTTTTTTTCATTGGATCTACGGATTTAACATAGATATATAAGATAAGTTAAGCATGTGTTCCCTGAAAACTTAACTAAATTTTCATAGGAGGAAAGTGAGAACATGCCATTCCTGATCATTTATCCAATTTAGAGTTTTTCTTGTTAACTGCTTTTTTGTTATCCTATTTTTTGTTATTATTCTCATGTAAAATCACAGCAGGTTTTTATTGCAATGTCATTTTTAAATTAGAACGGGCCTCAGTTCTTCCCTTGTTAATGAAGCAGTTTTTCTTTTCTCCCCACTTGTCTGAATGGCAGACCTGGAGGATGAATAGTCTGATTAAATCTCTTCATCCTCATAAGCAGACAGGTAGAGGGTCAGGATGTGGTTCTACTTTCTAAATGTGTGGTGTAGTGCTCCTGAGACCCATAGTTTAGTGTCATTTGTGCCAGTGTGTACAACCGCTGTGGAAACATTTCTAATTTTAGAAATTACACTCTCCAGTTGCATGTCGATATCGTGGACTCTGGCAGCCAGAAAAACATCCCAATCGCCCTACCCCCCACACTGTGCATCAGGGAGTCAATGGGTAATACGAAATGAAAGCTGGGTGCTGGCTGCCTCTGTGGGCTCTCTGTGCATCACATGGACTTCCTGTTGTTGATTCTGGTGTCAGGTGGCACCTCCCGGTTTCATGGCATTAAGCCGCCGTTTGTTGGCATGGTGAAGCATGGGCCAACTGGGAGGGTGCAGATATGGTTTTATTATAGTTAAAATTGAAGACAAGACAGTGAAAATAAAGTGATGATGATAGTGGGAGAAAGAGTAAAAATTAGACAGATTGAAGTGATTGAATAAACACTATGGATAATAATAGCAAATAAAGTAAGGAAGTAATGCAGCCATAATTAAGGGACTGTGGTATGTGGAGTAGAAACATTCCCCAACTTCTTGTTCTCATTTTTAAGATACCTCATAAAAATTCCACCCAAAAACAATTAGGGTGAGTCAGAATAAACTGTGTCAGACACAGGGCAGTGAAAAACTGATACAAACCAAAAGGCTTCATTTTGTAAGTATCAAAAAATGATAAACCAATATGCTACTTGGAGCTGAACATTCTCAGCTCATTACATTGACACAAGAAATGCATGTACTAAACTATTAGATGATTCAAAGCAATTATGCATTTTGACACGCTCACAGTAGAGCTAATGAAGACTTTATCCCTTGTTGTTGTTGTCTTTGTGCAACATGCTGTCACTGTCAGTCTAAAATATCTGTCCTCAGAAAGGTGCTTTAAAAGACATCTCAACTGTCCTATTACAAGCACAGCAACAATGATAACATGGCCTGATGAGAACAAAGGCGACTGAGTCCAGCGGTAATTAAAGTGCAACACAATATGTGGCTGTTTCAGATAAGCTCGAACTGAATTACAAAACATCTCCCAGCTATTTCCACTGAACAGTCACAGAACAATTTTGGCTTCTCTGCCATGGTCCAGATTAAAACTGAATTTGTTTCAAGATTTTACTCCACACCCTGCTAATTGTATGACAAAATGAAAAATACATATGTGTTCTTATTATTCCATCTTCCCATATAAGTGTCCCCATGGATAATTGTGCTATAGTAGTGGTTTAACGCCGAAATGTCTGGCACTGTGCAACATGTTTATTTATAAATTAGAATTTTCCTTTCAGAATTAAAAAAAAAAAAAAAATTACATCATAAATTTCCCATTAGTACAAAGCACTGAATCACTTGCACTGTAGGGCTCTTCAAGGACTTTATGCTCTTCGAGTGTCGGGCAAATTAGAGACTGTGAAGTGGATAATTGATAAAAGCTCTTGTCTCTCCACTTGGAACAGTCATATCATTCTGTCCTGGTCAAAGCCTTGAAATTTTTCGGCCTGGCTGAGCAGACAAAACAGACACTTGAGACGTGTGCCAGTGGGGGTGGGGGCCGGTTTGGGTGACTTGTGCCTGGGTTGCCCATCCCCATCTGAGGCGTCAGAATTCAAACCGCAGAGCCTCGTCACTTTCACTTCCCACGGTGCCCTTCAGCATACAGTAATTTATATATACAAATAGTGTCCCTACAGACAAACCCTTGATCTAAGAGATAATAAGTGAACATGTGAGGATGGTATTATTCTCATAGGCATAAAAATTCATTCTGCAACAAAACATATAAAAACAGGAATGACATGTGTCACACAGGCAAAACAAAAACACAATAAATCTAATATTGGTGAATTCTTTCTGTCTGGTGATTTTCTGTATAATTGTTTTTAAACTTTGGAATTATTATTGTCAGTTTTTATGTTAATCTTATGAAAAGGAAAATAATTTTTTTCAGTAATATCTTCTTCTGGGAATTGAAGCAAGCTGATTATTTGGTTAAGTAATGGAAAGTGTTATTTTACCTTGTGTATTCAAAAATGAGTAATCAAAAAACTGGGAATTTGCTACTTGCCAGACCAGCAAGCCAGAACAGAGGCATACCCAGGATACTTGGGATAGCTGCTGTATCCACCCTGTTCAAGCCACTTTCATTCTGCTATCACTTCCTACTGGCTCCTTCAGAACTATGTGATCTTTGACAGGTGCTTAAAAAGGACATTACAAAGTATTAAGGTTCTTGTGTGTATATGTGTGTGTGTGTGTGTGTGTGTGTGTGGGGGGGGGGGGTTAGGTTTATATTACATTGTAGGGACTAAATGTCCCCCACAATGTAATAAAAACCTGTTATTTTGATGTTGTGGGGACCATTTTTCAGGTCCCCACAAATATCTGTGAATGCAATCAAAATAGTAAAAATGCCAGTCTCATATTTTGTTTGATTACTTATGATTAAGGTTAGGGCTGGGTAGGGGTTAAGGTCATCATGTTATGATTAGCGTTTCCCCCATAGGAATTAATGGAGAGTCCCCACAAAGATATAATTACAAACCTGCATGTGTGCATGTGAATGTTTTTTCTAAATGCCAATCACCCACCCTCGAAAAGACAGGCCTCCCATTCCACCCTAACTGGATAATGAATTGCCTGCGGATATCCTGTGTCGAGGCTTACATCACTGGCCATAGCACAGGGCATTCTAACTACACAGCATGCCTCATCAAATAACAATTGAGCATGCATCTGAAAGAGAATCAGAGATCTCAGACCATCACAAAGGTCTTAGCCACCTATAGTTTCATATGCCCCAAGTTGATTTTTTATTTTGTTTTATTTTGTTTTGTTTTTTTTTACTTATGAGGATTTGTATTTACTAAGGCATATATGCTGTATTATTATAATGTCAAAACAACTTTAACAAAAAAAGGGCAGTAACAGAGTTCAGAAGAAGCCAATCACATCAAATACCATGTCCCAAAGCAAGCAGAATACACCTTCCAGCAATGAAAGTGATTCTTCTTAATCCCAAATGAAAATCAAAGTGTTCTTGTAGGACTTCCTTGAAACTTTTATATCCCACTGGGACAGTGATGGTCTGTATGGAGCTGAGAAGACACCTATTGAAATGTGCTCATCAAGAAAGGCACATAAAAGAATATCAGAGACACTAGATGGACCATGGAGAACTTTGAAGATAATTATCAATAAGTAGAAAAAACATGGTGTCACAGGCACATCTGGACAACCCTCCAAAGCTCATGACAGGACAAGGAGAAAACATATGAGGGTGGTTAGCAAGAGGTCTACAGCAACACGACAAGAGCAACAGGGATTTCTTCCCAGTACTGGGGACTTCTTGCAAGTGACCAGACTTTCTCAGGTTTTTCAAATATTTTATATGATGGAAGCTGTTTATCTGAAAAAGGAACATCCAAGTCAATTTCAATTTTGCAAAATAATAATAATAATAATAGTTTTGGGCCTTAAGTTTAAGAGATAGGTTTGGCGAAAAGACAATACTGCTTGCCATGCTTGTTACAACATACCTGCTGTGAAGCACGGTGGTGGCAGCCTCATTCCTTTGAGCTGCTTTTCTTCAGCTGGGATGGGACCTCTAGTCAAGATAGATGGGATAATGACTAGACCTAAATATGAAGATACTTTGGCAAAAAGAAAAACTGGTGGCTTCTATTAGAAAGCAGAATTTCAATTGCCACCTGGATAACGACTCAAAGTAAACGTCCTAGTCAATGAAGGAATGGTTTCGGAAAAGCAAAATCAAAGTCTTGGAATGACCCAGTCAGAGCCCGAACCTCAATCCCAGATAAAAACTCTGGAATGGGCTGTGCACAGCAGATTCTATGGAAACTTTTTTAGCTAGCAAAAGTGGGATAAAGTCCAGGTTGCACCGTCAATAGAGATTTATTCCCAAAGACTTGCTTCTGTACTGAATACAAAAAGGTGATTCCACATGGAATCCAAGTTTTGGATGTGCACACTAATACAATGCGAGTATTCTGGGTTTTCTGGGTAACACTTTACATGCACGGACTTGAATAATGTAGCAGTACATGCTTACTTAATGCACTAATTAACCAGTAAGTGTTTAAGTACCGATCACATGTTCATTCATCATTAATCAATCATGTCATTTCATGTATTTTATGGGAAAATATATATTAGTTCATGATTTGTTCTTGAGTAGTAAATGAGTTAAGTAATTGTGCCCCTCGAGTGGTCTTACCATTATTAGCTAATTAGTTAACTGTTAACTAACATAGTGCCTGAATGGAACACATGAACTGTCATGATTGATTAATGATGAACAAGCATGGGATCAATACGTGACTAACACTTAGATACTGGTTAATTAATGCATTCAGTAAGCATGTGCATTAATCATGTTCCCACAAGTGTTACTCTTTTCTGTTTATTTCAATTATTTGACCTGCTATTTATCTATTTGTTTTGCTGTGGAATTTTCCCAGTATTAAGGTCACATTATTTCTTTATTTCTGGCTTTACATCACAAAACCAACAATCTAATTTTATATCGACTGTTTCCAGGTCATTGCAATGCATTCTGGAGTCTAAAATCAGTGATAAAATTACAATGGCTTTTATATAAAATGAACAACAGGCTGGAATCAATTTATTCATGCTGAATACCTTGTAGATTGTCACAGCAGCAATACAAATTAGTGATATCTTTTCATGGTGTAATTTAAGAACATTACAGAAATAACACTTGCAATTTTTGACGTCCTTCATACAACACCCTAACAAACCTGATCTCCTAAAGAAGTTCAACAAATGACGTACACTGTAGACCATAACTGAGGTTTAAGGTGTTTCCTTATAGGATGGAAAAGGTCGTTTTGTCTTTCTTGGTCAATGTGTTAGAGTTTAAAAAAAAAAAAAGAGAAAAGGGCCCCAGCTATGGTCTAAGGCCCACGAGCCACAGCCAAGTTTTCTTTGGCCAGTTTTGAAACTCATTTTGAAACCAAATATTGTGAAACCAAAGTAACAAATGTTCCTGTGTAACAAAACAAATAATTCAAATACAGCACCTTAGAATACACCAGAAACAAACATTTTATAAAAAGCAGATGGTGGTTTAAAAAAAAAAAAAACAGCTAGTCACAGGAACATAATAACGATATAATATAAACATATAGGCCCATACTTCCAACATGCTTCTTTGAAGAATCAAATGTCTGCTTGTGGAACAGCACATTTGGGGAATACATGTGGCACAGACTATATCCAAAAGTGCAGCAAATTTGATTTAACCGCTTGTAGTGAATACTTTCTGGGAAGCAGAATTCCACTACAATCAGAGCTTCACTTCATTATGTGAGTAGCACATGGTTTGTGTCCTCCTACTATTGTATTGTGGACCTGCACTGGTCGAAGCTCAAGTCCCCCCACTGCTTCACTGAATCCTTGAAACTAATACAGGGCTACTGTTCGCACTATGAAGGTTGTACAGTCCCCTTGTTCTCAAGATGAAGGTCACAGAGTTTGTCATCCATGCATATTGGCATGTGTAAGTTAAAACTGCATGCTGTGTGCAATTAACTGCCTCCCCATCACCAACGGCATTGGGGAGAGGCTGATATTGTGGGGGAAACACAATTTCACGAATCAATCCCAATAAAAATATACAGGGGTACATTATCCCCCACCCCAGTCTCCATGCCCCTGCCCATCAGCAATTTTACAATTTAATCTGCTGCCTCTGTAGCGAATGATGCCAGAACAGCCACCCTCACCATAAGAAATGGACTTTCCTGCATTTTTCTCTCCATGCAAACATCTGTGGCTATTTTCCCATGTAACTTCACACTGGCCCCTGCTGGAAACTCTGCCGCCTAGGCCTGCCTGTCAGCTTTGGCATGCCCCTGGCCACTGGCCCCTGGTGGAAGCTCTGCCGCCTAGGCCTGCCTGTCAGCTTTGGCATGCCCCTGGCCACTGGCCCCTGGTGGAAGCTCTGCCGCCTAGGCCTGCCTGTCAGCTTTGGCATGCCCCTGGCCACTGACCCCTGCTGGAAGCTCTGCCGCCTAGGCCTGCCTGTCAGCTTTGGCATGCCCCTGGCCACTGACCCCTGCTGGAAGTTCTGCCGCCTAGGCCTGCCTGCCAGCTTTTGCATGCTCCTGGCCAGTAGGTGCATCCTTTCGGGTCCCAGCATTCTGCCAACCCCCACCTCTGCAGGCCTAAACTCTCAGAGAAATACTCCTGTAGCCCAGTGTCTCTAAAAGCTTTTCTCAGTATTATCGGTTTCAAAAGACCAGCTGAGCTTTAATCTCTGTGGCCTTTCTGGTTATCAGTGCTTACAAAGTGGGCAGAAAACATGGCATAAAACATAACCTGCTTATGAAACTGCTTTTTGTCTTTATTGTGATTTAAATCAAAGATTGACATATTTATTTGATTGAAACCGCAACAGATATCTTAAAAACATCATTATATGAATATTAGGTAATGCTGTGTGAATTTAGCAGTTTTAAATAATTAAGCATGATCTACATTAGTCCTCTCACCTGAAAAAGGCTGTCTGGTCTTTTAATAGAACCTCATTCTGCAAAAAAGCCATACTTTTTTTTTTGCATAGTCATATAAACAGTATCATTAACTCCTGCCGATATTACACAGATGAGTTAATGAATAAAATTCCAGTTATAGCCATATACATTAAATAAGTCACATGTATCATTAAATAGTGAAAAACCAGATTGTTGGCTGCATTGACAATTAAAATGCACAGGAATACAGGAAGTTTATGAAGAACTTTGTCACATGGTGCAGTGAGAATTACCTGCATCTATATATCAGTAAGACAAGCTAGCTGGCTGGAGATTACCATTGTGCTACGGAACCTATAAGACTAGTTACCTTCAAGTTCATATAAGTACACAGGGCTCTACCTAAATAGAGATTGGACAGATGCCAGTCCATCTCAGGACACAGCACATACTGCAGGAGATTCAAAGACATCATTCAGCTTAAATATATATCTTCTGTAAAGGGGGAAACACTGGTTTCAGACCTCAGGGACCATGGTTCAAGTCTCAGCCCATGGTTCCAGGTGTGTGGAGTTTGTTCTCCCCATGTCATCATGGGATTTCCTCTGGGTACTCTGGTTTCCCCTCACAGTCCAACAATATGCGGAGGTGAAAATTCCCAAAAATTGTTACCAAATAGTCCATAGGTGTGCTTGTGTGAGTGAATGGTGTGTGAGTGGGTGAATGGATGGACAGACATGTTTTCAATCTGCAGGAGGAAACCCACACAGCATATCCAGACTCCACACACACCCACACACAGAGTGGTAGTAAGATTCAAATCTCTAGCACTGGAGGTCTGAAGCAGCAGTGCTATGCAGTGAGTCACAATGCCCCACACCAAAGTACAATCTCACCTCAATAAATAAACAAATATGGGTGCTCATATTAAAGACATTGCAGATATAGTTTGATCATATCTTTTCATTCTCACAATAACATGTTAACATCTTATTAATTTGTAATAATTTTGTATCATTCATAACTGTATGAGAAGCATTATGAATTACGAAATTCATTACGAAATTCATGAATTTCGAAATGAGCATTACGAAAATATAGGAAATCTCAGAAAGTGACACTGTGCTATTACTTTGTCTTGTACTACTACTCATATATTTTGATTTTTTCCAGAAAAAATATACTTCAAAAGAGGTGTTCAATAACAATGGTATGCTGTAATAACTTCTCACCAAATATCATGTGTTTAAGTGAATTTTACCGTAGATATATTTTTGGCATTTTTTTGTGGCAAGGAAAAGATTTATCCTGAAAGTACCAAATTTCAGCATTAATCATGTTAATAGCGTGAGTTATAAGTAGAGTATATGTACTATCCACTTACCTTATGCTGCCTATAGCCTACATACAAACCATGTACTGCATCGACGAATCAATCAGGAACGGATGGGCAGATGGACCTTGTAAATTCCTCTCACACAGAAATATATGATTTCTTGTTTTATTTTGTAACATTTAGGGCATAATATATTCACAGAAATTATATTGCATATTCTAGTGTACAGTGTAAACAAGTAGAGAATATGAAATCATTTTACATGTCGGTACTTTTTTTACAACCGATATCTGCCATCACTGTGTAATGGTAAAATTATTCGTTTGAAGTGTGGTTGTGATTTGTGGTGCAGTTTGAACGCAGGTGACCTCGAGCAGTGAAGGACCCTTCATGTCCATGATAGCAGTAATGGTAACACTTTATAATACTGTTCCGTAGTTAACAGGTAAATATGCAGGAAGTAAGCAGCAACAAAGGAGTAGTG
>JAODLC010000123.1:12394364-12416801 GCA_026781145.1 Hippopotamyrus pictus | reverse complement strand
ATTAGTTAAGTTCTCCCCAAACGAGCTTGATGGGCCGAATGGCCTCCTCTCGTTTGTAAATTTCTTATGTTCTTACATAACTAAAATTTGTTGGAAAAGTGCATTTTAATCTACTGCAAAATCATGAATGGCTTACATTTGAGTGTTGATTAGGTAGTGCAATAAATACCATGGCTAATACTGAAGCAAATAAGTCCATTATAATCAACATATGAACATAGATGCATTTGTGTACTTTGAAGGGGAGTGTAATTTTTAAAATGAGGATTTTCTTCCCTGTTTCACTCAATCCTCAGGGTCCAGCTAACCATGATTTTTATATTTTAAATTAGAGCACCATCAAAACATCTCTTTTAGTAACTGCAAACATACATTTAGCTTGTATGTAAAATCAAAGTTTAGGCTTTGTGCAGTTGACTGTACCTTGTGGATCATTCATTCACAGTAAAATAAGCCTCGCCCTCCTATCTTTCCATTGTCTATGAAAAAATTCCCCAGTCCATTATAATGCTTGCTGTAGATTTAGAAAGCGTGTTTGTGCAAGCTTCCTGAGGCGAAACTAAACAGATGAAAATCCTAAGTAGCAAACCACAACCAAAAACCCATCCAAGTTAAAATAAAATAGAACAAAACAAAATACAGAATATGAAGTTTAAAAAATTATATTGTCAAGTATAGAAAGTACACTGTTCGTATTATAATTTCAGCCCATTGGGTGGGGAAGCTGATTGTGAAATAATCCTGTAATTGTGCCCTGTGTGCTGCTGGCTGGGTTTGTCCACTGCTGATGTAACCTAATTCCATCTAGGCAGTCATCAGTCTTGTCCAGTTCTGTCCAACAGCAGAGTTTTCACATAGCACTGTTTTCCAGAGCAGTGCATTTGTACAACTTGCCTCTGCATGTCTTGTCATTTTTTAAAAGTTGAATAAGACTTTGGAAACAGAGCTAACACAAGCAACTTATTTTCATACCACTCACTAAATGTTGTATAATTTATTGGCTTGGACCACGCCCTTTTTTGAGTGATTAAAACACATGGTGTGTGCTACTTACATTCCTGTTTATCGTCCTACAGCTCATGCCTGGTTCTCTGTTCCGGTGCCATTTTGTGGCTCTCCATCCGCATTCTCTTTCATCAGCTGATCATACTTTGTTTTCTTGAAGAAACCCAACTGAATGAAAAATCAAAATAAAATTTATTCATCATATTATGGCTAAACTGAGGACATGATTTTAATAATTCAACAATATTGTGAACAGTAATTCTTTATGCTCTCAGAATGTCCAGCCTAGGCCTGCTTTAAGCTGATTGGTTGCCACATGAAGCCCTATATAAACCAGCAAAAGCATCCTCAGCAGGGATACTGTGAGGATTTTGACAGATGTGTTTGTTACATTAAGACCCATTAACCAAGCAATCAGCCACCCTATTTTTTCTTGTACATTACATACATTATTTAAAGATGCTTTTATCCAAATAGACATACAATTGAGAATGCAGGGTCAGTCAATCCCTGGAGCAAATGGGAATTAAGGGCCTTGCTCCAAGACTCAGTGATGAGATCACTCTACCGATCCCAAGATTTTCAACTGGCACCCTTGTGATTATGGACACAGTGTCTTAACCTGTAGAGTTATACACCACCATTCTGCATGAAAATCTGAATATTATACAAATAACTGAAGTTCAAAAAGATCTGATAACCAGAAATATTCACTACATGACATAAGATCAGTTTTAAACATTTTATTTAATCATAAATATTTTTTGTATTTGATAACTATTTTGTGAGCCGTACCTTCCACAGCAGCAAAACGACAGCAGCCAATAAAAGCAGGCCCCCAATCACACTGCCCACAATGATTCCAATGGGCACAGGAGCAACCTCCCCAGGCTTGATAATTGTAATTTCAAGCTGGATGGGGGAATAAAGAGTCATGTTTATTACAGGACAAGTTAGATGGGACAGAGTTGTATGCTTTCCACTACAGCAGTTCATTTAATGTTTTAGCAGAGAGTAAACCTAAAAAGAAAACATTTGCATACAGGCATGTAACTGTTTGCCTACATCTGACTGCCAGTTATTACATTTTTGCTGTTTTTTGCCCTTCTTGTTGATATTCTCTTCATAATGTGAGAATAACTGGTGGCTAATCCCTCCTAAAACAGGCTTCCAAGCCTTATTTGTCCACACAATTTGAAACTGTGTTGGCTTCCATTGGGCAGCCATTAGATTCCACTGGATTCCACTTGGGCGGGACAGGCGGGACATATCCCACCTAATATTCAAAACTGGTGTTTGTTCCACCCAATTCTTTCCAGGATTTTGCTTTTAAAAATAAATTAGTTCTCCTAGTTTAGGAGAATTTAGTTCTGATCTACTGGACAGTTCTCATCTATTTTCAGTTTGCGATTTCAATTGCATACACATAAATGAATGTATGCAGTCCATATTGAAACGGATGGGTAGCCTATACATAGATCATATAGGATAATGTGAGAGGACGGAACTGACTCAGTCACATAATGGATCTGTTTGTGTCCCCCCAGTATTGAAACTCTGTGACACCCTTGCTTTGACCCTTACTAACAAGACTGGGAGACCCCACGGGTCAGCATGTCAGTGACACATGCTTTGTAACATCTAAAAGTGCTCAAAGCTATAACAGTAAACAGCAACGTTACAGTATGCCTTATTTCAATGAAACTGGAATCACTTTGGGAGGCACAGATCTATTAATATAATTCAAATAAATGCTGCGTGGTTTTCTAGCATGATTCAATACAATAATAAACAATGTACATTAATTGTTTTGAAAGCTTAGCAAGAATTTGTTAACTTTTAAAATTAGCAAATCGTGTAAAACCATCTTGGGTTAGAGTTTTTTTCCCTAATATGTGAGTATGTAAGCGTGGGCATGTTGTGACGAAATGTTGTAGAATACCGGCAGCTTCTTGTGCATTAGGATCAGAAGATCAGGCTGTGAAGTGTCCATCTCAGCATGCAGAATGAGCTTAACAGACTGGAAGGTTGACTGTGGCAGCATCCCCCCCACAAAAAAAAGATTTAAGTTCATTACATTATATTACATTTATGTAGTATATGCTTTTAGTCAAAGTGACATACATTTTTGAGAAAGCAAGGTTTGACATCCCTGGAGCAATTGAGGTTTAAGGGTCTTAAACTTCATGAAACTTCATGTTCTACAGAACAGAAATAAGATTTTGTGGCCACTTACAGAGGCAAAAGTTCCATTCCAGATCCTCGTTGTAACATGCACAAAATAATCTTTTTTTGTCTCCATACTTGTTAGCACACATTTCAGTTTTGTGCATTTAGCATTTGTACAGTCCTGCAGGCAAGAGACAATGCATTGTGATTTGTTGAATATTGTACAGAAATATTAAAGCGGCCATAGAATATATATATATTTTTTCAGTATTTTAAATTGTTTTTTGGCATCTACATAGAAGGAATGTGTACTTGGTTTGTTCGGAAAAATGCCCAGAACTGGTTTTACATGTCCATTTAGAACCCCAATATTTGGCCTTAGAATAAAAAGCCTCTTTTTCCTTTTTTGGTGGGTTCATTAATTTGATAAGCTCTGCTCTGATTACTAGCTCACAGTGAAACACAGCAATGACTCCACAGTCATGTTCCACCTTGGGTATGTTTCCCACAAGCATATCTGCTAACAACTTTAGCAACTTAGCATAGTTGGGACCATTCAACTACACTGTTCCGACTTACTATTAATAAATAACTTTACATCAATTGCTGTCAGATGCACTAGTGGAAACTGCATGTATGCCCCTCCAGAGCGAACATATATGATGCAGGTTACGCAGATCCATTGAGCTTGAAAGTGGGCTGGTGTATATTAAGTCTGAGGTTGCAGTTAGGACTGTTATGTAACAGTCTAGGATTTTTGAATCAGCCCATTTTAGCACCTGTTTTTAAATTAAATTAAATATGCGGGATTTCAAATTTTAGACAGAGTGAACAATAGTGTTTCAGATTTACGGTATGTCACAGATTCACAGTGGACTCATTTATGCTGAGTTAAGTCAGATTTTCACCTAAACCTTTAAATTTTTTCCATTAGGTTATTCTATGATTTTTTAGAAATTTCCCTAAAAATCTTCTGCAGACAACATACAGTACAACTTGCTCTGCAAAAGAGGAGTTTGCGAAAAGGAAATGGGATATTTAAAAATGGGAACAGCGCTAAATTTACAATGATTAGAATACTAGAAAGAATGCTGTCAGAAGGTTAACCACTCTCCTTAAATAACACACACACAAGTTTGTGTACCTATCTAAATGGGGACTGTCCATTTATTTCTATGGGGAAAACCCTAATTCCAATCACAACACCCTTAACCTTTACCCATCCTTAACCTTAACCATAAGTAACCAACCCAAATACAAGACTTTTGGCATTTTTACTTTTTTGATTGCATTCACATGTTTTTATAAAACTGAGGTTATCCAAATGAGGACCTCAAAAGATGTCCCCAAACGTAGGGGAATTTCAGGTTTTACTATACTTTGTGGGGACACTTTGGTCCCCAAATATGATCTATGCAAACACACACACACAGTTGAGAGTGGAGCTTGGCTCTGAGCGCAAAGTCAGGCTAATTATCTGGCAACCCTGGAGCACATTGTGTGACTTGTCTTAATATAATCAGGTTCACCAGATGTGCACCTGTTCTTGCATGTAACACCACTGACTTGGACTAATGGTACTTTTCCACTGGCATACAAGAACCAGGTCGTACCTAACCCATATCACGAAGACAATGACGTCAAACTGAAGAGACTTATATACTGTTCACATCATGATTTACAATGTGCTAATTTCTGTTAACGTGTCTGTGAAAGTTTGTGTTTTATCATCAAATGCTAGTGGAATTAGTGTTAGCTTGTGTAAATTTGCATTACGAATCCATTTCATTCAGCTGTTCTGTAGAATTATTTTTTTAACTAGGAGGATGGAATTTTTCAAATTGCAAGTTATGGGAATGTGATGTGTGATAGGCTACTACTAATAATGAATAATACATAGAATATGTCTTTTTTTTCTTTCAGATAATCCATGCATAGTGGCGCAGATCACCAGTATCTCTGTGCATTTCAACCAAGTAGATGGTGGTGACACAATCAGCTAGGTTTAATCCTATTTTAAGTCCTGCTATTAGGCAGGGCCATATCAGTACGGGTGTAGGTCACATACAATTTACAAAAGAATTGAAGAAAACAGTCTCTTCAAGGTTTGCCTCAGTTCTTGGTGGCAGTAGAAAAAGCACCATAATGCTATGTGACACAATTAAATTCCCCATAGTAAATAAATTTGAGTCAGTTTTTGCATGATGAATTTCACTAACCTACTACCACTTTATTTTAGAATATTCAGAAAATCATCTTGCTCCCCACAGTTTGACAATCATTGGCCTATACAAGGCTTCAGTTAAGTTTATAAAAAGATCCACAAAATATGAATAGATTGTTAACACAGATAAAGATCAACACCTGATAGACTTAAGACCTGAGACTTGAGCCCCAAAATAGAAACTCCTACAACAGAGGGCAAGCAAGGGCGAGAAAGGAAGGTTTAGTTCCCATCTTGTTAACACAGCTGTTATATTGTTTTTGTGAATTGCTAATAAGAGGCAATAGATCAAATAGAGTAATAGAATATCAAATTGAGTTCTCGTTCACAAAGCCACCCTTCACTTTGCTGTCACTAAGTACCATTGCTTCAGTTTTGGTGTGATTTGTTTAAAGATATACCCAGTTAATCAGTTCCACACTTCACACTGCAATTCCAGGACCTGGTTCCAAGTTCCTTGGCTGTCCCAACCAGGAACTTTTGTAGCTCCTGGCCACTTTCATGTGTCGCTTTCAAACCGCACAACAAGAATTAGGACCTTTATGCTAAATAAGCGTGGGAAATGTAAAAAGCCTGTAGGTCAAACTTCACATGCAACTTCATATGAAATTACACAGCTACCCCAAAACAATGGAGTATGAACAAGTCATTTTGTTAGTTATTTTTCAGATATTGGCTGGATTGATTGTGATCAAAATAGGACCCCACACCATTTATCTATCTTTTATTTGTATGACCTGGGACATATTTATAATCCATTATTAAATTTGGCTAATCGATCTTTCATTTTCTACAGATTAAAAAGCAATGTAACGTTATTTCGCTAAGGTGCTGGCAAGTTTCACTGCCAGCGCTAGTGATTTTATACAAAAGTAAAAAGTAGATGCAAGCAAGAAGATAATCAATGATGCATTAAATGCAATTCAGATACAAAAATAATTCCATGTGGTCAATTTTTGCTTTGTTACTTCTCTCTTCTATGCATTTCTGCACAACCCCTTTTTTTTTTTACTATGGCCGTTTAAGTTTTGGGGTGATCTGTCTCAAAATTGAATCAGTTCCAGTACATCATTCATACAGTGCTTTTGCAAAGTTTGAAAAAGACCCATGAAATAATTTGAGTTATCTTAATGACAGAGTTTCTGCAGCTGCAGCAGCAGCGGATCATTCCCAAAGCCATATGAATTCCCTGTCCGTAGAATACATTTACTATATAATATCAATCAATTCTATTTCATCAAATTTCAATCAAATTTATTTATAGCGCATATTTAAAACAAACCAAAGTGTTGCTCAAAATCAAACCAATCTAAGACAAATAGGAAAGGGAACAAAAACACAAAAACAGCTATACAAAAAGATGATGAGATTTGAGAAGTAGATTATAAAATACAAGTATTATAATTAACAATACAATAATTTAGTACTATATCATTGAAACAGCAAGAGTACTTGGCCCACAAAGTTGTTCTCATGCCATTACATAGTTAGAAACTAGCCACTCACCAGGCTCTCTATTCTTCTGAAGCTCTCATGGGAAAAAGAAACAGTATGGGGCTTCTGCCTGATCTTCAGTGGATCCACCACACTACCTAAATCACAGCTCACAGTGTTGCCCTGCAGGAGTAGTCTGGATATTAGTCTGCCTTTATTTATGTTCCAATTCACAAGCTATATGGAAAATAAATCATTTAAGCTTTGTCAACTTATTCAGGCATGACTCTCATGGATGGAAACTGAAAGAGACTTTTTGTGGATATTACAGTTATATGTATGTAGTTTTAAACAATAGAAGTATGGAATCTGAAGGAAAAGTAGGCAAAAGCAAAAACTCACAGGTTCTGTATGAACTCCTGTCACATACAGGAGGAAATTCCCCGCCCGAGTAGAGTCTGGCAGAGACACTGTGAGGTAGGTTAGACCAACCTTTACATTCCCTGTAGAAACCTAGAGGGAAAAGCGGATTCCATTTCAATGAAGTCAGCTGAGGTCATCTGCTATCAATGGCACATTCCTGCAAAATAAGACCTGCAGCCTCCTCCCACCCCCTGCAGCCAAAGTAACTCAACCAGAAAAGCTGCTCATGGACAGAGACCCTGCAAAATAAACAGCATGTACTCTTGTAATCAGAACTGCGCTCTAGTAGTAAGTTTGCATCTTGATGTTATGATGTTAACTTACTTTCAGCGTGATGTTGAACTCTGGTCCAATGTCATCAGTATTTTTCACCAAAGTCTTTACTGTGCCATGATCGTCAATGACATAGAAGTTCATACTTGTCTCTCTAGGGAGTGAAAGAGATAAGCCAATAGAGATTAATGCTGGAATTCACACTATAATAATTCCCAGGGTGGCAGGTGGTATTTGTCAGAGTGCTTAAGTGAAAGTGTTTAATTGTGACTGTGTATTACATACCGTGTAAAAGGGTCTTTGCATAAATGAGGCCACTAAGAATCTACTGTCTGTGTCACAACACAGGCTCCACTAATGTCCTTCTGAACCCAACTTGCTGTCACACACATTTCATACTCCTGTTCTTCCCTCCCCCATGCAATTACAAAGCCCTCTTTTTACAGGGAAGAAATATTTTCTAAAGGGCATGTCGTTTTGCCAGCCAGCGTGGTAAAAACATACAGTGACTAGCAGTTATAAAAAATAAGATACTAATAAATGAATATTGCTTAAATTTTTAATCTTACTCCAGCCTAGGCTTCTGCTATAAATACTTGATTGTATAATTAACTGACTTTTTTGAAGTGATTTTATGACAGAATAAAAATGTGGAGCATTGTAGAGTTAGCCTGTTATGGTTAGCACTGATGCACAAATATGTGAGCCATACACTCCAACTATATACAGACACAAGAATAGTGCGAAAAACAAAGCTAATGATAATCATTTCCACATTTTCGTTTAAATGTTGGGCTGGTAAAGGAGTGCCCTATGCTTGAAAACACAATTATAAAAAGGTTTCGTGTTTGCTTCTTTGTGGAACAATTAGTATTTTTCCCAGCTAAACTTCACTTTAAAAGCCATAAGTCTGCTTTTAAGTAAAATGACTTGGAGATATTTTAGAGAGATATGTACTTTTTGTCTGCCTTAGAATCAGGTTGTCACTTGCCCAGAGAACCAAATAATTTAAGTGATAGATACAAGTAACATAAATAATAAAGGCTACCAAGAAATAGTCATCATACCTTGTCAGAATGATTTCAGAGTCATACATGACAGGAATGGAGATGAGGGCTTTGTTGTTTTCAGGTGTTTCTTCTATGCCATCGCTGTTGGCATAAAATGGAATTCATGAGAGTTCAATTTTTCACTGGCATCAAAGTAATTAGAAAGGGAAAATATTGCAGAATTAGTCACCTTTCAGCCGTCAGATTCACTTGTATTTTGTTCTGCATCTCATTGAGGTTAAAATCAAAGTTGATCCGAAACTTCGCCTGTACAAAATAGAAAAGGGTTAAACTTTATTGCCGGGTCACAGCCAGACAATGTATGAAAGGATAATTGGCAATGCTGAACTGACCCGTTGGTCCGTTCGGAGGACAGGGTACCCTACTTGACAGGATACAGTGTAATCCTTATCAGTGCATTTTATTTCTGTTCCATCGCTCTAAAATTAGACAAATCTTAATTAATCTTAAATACATTTAAGAACAATTTGAATTGCAATGCAACATTGATCCATCCATCCATCCATCTGCTAACTACTTATCCTGGTCTTGGTCTGGGGGGCTTGTTGCCTCTCCCAGGTAGCACAGGACACAAGGCTCCTCGCACCCTGGATGGGATGCCGGTCCATAGCAGGACTCATACATGCACAAACTCACTCTCTCTCTCTTACACACTTACACACTTGATGGGCAATTTAAAGACACTAATTAACCTCCCTGCATGTCTTGGGACTATGGGAGGAAATGTAGAAGGAAAAAATAGGATTTCATATGTATTTAATTTTAAATTATACATACAGGATTAGACACAGAAGCGTAGAACAGACTTTTAGAATATCTTGCGATGACTCGGGCATTGTAGGCATTTTCCATCTTGTTCTCCACGGATACATCTAAGGAAAGTCTTTTGTTCTTTTGGCTAATCAGCAATACACTGCAAAATAAGGTTTTAACCATAATTTCCTTGAGTACCCTTACTCAACCCCTTTTCAGCCCCTTACACATTTAAGAACCAGAGAACATCAGTCACTACTACAATAATAGTAGTGAGTAGAAGAAGTACAAAATCAGAGAGAACTGGAGTAAGTGTAGCGGGCTAGAAAATTTAGTCATGTCCATATACAATTTTTCTATTACAGCTATTAAATGACAAGTACCTAATATACAAGTATATGAAGTCTGCATTGCCCATTTTATGACCTGAAATTTGTCATTGACTGTTTCAACACATTTTTACAACTGTGCACATATATAAAAGTGGTGAATACGCCCATTTTAAACAAAGTCAAAACACAACAGTAAGGCAAGAAGCTTTGATACATGGTTATAAAGTTGTGTCCTTAGGATCGCTTTACATTCAGAAACCAGATGATGTTTAACAATGTTGAGCATGGGCAGAGAGTATGATAAAGTTAAACAGAGCCTTGTCTCACTAATAGAGTATGTTTAAAGACCTCACCTCGGCAAATCATCAGTCATCTGTACATTCAGTACCAAGTCATTGTGACACACATCATCATCGCCACAATCTTTCGAGAATGGAATCTGTCAGCAAAAGTGGGACACAATACACAGATTTAAGGAGGAGCAAAATATTAAAATGTGTGAATTAATCAATTTACTTTTAAGTTGTTTTACACTCATACATTGTGCTCAATAACACTGGTAGATCACAACCACAACCAAAGTGCTAAAAACTCATTGGAGTATCAAACAAAACACACAGGCACCTGACAGAACCTGCTTGTTTGACATTATATGATATAACCATGTTGATTTGACAGCTGGCCAGAATAATGACAATCTGACCAAATAGAGATCTCTTTTCCCATGTCATAAATACAGTTGAAATAGATAGAATTTTATGCAACCACTACAAATAAAACTTACAAAGAATTCTGAGGCAGTGGGACTGAATGCATCCAGGACAGGGTTGCCTTTTGGGTCTTGAAGACCAAGATCTACCCGTAGACTGAGGGAGTTCACAAAGTCAGGTGCTTCCTGTATTTAAGTGTTATTAATAAAGTTGATCAGGTAAAAATTATTTTCAAATAATCACCTTTAATATATCACATTGGTAATCAATTTATTTTGTATACATCAATACACAATCTATTAACCTTTTTTTTTAATTAAATCATCTCAACTATGACTCTAGTTTCACTACTGTAAAAAATAACGATAACTGATAAATCAACTGCTGTTAAATTTGGGATGCATACAAAATGAGAACATTATTCGGACACAATTTCTGTACCTGAACATAAACCTCATGGGTTTCGCAGACATCCTGTTTGTCAACGTTGAGGTTTTTCTTCAGAAACCGTTCATTGTTGATGCTGAAGAGCCCTCGCGAGCTCACGCGCGACGACTGCAAATCCATGTCCAGAGTCAGATTATATGCGATTGCTGCAAGTGTGAGAAGACATTTTTGAAATGGCATGTGGGAAATTTAGAAAAAACAACAGACCTGGCTGCAGTTTTAGGTTGGGCCACAGGATCCTCTATAGTGGCTTAGGAGGCCCCATTTGGCCCAGCAAACATGAAACCTCTAGATTATGTCTGTATTACATCAGTTGATCCAGGGCCATATTTGAATATCTTTGGACTTCTGGCTACGGCCTCACTTGGATGCAGATATGCAGTTCAATATTTGAATGACTGGCTAGGAAATTTCCTGCGTGTCTGTGGACGTGCAAGACAGCTGCAGGACCAAATACTGGACATTCAGTAAACATCATAAAAAGACGTCATAAAAACTTTCACTCTGGCTCCTCAGGGGACATCTTTTCAATGTCCAACAAAACATTCAAAAGACATCTTTGCTCAGTGGGGAGTATAGGTCTTCAAAAATCCATCTTAATAAAAAAAGATTTTGACTTGTTGACATTTGCCCAGACTTTGAGTGGACCAAGATTATGAAAACCATGAGACATCTAGTATCTAGAGTGGCAGGAACTGAGGGCATACAGCTGAACATTCAAATATAAAAACCAACCAAATACCAGTAAAGATGAAAAAAATTAGCCATACCCACAGGACCCTTTGTAGTTGTGGGCATAAATGTTGCACTGAAGCAAATGTTGGTGTTGAAACAGAAGAGTTTTCTCCCATTGATATTACAAGGTTTATTAAAGATGTTGATTTTGTCAGGTGAGAAGTTGACATTTGTTTTTACACGAGCTACTCCTCTTGACCTGAAAACAAGAGATTTCTGTTAACAATTAACAGTCTTAAAAGACCTATAAACATTTGACACCCACAAGAAGCACTTGCTTCCCAAGATCACATTAGTAAATAGGTCTCAGCTCCAATCCAGGGTCTCCAGCCATAAAAAAAAATTTGAATCTTGGTTATGTAAATTCTAAAGAAAATTTTTAGATTTTCATAAAAAAAAGTGATTACATCAGGAATCAAGAAAAACTGAAAATGAAAATTTAACTCACCACAGCTGAATTACTTTTCCATAAGTTCCAACAGACACATCAGGAAGAGTGTCATCATTTAAATCTCCATCTGCATTCACAGACCTTCCGAAATACTGCAGCTTGGGGTCCAGTTCAGAACCCAGAATTTTCTGGACAAAGCAGGAAAAGAAAGAAAAAAATAATGAGCTTGGAGTCAGAATATTTTTTAAAAAAGAATTTATTGTACTTGTCGTACACATAGATAACGTGAAAACCCAAAGAGTGTGCATTGTCCCCCAGGATCCACTGATCAAAGCACACATACTTTACTAGAGATGCCGGTCTTCTTTGGTATTAGTGCTATTAACCCATTTAAACATTAAAAATTTATTCAAATTCACCCCTAAAAAAATCTGGAAAACTAAGGGGTGTGCAACACTTGCCAATAACCCAAAATGCTAAGCCAATATCTGGTTAATAGCTAAAAAGTAATTTCAGCTGTAACAAGACTTTGCATAAATTGTGAAATGGCTCGAACCGCAAAAGGAATCGGTGTGCATAGTTGTCTGTGGAAGGTGTTAAGGTATGTTAGGATGTTATGGTATACATACATGTTGCTTTTGAATGTTCTATGAGTACATTAAGAAACACTGAATGTTCTACAAATGCATTATAATGGCATAATGAAGGTGCAGTTCAAATGTAAAACGTCACCAAATAGTCAGTAATTAAATGCATATGAGAACTTTTTACAGAGGGGTGTAGTATTAAGACATGTATACACATCTTTCTTACAAAATGAAACTACAAAAGTACAATATATTTTCATTTTCTGACTACTAAAACACCATATTGTAAATCCATCTGTACAGACATAATTTTGCAAAGTGAAGCTTTTTTTTTTACCTGTGTGTACTGTTTTTTTATGGACTTCTGATTTCCATTAAAGATGTACAGTGCGCCCTTATTATTATCCTCCAGTGGGGCACCAACCACCACATCATTAAAACCATCTTGGTTAAGGTCTTGTGCACACACTATGGCCATCCCAAAACGAGCATTCTCTGTTTGGGAAGGCCCCTCCAGAGAACCATCACTGCTTATAAAGCCCTTAACAAAACACATACACAGACATATTAACAAAGTGACAAGTGGGCTATTTTTCAAAGGTTCCACAGGTAACTTAATTTATGAAAGCAAAACCATTGCCTCAGAAAGTGAGAAACTTGTATTACCTTGGTGACTGTGAATATGTACACTTTGCCCATTTCCTTTTTCTGGTCACTCATGAACATTGGAGCTCCAACCAGCAACAGGTCTGTAACTCCATCTTTATTCACATCCAGAGGACACAGTACACCACCAAAGTAAGATCCTATCTGTTTTTCAGTAGAGAATGGTATTTGATGCCAAATGGATTCAATGGAAATGATTTAAAAAGGTAGTACATTTTCAGAGCGCTAGATGTTTACATTTGTTGGCCAACTTGATTTAAAAATACATCACAAAAAAATCTGCAAAGTTTTTCCCTGTATATATTCAAATTAACTAATGTATTTTAAAAGGGCTTCAAATGTAAATATAAAGGTTTAGCTACTTTTAAACACTCCGTATGCATTAGAAGGTTAGTTCTTATGGTTCATGGTATTTATGGCAATAATGATGACAGATAAGTCTATTCATACTTTACCTGATGTCCTCTCTGTGAATTTAACATGAGGGGTTGCCCTTTGCTGGTTACGGTATACACTACAACTTGACCAGTATGATTCGAACGAGGTGCTCCGGCGACATAGTATTCAACACTTTCATCAACTAGTGTTGTCACAGCGTAGCCTGGCAAAATGATACGGGAATCCCAGTGGTTTTAGAAGAAATATTTATCATCTCAGGTGGTTTTACACATAGCAATAACAGGTACTAAAAAATACTGACTATGTGCAAATTAATGCAAATTCACCTAGCAATGAGCTGTGGTTTCTGTCCTCCAAGACATTTTCAAATGCATTTTTAGGGAATATTTGGAACTTCTGGACAGTTCTGTGAACCACAGTGCCGTTCCATCCATATGCCCCAACAGCACCCAACATCAGTACTTCCTTTTAAAGGGGACAAAAAAAGTTTCAGTCTCTCATAGCAGTCCTACAAACTAAAAAGTCCCGATATTATGTAGTTAAAAATGATAGTGCATACCTCTTTACTGGAATAGTGAGCACTGAACCCCACTTGGGACATTTCCATCTGGAAATTTTCCCCTCCTTTCCCAGTCCCTTTGATGGAAAAATGACAACTGCTCATTTGTAGCTCTACTTTTTATGCTCAAGGATATTAGAAAACATTCACTACCATTTCAAGTAGTTTTAAAAAACCCCAATAATCTAGTGAGCATACCTTCAATGTTGAAAATTCTGTCTCCAAGTGTTCCTACAATCTCTAAAAGAGCTGTTTCATCCGAGACATTGAAAAAGTGTTTTTCTTCTGGCTTACTGGCAATTGACTTGATTTCTGCAACCAATTTTGTTGTATCCATGTTATTATCTAAGTAATAGCCAAGGACCTTGAAATGGCAATGACAAATGAATAAAAAAAAATAAAAATGAAAACATGCTGACATGTATGACAAAATCCAAAACACAAAAAGTTTAGATAAAAGGAATTTGTGTAAAATTTGTACAGATCTTCATTCTTCCTTACGTACAGCTATGCCAAAGCGAGTGATCTTGGCCTGGTCGCACTTCAGAATGACATCTTCTAACATGCTACTATCGTGAGATTCTCCATCTGTCACCACCACCAGTACTTTATTTGCCCCAGGCCGACCTCCATTCTCAGGCAAGAAAGCTTCTTTCCTGACAAAGATAAATTACACTTGATGAGTGGGCATGCCCTTGGGGTATTAGAACCAGGTGTTAGTTCAAAGAGGGGTCCTAACCAAACCTTTAAGCTGGTTACCTAACCTGATTCACCAGCAATAAAAATATCCAAAAACTATGAAAGGGTAAAAGTAGCAAATCAGGTAGGAGATACAGAAACAGAAACACTCCTGAATAACTAATATATAGCAATTCTAGCAAAGGTGCGCACATTTGTTCATTTAAAAGAAGTATTTAATGTATTTAATTTAATTTTGACTAATATTAGTTATAGTCAAGCAACCTGCTTCCCCAAACAATAAGTCATTTGGCTGTATATAAAGTATGCAGTTATGGTCAAGAGCTTCCTGTGGATAAGCATCAGTACAGCTAAGATGTGTGATCTTTGTATCTTTGTGGCTTTAAACTGTTGGTACCAGACGTGGTGGAATTTCAGATCTTTCACAGATCTTATTCTATAGGGTCTGAATTTACAGAATTGTTGCAAAACAACTTATGGGTCGAGTGAGAAAAAATGTTCAGACTTATTATACTGTAGCTAACAGGAAGGTTATGACCATAAAAAAAACAGCTCGGTACAACAGGAGTGTGCAGAGTGGCGTCTGTGAATGGAGAATGTTACTTGAAGTGGTTGTGCAAAAAAAGGCTGCGGTAATTCCAGGTATGCAGGGATACCGGTTAATCGGCCACTGAATGTACAGACAATGGAGAAGCAATGATCAAAATAAAAAAAAAACTTATTCTATATTGAACTCTGGAAGGGTAAACTTACCTTGCGAAATCAATAGCATGGAATGTGTTTGTTAATGTACCCTGCATTTGCTTTATTTTTTTTGCAGCAGCCAACATCTCATCCTTGGTTTTGTACGTATTAAAGCGGAATTCAAAAGCAGAGTCGACTGCATACTGAACGACACTCACCTGCAAGATACATGCACACTACCATCAGAAATATTTCCACTCAGATGTATATTTGAGGGTGTCTATCTAAACACATATACAGAGATGTTCAGGAGTGAAAAAGTCAAGTCTCAAGTCTCTATCGTGGTTACAATTTGACATTACTATTAATAAAAAAATTAAACCACCAATTTGTTTTTTCTATTGGTAACTGATGCAACTAATGGGAATCGCCACTTGAGCAGAAACTGCTTGTCTCATAGTTCCCTGGGTTTTTATACTTTTCAAAGTAACTGCTATTTCAAATGCCTTTGAAGCAATAGATATTTCTAAGAACCTAAGTACTTTTCTAATGTAGACTTTAAAACGAATACTTTTGGAAAGAAAAAATACATTATAAGAACAGGTAAACCTTAGTGTGAACAGTTACAAACATAGGCCAAAGAGGGTCCAAACTTGGCATCAACTACAAACACACACACACACACAAACATAAACATATCTTTATGGGGACCGCTCATTCATTTCTATGGGAAAAATGCTAACGTTAACTATGACAACCTTAACCCCTACCCAGCCCTAACCATAACCATAAGTAACCAAGGAAAATGCAAGAGTTTTTGCAAACTGGTCCCCATAAGGGAAAAAAAACAGATATTCTTAATGGTGTGGGGACATTTTGTCCCCATAAGGTAAGGTATACCCGCTCACAGACACACACGCAACCGACACTGTTAGATAAGAACATAAATTTACAAACGAGAGGAGGCCATTTGGCCCATCAAGCTCGTTTGGGGAGAACTTAACTAATAGCTCCATGTCAAAAACTTAAACTTAAATTAATGTATGTAGTCGTGCTGCACCTTTAGTCACGGGAGAGTGGTCAGTAATGTAACTGTTCAGTCAAATTATTTGCTGGTGTTATGTTTTTACTTTAATTCAAAACCATTACATTTGAATGCGTGATAGAAATCTGAATAATTTAAGATCTAACACTACAAGTACGCGGCATACAATGAAAAGGTGCAGGGACTTAAGAAAATACAGTTTGACTTGGAAACGTTTTTTGGACATACCTGCTAAATTATCAGATTTATGGCAATCTGTGCCGATCTTTGTTTACTTAATTTTTAATTCCGCCTGGCGTGATGCTTCTCCAGTTCCTGTTTCTATGATCTGTGCACAGCCGCATATGTTTAACGCCTTTACAGTTTAGGGAGAGTTGTACACTCAGTGTTTTGCATGTGTAGAAATTTCAACAGAGCCATAAAGACTCTTTTTGTCCAGTCGCTATCAAGGAGGAGGAGTAAGTCCAAGTTGCAAGTCCAGTCGGAAGTCAATTAAATAAAGACTCCAAGTCGCAAATTTGAGTCCCCATCTCTGATACATACATGAATAATACTCATAGTAGCTTTTAAAAGTTTATACTTTTGTGAAATTTTGAAAAATCACAAAAAAGTGATTTAACTACTCTGTAATGAATTATGAAATGAATTATATAAAATACTTGCCTGAGTGCCAGATGGACCAAAATCTACACTCTTCAACAGTTCTTTAAGAAATTCTAACACTGGTTCCCACGGCCATATGCTATTTGATCCATCCAAGACAATTACTAAATCCATTGGACCTCCGCAACCTGGCAACAAATTGAGTATGTATTTATTTTATTAAATAGATTTAAAAATGCAATATTAAAATTTTTAAATAATGTAATTCCATCCATCTTGCAACAGAATAAACCATATAATAAATGTTAAATATCCAATTTATGCAAGTTAAAATATAAATATTTTGTAATGTTTACATTGACTGCACCTTCATAATGTATCTATAATGCATTCATAAAACAGGGCAGAAGTTTACCTTAACATGTCTTAAAGCACTGCATTCAAAACACTTTCAATGAGTAAAATATGACAGCTAATGTAGTTAGCAACTATGCTAACTACATTAATAAGAAATATTATAATTGTATAATGTAAAGATGCTTGTTCATTGAAAATGTTACAAATACAATACTTTAAAACATGTTAAGGTATACTTACTTGCTGCTTAAGGATGTTCTATGAATGAATTATAAAAGTGTAACCATATATATGTAACCATATATTTATATGCATGCATATATATACACACACACACACGTGCATATATATTTACAACCACACATATAAAGTACACAGCCTGCAAAGTCCTGAAAAATGGTATTTTTGTAATCTTGTGCACACAAGATAAACCTTTAAAACTATGGATCCAGCCCCTGCTCCTGAAGAAATAGCTTCCCCCCCGTTTCCATTGTGCAATAAATGACCACTTGATGCACTTTCCCATAATGAACCACTTAAAACACAATGTAGTAGACATGTCTTTAGTTTGAGTTATTAGCCCATTTCTTTATTCCAACGTGCACTGAAAGTACATGCGGTAATTAGTAATAATCATATATGGAAATACATAATCTGAAAATCCAAGAGGTGTGCATTGTCCCTCACAGACAGGCACACTTTACTTGATGTCTCTGTCTATTGTTGTTTTATACTGTAGTTATAACAGTTAGTACATCATTTGGATACTCAGGGCACCTTACTGTCACTGAATGTGATGTGCACATGTCAACATTTAAAAATTAAAGTTTACCCATAAAGAAATCTGGAAATGCAAGGGGTGTGTAAGAATTGACATTTAACTCTAAATGCTGAACCATTTGTGTAGCTATGAACAAGATTACAAGATTAAACAAATAGTGAAAGAGCTTGAATCTCAAAAATGATTGGTGTACATTGTTGTCTGTGCACTGGACATCAAGAATCTGTGCTTGGATGCTGCCTAGCTTGCTCTTGTTAAAACATTACATTACAGCCAGAACATTGAATATTTTATTACAGTGAAACAAGAATGTCTTAAGGCTGAAGTAGAATTTTATGAGCTGTGTTTGCGGCGTTCACATAAGTATACTCAATACTCTGATCAAGATGATATTGTGTTTACACAAGATGTTCTCCCAAGATAAAATGATACCATTTTTTGGTACTTTGAGGGCTCCATATTTAAGAGCGTACTTGTATCTCTGATTTTTTATCGCATACAGACAGCATGATGGACAAAGAGACATTAAACAAACAAAAGGCATGGAGATCTTACTCTGGATGGCAGGAGAAAATGCAGGTTGCGGTTTGAAGAGGGAGTTCACCTCCGTGCAGATTCCCGGATTGAAATACTGTTTGCCACACTGCTGTACCCAGAGAGGACCGCAGGTCTATAGTGGCAGAGAGAATTCACCCTTTGACAGTGAAGAGGCCCACAGGCAGAAGTGGATGTTTCAGGTCCAGAAAGTAAAAATCCAGACCAAGATTTTGTTTCAATTAACCAGTTCAGTATAAAACAGTCACAGAGTACACAGCTGGTTGGTTGAAACAAAATGTTAGTCTGAATTTTTACTTTCTGGAAATGTCAACCTCTGCCTACGAGATTGACGGTTGGAACAGGGGCAGGTTTATTGGCACCCTTGGGACCAAAATGGATATGAAAACACAAACACCAGCAACAAAAAGTGAGAAATCACCGAGAGCCAAGCTGTGGCTCCAGGTTTCCCCTCAGTTTCTGGTTTTATCTCCTCAATGGCTGATTAAAGGTCAGTAGAGGGTCTCGTCCCCAGAGCCCATGCATCCCAGAAAAGGCCTCATCCTCCCCCATATTTCACACATTCCTTTCGCTATTCTGATCCATTATGGCTGAATTATCCCTCATTATCATTATAACAGACTTCCAAATAATCTTGATGAAATGTACCAGTGTATACAAATACTAAATACTTCCATTCCAGTGGAAGTACAATATTTTAAACTATAGCTCTTCTAACAATACCATGATAAATTTAATTTTAAAACTTTATGAATTATGAAACCCATTCAATAATCAAAGCCAGTCACAACACGCATATTATATAAAGAATGCTACATCACTACTGAGTCACAGATATATCTGCATATAGGGCAATTTAGAGTGTGCATTTCTTTGGAATGTTGGAGGAAATTACAGGACACAAAGGAGGAAAACAGACAGAAACATGCAAACTCTGCTCAGGCAGGGCTGGAGGACATGAACAAGCAACCTGTAAGGTTATGAAACTGTTTGCTCAGTTCGCCCCATTGTGAAAACAATATCCTGTATGAACAGAAAGAAGGGAAACCATAAAAATTACTGATTTACCAGAAATCCATTATTTTTGGCGAGAAGAGTCAATCCAAGGCTCATGTTGGTGTTGATATTGTTGACAGATGAAATGGTGACAGAGTCTGGAGATGGAAAAGTAGCATGCTACATGCTAATTATACCCATTTAAACAGTACTCACCTAAGTCTTAAGTGAATGAAATGAGAATGTAAGGCCTCATTGGGAAGCAAAAATGTGTCTTCATCTGTACATATACTGTATGGGATTCTGCAATCACCAACTTACTCTGCAAGTTGAGTCTCTCACAGATTGTTTTGGTTCCAGGGATTTCACACTTATAAACATCCCCTTTCCTGTTTGCTTTGTAGCCACTCCAAGGCGATCCAACCAAAAGCCTGCATGGGAAGAACGGCACAGATATTCAGTATTTTACTGAAAATGACTGAATACAGACACTCATGACTTAACAACCGAGTTCCATTCTTACGACTTGGTTGTTAAGCATATCTGTTGATAAATGGAGGAGCCACTCCTCACCGATATTTCAGGGGTACTGTACTGGTACTGGGTTTGAGTCAACCATCTTTACATATTGTTTTAATGTCAACGTTGCACATAACATTTTTAGTACATTTATAAATGTTTATACAGTAGTGTACTGAATACTGTAACAGAATAGAGATCTGCTCATATATAAATTACTTAGGTTTGCATATTGTAAATACAGGTAATCAGATGGTAGCTGCCTTTCTCATCAAATTGGGCAACAAAATTTTCCACTGCTTCTACGTTTGTGCTCGCCTCACCACTAATACTATTATGCAAGTTGAATCTTTGATGAAACTGTTGAAATCATGCATGGTTTTTATGTAATCTTGGAAATAGTGAATGCTGGCATAGTGAATACAGACCAACTGCAGGATCAAGACTGAGACTGAGGAAAGGTGATGCGAGATGAGATGCTTGATGCCGAGGCACCGTGCTGCTGTTTCCACGACCAAAGATCTTGTACATCCTAAGCCCAGATCGTTGTTAAACAGGCAGGTCGTTTAGTGAGGAGTATCTGTATTTACAAACTCATATCCACCCATCTCTCCATCTTATAACCATTTATCCTGGTTATATTGTCAAAATGATCAAAAAGCTGCGTTTTTTGTTAAAACACTATGATTAAAACTATGAGTAAAAGGGGGATTTGCAGTGGGACTTTACTCTAAATGCAGAATGAACAACCTTTGCCTAGTCATATTCCGAGGGGAAGCTAGCCAGACAGGAGTCCCTGTTAGTCACAGTTGCACTAATTATATACACAATACTGACGAAGCTCGTCTCCACATCAGGAGATATGGTGGGGGTGTAGTTTACCACAGTGAAATACGTCACACGCACAGTAAACAACAGGTTAGGCACCGAGCTACTATATGTAGCTACATGACACTATATGTAAACCATAACGTATTATTATATGAATATAAGCAATATTATATAGCCCCCGTACGTGTACTGCATATCACACGTCAATAGAAAAGTACTGTCTCATTATATAAATACTCAGTCTAAATTTCCAAAAAAGCTCTTCAAAAGAAATACAAAATAAATGCTTAATTCAAATTAATATAATAATAATAATAATAATAATAATAATAATAATAATAAATAGAAAATTGTATATTCATATTAAGTAGCACAAAACCTCCAAGAAATACTGTCGATGGGCAGGAGCTTCAGTTTCTGTAATGGTATTTGTGTCCAAGACTAAAAAAACTACCTTTTCAAAAGGAAAAAAGTAATGGTGTCTGGATGACACAGATTACAGGGATAAGGTGGTTGTGGCATGCAGTACTGCAAGAGCATGACACATTCATGGTCATCCTGTGAAAGACTGAGTCAGAAGTGCATTCATAGGGCTGCTAGGAAACAAGGAAACTGGGGGGATTTCAAAGGGAGTGTTCAGTGTACTGTCCCACGTCCGCTTTGTTTACCAAAGGTCCTTCTGGCACAGGAAATTGTTACAAACAGGGCGATAGCTTTGACTCGAGAAAAACAGATTCCAAAGTCCAATCCTTCAGAAGAGAAAGGCCTCCTGTCAAATTTGCCTCATATGAAGTTCACCACAAAGGGTTATATTCATTAAACATACTCATTGTTTTCTCTCAGTGGCTGACATTGAGAACTTTGACTGAATGCAGCTGATTCCAGTTATCGATCACAATAGAACAAATGACTTGTGCCATAGGCCACAAAATATTCCCTTAGGAGTAAGAGACAATGCCTACAGAAAATGAACTAAATTTAAGGGAATATTAATGAAAGTCCCAGCACAATAACTGATTAAATCCCTGGAGGCAATTTGGACTTATTGCAACCACCACCTTGTCCTCTACTCTCCCTTTAGACACCTTTTTGAATTTAAGATCATCATTATCATCATTTATACTACGGGACCGTTGAATGCTTGAATCTGATTGGCTGACGAACGTTCTGAGGTGTGCAATTATTTTCAG
>JAODLC010000123.1:12358075-12370718 GCA_026781145.1 Hippopotamyrus pictus | reverse complement strand
TACTGACCTCTGTCATCATTTTAAGTGGGAGAACTTGCACAATCGGTGGCTGACTAAATACTTTTTTGCCCCACTGTGTGTGTATGTATATATATATATAAACACGCACACAAAGATATGGTTTCAGTTTTTGTTTACCCAATTTTTACCACTTTACTGAGGTAACCATGGGTTGGTAAGTCTATAGCCATTGTGTTGTTTGCCGTACACCTCTTGTTGCCACAAAAGGGCACCCTTACCTTAGAGAAGGCCACATTTGTCAAATACAGCAGAATATTTTCTCTTGGAGATTTAAAGGGATATGTAATATTTAATGTCAGAGGAGGAATCGTCTGGTTGATTTCCATTTTAATCTGTGGAACAGTATACATTGGCACAATGTTAAGGGCAGAACAAATTCATTTTCTCTCTTTCCTTAAATAACACTCAAATATGGTACTACTGTGTAATATATTATTATATTACATCCCACTGCCCAAGATTTATAGTTCTTATGGATTATGTTTGTGCTGATGATTTTTGTATTGTGTTTATGCATTCTGTTGCATAATGTAATCATACATCTAAATGCCTGCCAAATAAAAAAATATCAATGCACACATCAAGTTACCCAATATATCTGTAATGTTACACTCTGAACTGGCTGCTGTTTCTCTCACCGTGTAGCTGATGTTGACTTCATCCCCAATCATACTCATGTGATTCAATATACTTGGGAACTCTTCACTTTCACGGACGATTATGTGATGACTTCCTTCCATGTATTTCACACTGAAAAGATGGCTGATTTAGATGAAGCTTAACTGGGGAATATTTTTATGATAAATGTTATACATGTGTCACATTTACACATCATATTAAAAAACGTATGTACCAGAGATTCCTATTGTTTCTATCCACCCATTTTCCATAACCGCTCATCCAGTAAAGGGTCATGGTCAACAGTGCATGAGGCAGAGAACACCACAGATGGTCTCCATCACTCGGTACAGTGTCATAGAATATGGGCAATTTAAAAACACAAAGCTATATCCCACACTGTGGTATATGTGTCTTTTAATGTAGAAATGTCATATTCAGTGCTCACAGAAACACTAGGTATTCTTCCTTAATTCAGTAAAAATATTCCAAATTTATTGGTTTTATAACAAAAATCATCATTTATTTACACACACACATATATATATATATATATATATATATAAATTAAACCTATATATATAAAAAAATTAAACCTTTACACAGAGTGTCTCAAGGGAATGTGTTTAATTGTGTGCTTGGTCATTATTGTACAAAGTACAAAAAAATGGTGAGATCATTTGCTGATACATTTTTCCAAAAATTCCAGAGTAAGTGGACAAGTCTGAAAACACAGACATGGTCATATTTTTATTGTGGTAGATGTTTACTGAAGAAAAAGTTTAATATTTACTCCACAACCATAAGCTCACCATAAAATGTTTGGAGAATGAATACACAGAATTTAATATTCAGTTATTATCAGCAAGTTTAGTTTGGTTGGGTGGTGCAATTAAACACAAAAGTAAAGGAATGGGACTATGGATTTGATCACAGTAATTGTTGACATGGCCTTTAAATACATGCTTTATTAGATAGTACTTTTTGACATCTGTGAAAAAACAGAGATCCTAAACATCCATTACTATAAACACTGCATGGAGAAAATCTTCATTTTGGTAGACCATTAAAAATGATATAATTTTAATATCCTACTTACGCTGAAAAACTTAGCCCCGACTCGTACTTAACTGGGATCTTGATGTTCACACTGTTGTCATTAAGGTTGGGCTCTTCACTATCACTGTGAAATAAATAAAATGGCAACATCTCATAAAAAATATTAACCATGCTCCTCAAACACAAATCGTGCCTGGGTTAGCTTTTGTAAAGATCATAATGACCCCCGTCCAGCAGGGAGAGTTGCAGTTGCTTGGTTATATTTCACAAGAGTGCCCTCTGTGACCTAAACAGGAAATTCTGCCATATAACAAGCTTTGCAGCTATGTAAACATCCTGGGTCTTGAAGCTCTGTAGCACCAAATCACAAGCTTTGTTAGAAAATCTTGTTACTGATCTCACTGTTCTGTCCTAGAAACTGTTTTTCGCCTTTCTTCTTTCTGTATTGGTTTTTCCCTAAAGTCTTTCCCTCGTATTCTCATTTTGCTCTGGTTTCTGTCTCTAATTAATCTAAGTGCTGTTGTCTCAAGATCATCCAATGTTTCCTGAATTCTACCTCTCTGCTCACTGAACTCAGGTGTGCACCATGAGTCCAGTTTTTCCTTCGGCGTGTTGGGAGACAGGCGAAGGCTCGACTACTGCTAATCCAGTTTCAACCACATGAACCCAGACAAGTCAGACAAACCATTGCTGATAAGCTATAAGCAGCTTGTGGTTAGCTTGGATTCCGAGCTGACAGGGAACATTCCCAGAACGTTAGCCAGCCTTACGTAAACGTCTTCTCGAAGATGGCAGAGAACGTTCTTACTGTGATGTTAATGAAACATTATTTATGTTTTACATTTTAGCAAAGGTTCTGTTAATGTTAGGAAGATAACATTATTACTTGAACATCCTTTTAAAGTAATATTGGAAAATGCTATTTTATGATAAAAATATCATTTTATAGAAGTGCTGTATGTCTATACTGGCAATGCCCAATCAAGCCCTGGACCCATGATCCTTAGAGATGAAGAGCCACAGTGTTACCCGCTACTCTACTGTGCCCTTTGTATGTTTATACCTTATTAGTCTTAATTGTAGTAGTAGTCGTATACGTTCCGAGAACATCAGGAAAACTGGACACTTTAAACGTTTCCATACCTTAAATGTCTGGTAAACGCTCCTAGCACAAAAAATTGTTAGCTGGATTGCTACCCTCCCTGCGGAGGATTTAATGGCGTTGGGAGAAGCAGCAATGGGAGATGAGACAGGTGGGTCAGTATTAATCTTGCTGCTTACTCTTTTACTCCTCCAGAAATAGTCCCTCTTTGGCTGAGCCCACCCCTCCCAATGCACCACACTCAATGACTCACTGTTCCTCCCTCACTGAACCATGTAAGTAGCCTAACAAATATAGCACTGTTCTCCAGCCGGCATGCTCCACATTCCTAGAGCCCACTGCCTGGCAGCACCTTAATAATGAATCTTATTAATGCTGGGTTTTTGGTATGGACCCTGTTGCTATCTTACACGTTGCTTCTTTCTTTTGGTCTCCTTTTGGTGGTTTTGGTCTCTTAATCATAAAAATCTCTGTCCAACAGTCTGTCTCCTGTTAATCCCCAGGGCACCGTCACCTCAGGTCCTCCAACGTCACCCTGATTCTGTCTTTGGTGGTGGTTTTGGTCTCTTAATCATAAAAATCTCTGTCCAACAGTCTGTCTCCTGTTAATCCCCAGGGCACCGTCGCCTCAGGTCCTCCAAAGTCACCCTGATTCTACCACTCAGCTTGTTGACCTGTGCTTAGCCTGTCCAGTTTCACATGGGTCCACCCTTATGTACCCCATCTGTGCTGTGGAGCACTGCTCAGGGTAAAATAGTACCTTGTATGTGATCATACAAACTGGACAGATTAACCCAGTGATTAGTTAAAGGGGCAGTTCATCCTGAAACTGAAAAAGGTATGTTTTAGAGGGGTTTTGGTGCTTTCTATCCCTCTAGGTTGTTCTGCTATGGCATTCTTGTGAAGTGAATGGCATTCTTTCTGTGGTGATTAAAGCGCCAGAAGAAGTACATTTGAAAAAATCAACAGCAATGTCTCTTAGCAGAAATCATGACCTGGTGACTCAAGATAATTCACAGACTTTTTAGTGAGGAATTTGATGTAGGAACTATTTTCTTGTACTGAACTCCAAACACCAATTGTATCTCTGTGCCGAAGATACGAGCACAAGCACCCTGGCGATATCTTCTGTGCAGTGATAGGATTGGTGTGTGGAGTTTAGTAGAAGAAAATAGTTCCTACATTAAACTGCTTACTACAATTATCTTGAGGGTCATGATTTCTGGCAAGAGACATTGCTGTTGGATTTTTTAAATGTAATTTTCTGGCACCTAAATCACCACAGAAAGAATGCCATTTAAAACATACCTTTTTCAGTTTTAGGGTGTACTGCCCCTTTGAATATATCTGGCATACGTGACAATTTTGTCATTGCAGAAGAGAAATGCATGTTAAAATACTGGAATACCCACAAGTTCATATGTTTTATATAGCAAACACAATTTCACTTACGTATAAATGGTTAAAAAAGCATTATGTTGAGGAAAATACATTTTCTTTTTCTGTCATATGTGTTCATTTCAGTGTAATTACGCTTTAGTTTTGTAACATATTACCTTGTTACGCTGACTTTGATGTCGATATTCACGCATTTCTCACACACATCTGAGGGATTTACTTCAAAGTGAACCTTAAAAGAATCCTGTAATAAAACAAATCTGCGTTTAATCTTAAAAGTTTTAAGCACTGTTATAACAAAGTCAACAGCAACAAAATTTTGAATTTGACATACCTGCTCATCTGTTTTTAAGAAAGGATATCCAACAGCACAGATTATGCCATCCTTAATTTCACAATCTCTGTCTCTAGGCTGTCATGAAAACAGACAGGAATTTGGTGACTGACAGTTTGAGATCAAGGATCGTTTGCCACTTTTGTTTTATTAAATAAAAATGAGGTTAAAAAGACTATAAATGCATTGACCAATACTATACTATAAATGCATTGAGCCATACATCATTATAAAAATGTGTATTATGCAAAACAGAAAGTATAAATGTGATGTTTTGCTTCTTTAAGATACCAAACCATGAAACTTAATTTTTACTACCACTAGCATTTTATTATGCCAATATATTTGTAACAGAACCAATTCTCCCAAATAACCAATTAGCACATGAGGAAAGAACAGAAAGCTTTACAGATATAAAAAAATGATATAATTCATTAACATATAAAATACAATGTGTCTGAAAAAGAAACATACCTCTACTTTTACATAGTTGATGTTCTTAGAGGGTGTTAGTATAACCTTTGTGTTGTACGCACTATCTTTGCTGTTTCTGACCTTAACTTCAACGTGGAATTTTTCTTGATTCGCTTTAATGACAAGGCTACGAAAGAAAGATTCCATGAGCGAAACGTTCATGAGGTGTTTCTTTTCATACTTACCACTAGAGGGAGCAATGTTCCAATTTACCATTTTAACATCAAGCACTGACTCAGAAAAGACTGAAATAGGAGTATATCCTTAAAATATTCTTATAAATACTATATTAATTTTAGCATACATTCCATTTCCTTTTTACAATATACGACATAATATATTAAGTATGTGTCATACTGCACTGTATATCACTCAGTGAACTACTGATTCAATATACCTACAATAGTTACTAAAACGTGAACACATAAATGTATATACGACATTTGTATTCCTTGGCTCTAATTAAGTACCAGCAAACAATATATTTAAAACATTACTCTGTTATATTTGCTGTAGCTTCCAGATGAAGGTCGGTGATACACTTTTCATTGTTTCCACAGTCAACTAAAGCAATCTAGGAAAGAATATGGAAAAGTTCAAGTCCTATAGATCTTTAAAGTCAAAGAGGAGGCACATAAACTTCTCACCTTCATCTGTCCATCGTAACCTTACTATCCGGTGGGATAAGTCACATGACAATGAGTTTTCAGTTGAATTTTGCTATTTAGTGAATTTGTGCCTCCGCATAATAATTCTATATCATTAATTACTGACTAATACTAATCAAATGATTGTACTATGAAAAAAACACTGAATTCCAACTCTCAGTTTTACAAAAAAAAACACATTCACTCTACTAATTCAGTTCAGTGTTGCTGCTATTACAAGGCATTTAAAATGTATGAAAGTGCCAGTTATTGTCACAACATAAACATTAGCCCTAATATACTTCACGCCTGATATATAGAGCAACTGTTATTGCTTTAACAGAAATGACAAAGAAAACACATCTTACTGTCTTATTGAGAGATGTTGGTAAATCCCCATCCAAGACTGGGCCCTTATCCTTATTCACTAATTCAAACACCAGTGAGATCATAACTGGGTCCCTGAAATCCAGTTTATCCTGCAAGACAAATAAAAAAATATACATCCTGTTTTAAATATTCAGCCATTTTATGCTGACATAATTGTCCACTCCAGCTTGAATAAACTGTTTCAAGACCTCATGGAAGATTCACCTGTAAAGTGTCATGTTGTAGAATCTATCCTGCGTCACTGGTGTCAGATATCATTCAGTGATCTTGTTTGCATAATATAATGAGATAAACAAACAATACAATCTTTCAACATATTCTGGTCATCCCCTGTGCTACAGCTGCTTGGCTGTTTCCCGAAAGCTATCAGAAAAGGAATGTGGGGTAATTTCTCCAAGGCAGACTGAGGACGATTTTGTGGTGTTTTAGCTTTTTCTTTGATCATTCTCCCTCTGTTTCTGATTAAAGTAAATGTTGTCTGGTGAAAAATCTGTTGCATTTGCCTGTTTTGTTTCACGTGTACTGTTCTTAAAACATAATCTGCAGGTTTTTTTGACACATGAGCACATTTAACTTAATATGCAGACTTAATGGATGTTGACGAACATGACCAGATGCAATCTTTACACAACCATATAAAATGATAATTTGTTTTGCCTGAGTTGGGCATTGCTTGAAGTGGATGGGAGAATGGGGCCTTTAAGGGTCATCTGTTCTGTCCTCTGTAATGTCCAGTTTGCTATGAAGGCATTTGTTTACCTTGTTCACAAACGATTGGTCACATTGTGCTATGGAGGATGTCTAAAACCGCCTGGAGAAGCTTTGCCCATTACAAGTACCTAACATGCCCCCAAGACATATTCATGTAGAGAGGTAGTAAACAAAAACCTGACTCAAAAGAATCTAGAACTGTATTCAGGATTCATTATGAGATTTTTTTTACACAGTATTTGACTGCATTTTTTTAAGAACACGGTCCTTTATTTTTCTATAAATCTCACAAAATTTACTAGAAAATCCATGCGTGAGACCTAATGCCAAAATACATAATAAAATTACATAAGCCTTTCTCTAAAAACACATTTCACACATCCTCTGATTAATTACTAGCATGATAGCTTGGTGCATGGAAGTGCTTTTCTCAGCCTCCTGAGATAATAGCTGGAATGCGACAATGATCCCATGGGCTTTCTTAAGACCCAGCTCAACAGAGAAACACAGGAAGTAGGCAGTAACATGGACGCACCCCTGTTTCAAACTTCCACTCATTGTCGTTCAGAGGAATACTTTCTTGTCAGAGGAAATCAGGACAGAGGACACAAAGCTGAGCAATGCAAGCTGACAAACTGAACTTCAGACAAAAACTCTATAATTTTAATGCTAATTCTAAATTAACACCTCAGGAATAGGGAATATGATTTACTTGCCAACATGTAGAATTTGTGTTCCCCACAAAAGCTGTCCTTGTTGGATATCCGTTTCTGCACAAGCACTTTCCTTTCTGCGATATTTACAAACAATCCTCTTGACACTGCTCTGAGGGAGTCTAATGTCAGACTGTATTGCATGTCTGAAGAGCGAGAGAGAGAGAGAGAAACTCATAAACCACAAGTGACAGCTAATATGAAATCACTTAAGCATTAGCAACAAATTTGTTCTGTTACCTTGTTACACTTTATTGTACCACGGCATTGCTAAATATTATTTTCATACTGGTCCAGAAATTGTTTTTCAAATTGTAAGTGCCCATCTGTTGACAGTTTCTATGGTACTCAATGGACCTGCCGCTTCCAATGAGTTGATGTTCTATCCTTATAGGGACTATATTTTTAAAAGCACATTGAAACACTATTAAATGCTAATGGAAATAAAAGAAAAATTATTCTTTGTTCGTTAGCCATGGTGTAATAATGACAACTTGGTGCAATGCACCATTTTTGACTTGACTGATCACACCTCATTGTTATTTATCCATTACATAATCAATAACCCAGATAAGTACTCATAGTGTAACAATTATTGAAAAATACAATTCAGAAACTGATCAAAATACTATTTTGTCCTGAATTTGTACACAATATAATTCTTTCAGCAAAGAACTGGTTAACGAGCACAGTTTATACTGTCTTCGGTAATGTGCACAAATTGTTTTTAAATTGCCTAATGTGTATTTGCCTAGCAATATACTGGCATCTTGTCCAGACTGTCACCTACCCAGTTTTGCTTGAGATGAGTTCTTGGCTCACTCTGACCTTATACAGTACTAGGTGATGGATCAATCCTTATATTGACCTTTTAATGAAGATTGCATATTTCCTATAAAATACTTTATTTTTCTATCTAGTCTGTCTTGTCGGACCACCATCGGCATGGGCTATGAACCTAAAGGGTTGATGGTTTTGGAAAAGAGGAATGTTACATCATTGGCAGGAAAGGAGCCAGTGCAGGAGCTAGAAAGAAATTAGCTGGTTATAATTACGATGGAGTCTCTCCTGCACTCAAGCTCCTATGAGGGAAGACTTCAGGTGCATGTGGAGATGCTCAAGTCCCTCCCTGAAGGTTGTTCAGTTGACATTTTTTCTATCAGTCAAGAGTTACCTACATGCAATTGTGAGTTGCAGAGAAGTAAACTTTGACTGTGTATTCCAAGTACCCAGCTAAGGGTGAACTTCCTATAAAGATGAACTCTTAGATAGCCCTGCTGTGGTCATAAAGGATGACTTCAATGCATACATGGGGAACAATGCATCTTACTGGGTAGGCATAATTGGGAGGAATTGCTTACCAGTTGAGAACTGTTATTGGACTTCTATGCAAAGCCAAGGATTGCCCCTACCAAACACCATTTTCTAATACAAAGATACTCATAGGTATGTCTTGGTCTGCCTGGGAAAGTTAGTTTAAAGCATTTTCAAGCATGATCTGCAGTGACCAGTCCTAGGATGCAGGAGGAGTAATGGAGATCCCAGTCTGGCCGTGGAACCGTGGACAGACTCTTCTCCTTCATGCAGCTGTGTGAGGGTTGTGGGAATATGCTAATACAGTGTCATATGTTTTGTAGATTTGGAGAAAGTATATGAACACATGTTCTGGAACATGTTGAATTGACTGATCCCCGGTCAAAGAAGTAACAGAGTAAAGCAGTAAGAGAGAGCTGTATTTTACGGAAGCCCTGAAGGGCAAAACACACCAACAAATTCAAAAACACACCAGCAAATTCAAAAACACGCCAGCAAAAGCGAAAACACACCAGCAAATTCAAAAACACAACAGCAAAAGGGAAAACACCCCAGATAAGGCTCATTAGATAATGGCAACAATACTTTGCAAAAACCGGTAGCTTCTGCCGGTCTTAAGTAGTGGAGCGATCAGCTGTGGATCGAGTTGCATGTTCATAATCACCAAGATCCACTTCATTCTGCATGCTTGTGTAATGCAAGCATGTCTTCAAGCATAATGTACAGCTTAATAAAGACCCCAACGACCCCCATAGTAAGGGCAACACTGATTGACAGGCTCCCTGACCAATCAGTAAGAAGCACGTGATGATCAGTGGGTACATACCCTTTCCGTTTTCAGTGCCGTTAATGTTGTAGTGTTTTCTCTTTTGCTGGTGTGTTTTTGAATTTGCTGGTGTGTTTTCGCTTTTGCTGGTGTGTTTTTGAATTTGCTGGTGTGTTTTCGATTTTGCTGGTGTGTCTTTGAATTTGCTGGTGTGTTTTTGAATTTGCTGGTGTGTTTTCGAATTTGTTGTCAGGGCTTCCGTAGTACTTACACAGGACAAACTCCCAAAGGAGATGGAATGAATCATTTCAATGAACGGCCACTGCGCCATTCGGTCTCTGTGTAATGTAATAAGGGGGATGCCTGCATACTAGGTTCAAAGTTGTTTAGTCTGGTGAGGATATCACGGGACAGCCTTGGCTCGAAGAGCATCTGGAGTCAGGGGCTAAGACCTCCAACTTTCACTTGAACAATAAAGACCTGCTTTTTCAGGCCCTTAGTGATGGAGTTTAAGTACTTTGTGATATGCCAGTGATGTGCTTGACTCATAGAGTCAAATATAGCCCCTGTATATGCACATAAACTTACTTGTGTACTGGATAAGTGTTTATGGAAGATGGCTGGATAATGGATGGATCAACTGATTGACATACAAGCTTACCAGTACTAAAACGGTCTTCCTTTTCAGACTTTACAATGTATCCAAAGCATACTGTGATGTTGACACAGCCGCTGTTCTTCCTAGAAGCTCCACACGTTTGCATGTTAATTTTATCAGGTTGAAATGACATATTAGCCCTGAGCTGGGCAACATCCCGAGACCTGAAAAAATAATTTACATATTAGGCATATATGTGTTCAATTCTTGGTCAAATGTATTATAGGAATTTAAAAAAATTCCAATGACAGTTTTTATGCTAAATATTGATGAGTACTTCATTTTAAGTCAAAGGTTAATATCTGGCAAGAAGTATTATAAAATAAGATGACCAGAAAACATTGCTACGAATGGACATGGTAGCCAGATAATCAGGAAACTGTCAGTAATGTTCCAAGGAAACAATGAAGTGAAGTGTTCCTTTCTGTATAATCTGTTCATTTTGTTTAGAATGTAAAAAATAGTGCAAGAGTGATCTGCAGCAGGTATCTGTCACAACTTGAGGGACGAAAAACTGGAGGGCAGGCCTTATGGCGAAACAAAAGGGGTTTATTGAACTAAATGAGCAAAGTCTAGAAAGAAACAGGACCATGAGGGATCCAAAATGAGAGGACTGGAAACAAAGGAGAACACAGGAAGGTTTGACATTAATGTCCGGACTGGGACTGATGAGACAAACAGGTACTGAAATACAGGGATTAACATGGGGTAACAAGCACCAGGCGTGGCTCATCAGGGCCACATTATAGAGGAGACAGGAGGGTCGGGTATGTAGGATGTGACAGTAGCGTGTAGCATAAGAGGTATCTGTGTTGTTTTGTATACAGAATGTGTCCATGTATTATTGCTTTACCCTACTGTAACCTTAAGTATTTTGGAAAATTAATAATTTTATTCTTTCCTGCTGTGGAAAGGTCTCTATGTCTAATTGGGGTTGGAGCTCTGCCCATTTATATAATGTGCAGGCAGCCACATGAAATAATAAACATTCCATGCAAATGGAAACCTTTGGTCTATTCCATTAAGAATTAGATCAGTACAGTATTAAGGATTCTATATGTTTCATCATTTTTTTAATGCAATTTTGACTAAAGATGAACAGGAACCAGTAATAGAAATGACTAACGGATGTGCTATCTTAACAGTATCCCTCAGAAAAAGAAAAAAAATACAATTAAGAAGCCTTCACAAGAAAATTATCGCTTCAAACTTTGACCTTCATGCCAAACAAGGAGAATAAATACCTAGAAGCAATGATTTTCTTAGATGTTAAAGATGTGTTATGTTCAACAGAAACCATTCACCAAGTGCAGTATTTTATCCTGCTTAAATTTAGGTAGGGAATCCATAAAAATACTGTACAGCACCTGAGAGCAGGGTGACTGGAAACATAACGAGAAACCAGAGTTTCAGGTTAATTTTTTTTTCAATATTATAATAAATGAAAATACTTCAGCAGTTTCACAGAATGACGACAAGAAGACACATTTAAAATGTGCAGAGAAGACTGTATTTAACAAAAGTAGGGTAATTATTCACTAAGTGAGTATATATGACACATAAAACAGTGCACAAATTTGCTGCAGCTGAAAGAATAAGACTTGATATAAAATATATATGTGTACAATCTTTTAGTAATTTTGCTATTTAGTTGGCTTATGAGTGACAAAGTACTAATAGAGTAGAGCAGTAAGAGAGCGCTGTATTTACAAAGGACAAACTCCGAAAGATTAGCACAAAGGCTGAATCTAAGCACTTCACCTTCATGCACTTATGCATCTCACTGTGAGTGCTACTCTGTGCTCAAGCAGTATCTTTGCATGCACAGTTCCAATTTTTAAATCTTTGCAACTTGCTCCGTAGACCAACTAAAGCACCCTTATAATTCAAAGGCATGTTTCCTAACTCACCACTGCTAAAACCCTTCAAAAGTGATGGAAAGGTGATTCAGGAAATAAAGGTGATTTACAGCGCATAGTACCGACCAAAAAAGGGCAGCTCCTCCAATTCCTCCGATTGTAACATCAGTAATCCCATCTCCATTTAGGTCAAGGACGCCATGGATTGACTGACCAAAAAACTTCATTTTTTCCCCATCTCCACCAGATGCTATTCTCTACAAGTCAATGAAAAGGAAAAGATTTAGCAGCAAAAATTGACCAAGGATACTTGTTTGGTGAATATATTGTGAAAAAATAAACATTACTTAAGTAAAGACTTGGCCAAACAGTTGACAGATAAGACTATACGTTACTGTAAGGTGTAGTAACGTAAGATCCATGCTTTGTAGTATGAATGCAAGGAAAACAGCAGGCCTGAATACAATAGCTGAAGGAGTTACCATGCTGACCACAAGAACACAAGAACACAAGAAATTTACAAACGAGAGGAGGCCATTCGGCCCATCAAGCTCGTTTGGGGAGAACTTAACTAATAGC
>JAODLC010000123.1:12328584-12338928 GCA_026781145.1 Hippopotamyrus pictus | reverse complement strand
GGAACAGAGCCCTTTTCCTCCTGACTTTATTCTTAATTTCCTTAGTAAACCACCTTGGTTGTCGTTTCCTAGATTTTAGTTTTGCTGGAAACAGGTATGATATACTACTGTATATTAGTTCATGATTTTCTCATGAGTAGTATCTAACTAAGTTATTTGCGTCTTTTCAAGTAAAATGTTACCAGGCAGTTAAGTATTACAGGGGATCGCCGATGGTGATTGGCTGGGGCTCCACTTGGGCTTCCACTAGCATAGTGTGTGTATTTTTTTTGCATAGCGCTATCACCTGCAAGGCTGCGGGTCCTCACATCTTATGCACGCCAACTCAGCTGCAGCAATGTCTAAGCAGGCCTTATCTGTCACACACATTTCAAAGCAGCAAATTTTAAAATTTACTGAAATTGCTCAATTCATTCTACTTTTTGAAATTCAGTAGAGTAGGTCTCTCCTTCCCTTGAGGGATTAGAGTGACTGTATAAATGTTAGACCTGACACTGCCAAAGGGAAAGCCATCAATCTGTATTTCACTTGCTCTGTTCCTCTGAATTTGCAGTCAGTGCAATACCTGAAATACAGTGTGTCCATGTGGCAACATTTTGGAGGACATTTGTAAGGATTAAAGATGTGTCAGTTCATCTCGGGGAGTGTATGAACTACACGGTTATGATTCATGACTGGGTTTTGTAACATGTTCATGTGTAGTAAAAGCCCTATTTAAAGTAAACATACAATCACATGGCACATGGTAAAGGTTCTTCATTGGACTGACCATACTATGAAAAAAACTGCAAATATAAGGACTGTATATTACTGTCCCTCTAACTGAATCAACAGTAACTGGGCTAAGGGCAGAACCTAGTAATGAATTTAAAATTTAATAGGATTACATTTAAGGGCAGCATTAGTCAAAGGTAACTGGTGCCAAAGGAAAATCAATTAAACTTTAGGCTTATGAAGAACATTAAAACACAAAGACTAAGCAGAAAGCAGAAAGGTGGCACACTCTTAGAATCATAAAAAGTTTCATGTTCAACTCCAAATTTGGCAAGAACACCCAAATATTCCTGTTTGGCAGATTGTAAACCCAACACACAGGCAGTCACACATTTTAAACACTCTAAATACTCAACCCAGTCTCATCAGCCTGACTACCAGATAAGTTAACTAGTTTTTGTGTTAATATTTTCCCTAGGCTCACAAATAACACCAATGACACATTTACAAGCCACACACCAAGATAACTAATGGACATGTAAGTGCATATTAATTAACAGTATGGGTAAACTTGTCACATGTTTTATAGAACAAGGGTCTATATGCATTAAGAATAAGGGTTCAAGCAGTAACACTAGTAACATGAAACCAAGGAACATCCCCACTGTCACGTAAAGTATATTCTGAATATTTAAATACTAAATATTAATTATTTTTAATTAATCCCTTACAGCACATTTCATTGTTTAGTTAATGAACTTAAAAGAAGTGTTTTTTCTCGTACATTTCCCAAAAAACACGCCTATTATTTTCTATACCCGGAACAGGAAATAAAGCACTCCAAGTAAAGAATTCAAAGGGGATGACATTTTTGTGTCACATGCATCATTGCATTCTAAAAATCACCCATGTACACCTGCAATGTGCTATTCGTCTTAATGATCTACCCAAAAATACAAGCATAGGCCAAGTGACCAGCTCTAGTTCTCTTAATCTTCTAAGAACTGACATTAACCTTACTACTGCAGCACACCTGGAGATTAAACCCAGATTAAACCACAACATGAAAAACTGTAGCCTCCGGTCTAATAGATAGGCCTTACAACAGCACGCCAGCTGCCAGGGCAAAGCAGCTGGAAGGCAACATTTAGGTAACATCAGTATTGAAAAAATAGTAATATAAACCAGTCCTCCCAAGGGATGTGTAAACGTTTGTGTTTCTGGAGGGAAATGAAGCCATATATGGGTGGAGCTAGGCAATGCAATGTGATTTCATTGCTTCCTGCATGCTCTGACCGTTACTCGGGTTAGAGGAAAATGTATGTCTGCAAAAAGTAAAACTATTCTGAGGTGGATTAACCTTCAGAGACAAACATGGTGCTATTTAAACCTTTCATGTGCACCATACCAACAGTATCTCTAACTCGGTAATATAACGAAAGCCATGAGTAAAAATCATATTAAATGAGTATAAGCATGTTGCTTCGACCCACCCTTAAAACACACTTTTTGTAATAAAGCTGTCACCAAGAGACTAAGCAGGCTGACTTAACACAAAAATAACGGAGAGACATGGCCACAGTAGTACTTCAGCTAATTATTATATGAACGTTGTTCAGGAAGAAACCCAACACGTACATAACTCAATATTTAGCTGATACCATGCTGTCTTAATGTAAGAAAAATATTTCCAGGAACTTATATATACTGGCCTTTTGTTAACAGTTGCTAAATTAATATCTTCTGTTTTATTGTAAGTAATGACAACTACATAACTGGAAACATTACACTATTTCACGTTTGGTGTTTCTTGCCACTGTTGCAGCTTATTATTATTATTTAAAAATATTTATACCCCACAATTTTGCTTGTAATCGCGCAAACGCAGTACGTAAAGATTATAGTTCCATCATATAGATCTGTAATTTAATGTGGGTTTCAGACTTTTTTAATGCATGGTGATAAGAAAATACCTGCACCACATGGTATCCGCTATTACAATACGTTATTACATAAATGAAATTCTCTCGAAAACTTCCGATTCATGTCCGCGGCTCAATCATTGTGCCGGGTGGGATTGATGTTATTTTAAGTTGTATAATATGCATAGTCTTTGAACTGTATTATACCGCTAATATAAATAGACAAATTGTTAAAACTCACCTATGATAATAATCAGACCGCAATGTTTCACGCTCCAAAACATCTCGTCTTCTGCAAGAAACCAGAGTCCTCAGCCTTTGCCGGCGGAACGGCAGCGAAGTATCAGGAGAAAATATTGCTAAAATTATCCAAGGAATCGTCAGTATTTTAACTAGCCGCAAATATAAGAGATTTGTAAATTACTCCGCTTGGAATCGCTGCCGAGATGTTGTGGTTATCAGCAGGGTACTGAGCATCACTGCTGATGGCCTGTAACAGAAGCTGTGAAAGACTGTAGACAGCAGAGTGGAAAAAAAGACTTTTAGGGCGGAGTGACAGCCATGGGAAAAACTCAACCAGCGGAAAAACTCAGTTAAACTCGGTAACAAACCTCCTGACATTGTTTTTATTATTTTAACATTTGGGAAAGTTTTTTTTTTCTGCATCCTTTTCAGCAAATTGAGCAAAAGTTTTCTTTTCGGTGTATGACATATGTAGCTGGTTAATCACCAGCACTTGGTGTTAAAATGAGGAAAATGATGGAAATTTGATTTTTCTGTGGTTAGTGTTTCTGACTAATGGATGGCGGGAGTATGAAACGTGTATTTATACATTGAGGCTGGTTTCAGCAGATAGCCCAGTTCCCAGTGTACAGTTCACTTCTGCCAGGGTGACTGAAATAAGCAGTGTTGGGAAGATTTCTTTGGAAATGTAATTTGTTACAATTACAAGTTACTCTATTTAAAATGTAATAGAAGTGTAACTATTTCAGTTACTGTATGAAAGTAATGTAACTAATTACATTTGATTACTTATCTAAATTATGAATGAATATTCTCAACCGTTAACCCTTTTGAAATTTTGTAATCTGGTATAGTGTTTACCTTACAGCAGTACTAAACACTGACTACTGTCAAACTCCTTTCAATACATGAATTAACATGATTATAACTGATCAATTTAATAAAGATATACCAAACATACCATACATACCATATATGCCTAATAATGATTTTATTTTTATTATTGATGATTTTATGATTTAATGATAAATTTAATGATTTTATCTTATGATTGAGTTGTTGTTGTCGTCGTACAGTCTGCATACCTATCATAGCCAAGATTATTAGATCCGTATGGCACATTGTGATCGGTAATGATTTTATAAGATTGCTGAAATCACACAGTGTGTACTGGGCATTACACTTTAGAAGCATGGTGTGGCACGCTGAAGTAGGTATGTGAAGATCGCAGACTATCATGGCTGCCATATTTGTTGCAGATTCCCGTTCCACCATCGGGTCATCTGAGCGCTGGGTAGACCCCGGAAAATACGCATTCTGATTGGGTCACATTGCGGAATTCCGCGGGATTCCCACTGATGACGTAGATGGGGAACCCCTCTTCGTCCTCCATTTTGAATTTTTCAATTCTGTTGACATTTAGACCTTTTCCGAAAAAGTTGAAAAATACACTGGATTTCAACGTACAAAAACCACTTCAAAAAGTGACGCTTTTGAAAGGTAAGTTGTCATATTGTTTATCATGTCATCTTTCTAATCCTGCAGTTTCATAGCTTTTTATGGATCAGAAAAAAAGTTGACTGACCAGGACCGGCAGCATACAGGATCCTCACGGGCCAAAAATCCTGAAATCTGCTGTATGTTCATCAGTCATTTGTTGCATCAATATGCCATGATATTAGGGAAATAACAACTTGAAGTTGCTTTTTAACATCTTAAGATGACAGTCTTCATTATTCTTTGTTCATGACTTTTCTGTTCCCAGGGATAAACCAACAGTGGCGCCTGTTGATACACCATACCAGACTTACCAGTGCAGGTGTGGCGGTTCCAGTCTTCACCTTGTATCAATTTTATTTCAGACCAAGGACATACTTGGAATATATATTATTCTTTCAGATTGAAGAATATAAAGAGATACACCTTCCCTGAAAGTTTCATTGAGATATCTTGATTATTAAGGAAACTACAAGGGTTTTTATATAAAAACGTTAGGTATTTGGTCACAGTTTTGTACACAAATTACCTTTGACAATATAGTGCTAATTAACTTCTTTTGCCAATAATTTCCTTATTTGTTAAGATATCTGACTGATTTTGGTGTCATTGTCTTTGTTTTTTCAAGCTCTTTCCAATGGTACCATTTCATGGTAGGCATTTCATTTGGGTGAGTTTGAAATTTTACTTCACATACCTAGCTGAAGGCAGGCATGTCTTCCCTGCCTTGTTTAATATGACTGTTTGCAGTTACAGTAAGCTGCACTGACCTCTAGATGTTTCCTTAGGTTGGACATGGACTGTTTAGATGTCGACAACATCTTTGCAGCCGGTGTTCTATCGAGTTGAGCTACTTTGTCAAGTTAGGCTACCGTAGTGCTAATCGATGGCCAAACCCTAACTCTTACCCTAACCCTAAACCCCTAAAACCCTTACTCTAACCCTAACCCTAACCCCTAAAACCTAACCCTAATCCCAAGACGGTGGAACTGCACATGCGCAGAAAGGCTCGATAGAACGTCTCGATAGGTAGCTCAACTTGTCAGAACACTGGTAAACACACACTGCATTGCACAGTTAAATTTGTGCCTTTTTCTGTAATGTATCGGAAATGTTTTTTATATTTCCAGCAATGGAATGCATTCCTTTCCTTGTCTGCCATTTCCTGCAACCGAAACTGAGACCACTCAGGCAAGTTAATTAGCAGAATTGCCTGCAAATGTAGACGCGACAGGATAACCAATCAGAAGCATCAAATAGTTTCAACCTTTCGGCTGTGGAGGGAAATAGCAAAGGAGGATGTTTTGCATAAGAAACACATGAAAAGCAATAAAAAATAGTTATTAAACATATTAGCAAGGTTTTGCATACAATCTTATGATGTAACTAAAATTTTAATCATGAACATTTCCATAAGTAACTGTAATTTAATTACACTTTTTTTTCTCTGGTAAATGTAACGGATTACAATCAAAAAAAAATTTTGTAATTAAATTACGTAACGCCATTACATGTAACTCGTTACTCCCTAACACTGGAAAAAAGTGATGGGCTTCTTGGGAGAAGAAGCTTTGTTCATGGAGACTCCCACTCCAAGTTTTTTTTTTATCGTATTTTAAACTAATGAAATGTCGAAGATGTTAAATTGCTACCTCCCTAAATTATGTGAGAGACACACACAGACACACACACATACTGTATATATAAATATATCTAAAGCAACGTGCAATATATGTGTGTCACTTTGCCAGTCAAAGGATTTCAAGCAGTGACATTGTGATCATGGGCACAGAGCCCTAACCTGGAGAGCTAGACCCCTCCCCACATGTTGCACGCCACCTCATTCATGCTGCTTTCCATTTTTATCCAATGGTGGATCCAGACAAAATCAGTACTGCACTGAAACATAAACTAGCCAAAGGTATTTCAAGATATTCTTTAAATGAATGTTTAAACAAAGTACAGCAGTGATCTTTGCAGACACAGGTACTGAACAGGCAGCGACTTACGATAACAACAGGTATAACAGCAGGTATTTATTTTCACTGACACCACCGTCAAACAACTTCTGCTTGTTCTTTTAACACAAAAAGAAAAAGGGTACAGATAAAATGTTCTGCCTAATGTCATCATTACCCTATTATATATTGAATATAAGGGGTTAATGTTAAGGGTTAGGGTTTTAAGTATTTCTAAAGGGATGCTTCTTACTTTCCCTTAGGAAAGAGGGGTGTACCATGCAGCTGTTGGGGGAAAAAAAACATTTGAAGGGAAGACATTTTATATACATTTCTGTGGTTTTGACCTCAACTCTCAAGGGTCTTGCATTTAAAATAATCTTACCCAGGAGAACCTTGAGTGGGATCTTGCACGTGTGGGTCTTTTAGAACTAGATATCGGAGTTATTTTTAATCCTTTTAGCTGTTTTTTATATGCATATTTTGCAACATTTACAGAATGAGCTACAGTACAGGACAGAGGTTTGGGCCCACCCTCCGACTTAAAAAAAAAAAAAAAACAATACACTTTTTTACAAGAAAATATTAGAAATACTTAAAACAAATGTAACTGACTGGTTTTGAAGTATAATGTAACAATGTACTGTACATCGTAAGTGCAATTTAATGAATGCGAGTGCCTAAATACCAGTTTCATCAAAATAAGCAGCCCTTGCCTTTATCACAGCAGCACAAATTCACAACATCCTTTCCAGCAATTTTTGGGAATAACTTGTGTCCAAACCCTCCCAGCACCTTTTCAAGCATGCCAACAGTGTTGTCTCATTTGCTAAACTTTCATTCTAAACTTGTTGGTCCAACTTGTCCCATGGATGGACTTTCATCCGTCCACAAGACCCGCTCCCCGTCCTGATTACTCCAGTGTTTGTGTTGTTTAGCCTATATTAGTCTCTTTTTCTTGTTAACATCATGAAGTAAAGGTTTTCTGGCAGCAACTCAACCATGCAGTCCAGCTGCTCTCAGTCTTTGCTTGACTGCATTAAGAGACACCAGTTTCCCTCTGTTCATATTATTTGCAGCCCTCAGACCATTCCAGTTTCTTTTACACGTCTCAACTATGTGTTGATTTCCAGACTTTGATGTCACTTTCTTTGCCTCAGACTGTTTCCAGTCACTGTTGCTTCCTGTCGTCCATTTTCTATGTAAAGAGTAGGTCACTCCATGCTTAGAGACATTTAACTTTGTGGTAATTTGGCGATGAGAGAACCCTTCTTCACTCAAAATATCAATTTGAGCCTTCTCTTCAATTGTTGACTGTGCCTTTCTAGCCATTACAAGCATAACAATTCTTTATCAAAACTTCTGACATCAATTGTGATACAGTACAACAGAAGATTGACATGTGGAAAAAGCAAGGCATAAACTTCTCACAAATTGATCTGGGACAAGGTAGACAAGTGACTATCGTGTAGTTTATTAAGACACAATCAAGAGAGGCCAAGGGCAAATCAAGTTCTGACATTAGTAAATAGAATTCCAACACAAAGTGAATGTCAATGCATTAAAGACAAACCTGATATGTTTTCCTCAAAACAATTAGTTTCAGCCTTTCAGGCTAAATGTGTCACTACAATCTGTAAAATACTGAAAATCAGTCAGTTACATTTGTTTTAAGTATTTTTAATATTTTCTTGTAATAAAAGTTTGACAAAGCAGTTTTTTTTTTAATCCGAGGTTGGGCCCAAACTTCTGGCCACTTCTGGATTATACTTGACAACCAGGGCATAATCATTGGCACAATCTGCATCAACCATATACACAACTGAACGTACAAACAGGCGTGTAAGTTGTATTGGTAGTAATAGTATAGTAATGTAGTAATGTCAAGGGAGAACCGATTAGGAATCATAACATGTGTGCTATTTTACTGAAATATCACTCTAAGCGTAATTCCAGAATAAAAGGAAGGGGTTCCAGAAGATGTAGCCAGATCAAATAAAATAAAAATGTCTTTTCAACCGTCTTTGCTTACAATATATCATTGTTTTTACTTTATTGAGTAATAACATTTAGAGTAAGGAAATTCCGCAGTACTTCCTTTGATTGGTCCAACAAAGTAGTGACACTGTGCTGTATGTGGCTGCAGCAGATGGCCCACGTGTATATCCTTGGTTGAATACCATACTTGGAAATTGCTTGGTAAGATTAATCTCTTTCTGGATGTTCCACACAGTGAGTCCACAGAACATGAGTCTGAACATCATTTGTTTAGCTTTTTTATGAGCTCCTCCCCACCACCTTTTAGTAACAGAAACAGATAGGGCAAGACTTACGGGATTATTGCAAAAAAAAGCCCAGGGAATATAATGTTTGGTATGAACTAATTAATGATTCCTAAGTAATTTGTGGTTCAATCTGGCTTTGATTTACCGATTTCCTGCTCACAAGAAGGGAATTCACAAAAATAAGGCAAGAAATGTGACTTGTTTAAGATCCGTGGGTGTCATGCAGCACAGAACACTGCCTGGAATCTAGATTCATTAAGTAAAAATGTTCAAAGTGAAGACTACAGATGTTTCTCATGTAAAATATTATGGAACTCATTACAATGCAAGTCACGTAAGTTTAATGATGACAAAATCTGAACAGATGACAAATAGTAGAGACATCATTATGCTTGATTTAAAAACATCTTTTAAAAAGTCTTTATGCATTTATTTATAGTAAAACATTATACTTATATATACCTTTAGTTTATTTACTGGACTTCATGCATTCCACAAGTTGAAAAGAAATATCCTGATAGTTTTGCTTAAGTTCCATATTAGCACTATAGTTCTCAGTTCAATAAGCACAGTATAGTATTTTCAAAAACATTGCCTTGTGAAAATCTTAGATAGCTTGTGTTTTCTAAGTTTGGATAATGTGCAAATATGTTACTAACATGGTCATAGAAACAGGACTTGTTTTTGGCTGGAACTGTCAGTGGTGGATGTTGTTTATATAAGACATATTTGACTACCTTATGGGGATAATTTCTCTGGGGGTTTGGAAGACATTAATGTTCTTTTTTTAACTTCACAGAGTTAATGTAACATCAATAATTTTAAGCAGTGTGTTTTATGTAAATAATTTTATGCATTTTTCCTGCTAGTGAGACATTCATTTATTCTGTCTTACAAATTGCCAAGGCAGGAATCTACGATATCAGATCTTTTTTTACATTGCGGCAGCTTCTTATAACTAACTATATCTCTTCATCATTTTCTCACATAGCCTCTTATGCAATTCAATGACCTTGTTAAGGTAGAGTAATGAAACCAATGTGAGATCATTCGTTCAGCTAGTTTCCCATGTTCGTCCATCAATCCATCTCTCCATCTATCCATCAAACCCAAATGCTTATCATGCACAGGGTTGCTGAAGAGCTTGGAGTCAGCATAGGACACAAATCAGGGGTACACCCTGAATGGGTGAGCAAAATGCCCAAATAGTTCCAGAATCTAATACATATTTCAATTTGTGACTATACAGTAATTTTTCATAAAATTGACAAAATGAATAAAAAATAAAGCTTGTTCACTAAAGTGATACTGAGCTACTGTTAAGAGGATTTGAAGTATCATCAGTCTGTGGACAGACTACGAACGTTTTTACAGTAGAAAAAAACAGAAATATAAGATATAGCAATTGAACTTAATTTACATCGTTTTTGGATCCATTTATCTCATATTCAGAATTCCTAGCAATGCCTGCCCATGGCAAACAGATCAGACAAAAACTATTTCAGGCAGAGAGCATACAGAGTCATTGGCCCATGATTACAGTACTGACAACAGCAGTGATGCTATTTCAAACTATGTGGAAGAAGGCAAGGATAAGCCACTTCTGTGTCAGCGAACTGTGAATGCTGACCTAATATAAATTGTGCAGGCCAGGAAATGAGTCATACTACAATGCAATTCTTACTTGAATGCCTTCTTCACAGACTGGACGATTAACCAAATAAA
>JAODLC010000123.1:12299451-12318751 GCA_026781145.1 Hippopotamyrus pictus | reverse complement strand
GAAGACTATTCCATACTCTAACTACACGCTGTGTAAAGAAGTGCTTCCTCAAATTTGTTTTAAAATGTTCTCCCGCTCATTTCTACTTATGGCTACGAGTTCTAGTATTTAAACTAATATTGAAATAGTCATTCGGCTGAACAGCATCCAAACCCGTTAGAATCTTATAGACCTGGATCATGTCCCCCCTCAGTCTCCTTTGCTCAAGGCTAAACAGATTCAGCTCAGCTAACCTCTCCTCAAAAGACATTCCTCTAAGACTAGGAATCATTCTTGTAGCCCTCCGTTGCACCTTTTCTAAGGCAGCAATGTCCTTCTTAAGGTATGGTGAGCAAACCTGCACACAATATTCTAGGCTGGGTCTTACCAAGGAATTATATAAACGTAACATCATCTCCCTTGACTTAAACTCCACACACCTAGAGATATAGATGTCTCTCAGAAAAAAGAATCTCATTCCAAATCTGTTAAAATATGTAGCAACAACACACAGCAGCGTGTTCATGGAGGCAGCCATTTTCGTTCCGAGATGTGGTAGCTCGGACGGGAGATTGTCGGACGTAATGTCACTGAACTTGGAATTTCTGAGTTCCCGAGAGAAAAACGAACGCGCCATTAAATAACTGCCTCGACAAACATTCACATACACGTCTGAATCCTTGCTGAAATGTGTCGTTGTGTTCTCTCTTTCACGCTCGTCACAGTATGGATAGCTTAGATCTATGTGATTTGATTTTGTGTTCAACAGACTTTTTCGTTTCAATTCAAAATTCATGTTGGCCTAGCGCTTGTCACGTTGGGAGGTACATAGAAAAAATTATTGTGTGTAATTTATCACGGGTACGGGCGGATAACGGGCGGAATGTTAACGGGCCCGGGCGGGTGCGGATTTAACTTTGAAATAATCATGGGTGCAGGAGCGGGTGTGGTGCTGTACTGTGCGGGTCTCCAAATAAGTGGACCCGTGCAGGACTCTGGTCAGTGCATTATATTAATTACAATGTTATTTTATAGTTTTGGTGTTTTGTAATTATTCAAAAATATAGTAATTATTCTAAAATAGTACAGATAAACCATTCTATGTGTGTCCAAACTTTTGACTGCTACTGTACCTGGAGTTGAAAGTCTATATCTATGCTCTTTAATGAATGGAACACTTCCACATAATTGCATTTTTTCCCTTCTGATCTGTAGATACCTTTTTGCCAGAGAAAAGCAACTTAATTTTAGATTAATGTAGAGAGTAAATACATATGCCCATCCATCAATCCATCCATCCATTTATCCATCCATCCAACCAATGTTTATTAGTAAACCAGGGGCAGGTCTGACATGATGGCATATCACAGGTCACACACATTACAGAAAATGTGGAGACGTCAAGCAGTGATGATGTTACAAAATTTCTGTGATATTAAGGATGTGACATTTTGATTCTCTAAGAGGCCTGTTTCATGCAGCAATGAAAGAGAAGAATTGTCATTTTACTACCTATCTGTAACTTGCCAGTTGGATTCAGTTGCTGAAAGAATGTGCGTATAATGTCCTATACCTATTTAAAAATGATGAAGTATCGGTAGAACATGCTGAAGGGGGAGCCGGGATATGGACAGAATGTAGAGTCCATTGAATTACAGGGGCATCTACTATATTGATCAGAGAGCATGGCGATCCCCATACCACTAACATAAGACCTGGTTTCTCCAGAAAAAGAACACCAAAATCAATTTGTGTTGTCTAAAGAGCTGAAGTAAGTCAATATAGCAGAACCACGATACCTTCAAGAGCAACCTCTGATGCACTTACACAGCTAATTTGGAAACATTCCATAATGAGGGAATATGTTTTACCTTTGAAGTTATGATGAAATGATAATGGAGAGAAAATACACAAGGTACATCTTAAATATATATTTTCATTGTATCTTTTCAGCCTTAAAGCATCATGTGTCATGACCTGCTCATACGATCCTCCTGTGTGCCACGCCCGCTCATTTACCTCATGTGAAACCCTGATTGTGACCAGCTGTTTCCTGTTATTTTAGCTTGTCTTGTGTATTTCAGTCTGCGTTCAAGTCTGTCATTGACTATTTTGTGCCGGGTTGCTTGTTCCCCATCAATAAACCCTGTTTGCCTGTATTCACGGCTCCACTCGCCTGTTTGCCTGCTCGCCTGAAACACGCCATAAAGCTGCTAGAGACATTTCCCCTGCATAAATTGCTCTGCAGAAATCAATTTCTAGATTTTAGACCTCAATGTATATTTTTACATCCATTGTGATCTGACTGGTGATATGTCTGAATAACAAAACCTAAGAGACACTTATTTGCACATCGAAAACATAAATATATAAAATATAATTTAAAAAATCAAAAATATAACATCATAACATATTGAACCGTATTCCATATGAATCATGTGTTCTCTACTTCCAAGTATGGTCACATATTGATTGTGGTAAACTGTCAAGGCTGGCTGTTTTGTCCTGTTTTTGGCCAGCATGTGTCGCTAGTCCACCAGTTTTCCCTCCTCCCACTTGTAGCCCTCAGGCCTTGTGTGTCTCCCTGTTTTCCAGGCCACTGCACAGCTCATCGGGTAGAGCATGTGGCTTGGAGGCTGTCCCGTCCAGTTGTGGGTTATTCTGTGTTTACTGGGTTTTTGTTTCCTGATGTTTATTATTCAGAGTGTTTCCCTGGTTTTGGTTTATCCCCAGTTCTGCTGTTTTATTTATTTTATTTATTTACTTACTTACTTACTTCTGTATATTCTTATGGTCTTAGTCTTTCTTGGTGTTGTTACCCTGGTGTTTGCTATGCATTCTTAGTCTTCAGAGTTTTCAGAGTGTCTCTTAGTTCTTGGTTCATTTAGCATTACCGCTTCCACCTGTTTCTTTTTGTTCCTGTGCCTCCCTCAGTTGGTTAATTGATTATGAATTACACCTGTCCCTTGTTTTCCCTTGTTTTCTGTGTGTATTTTCTGCCTGCCCTCACTCTGTTTGTTAGCCAGTCATTGTGTCATTGTTATGTATCTGTCTGGGTGTTACTCTGTTTTCTTGCCTTGTGTTGTGCTGCTCCCCAGTTGTGTTATTCCATGGTTTCTTATAAATTAGTTCTTGTTTTTTCCATGTTTGCGTCTGACCCCTCACAGTCCTGTTAGTCTATGCTTTCCCCAGTGTTCTTTGTTTCCTTAGTAAACCCATCAGTGGACCGTTACTCTTTTCCCATCTGCACCATGCCCCACTGCAACAATATATACCCCTATAGCTATAAATATTTTTTAGTCTAGTCTGAATTTACTTGTGAAAGCACCTTAGATGCTACAGGGAAATGAACTTACAAAGGAGGTATCAGCCTTTCTTCAGTTGTACACACACTAAAAACAATGTCTCTAATTAGTTAGCATGTCGCTAAGTGTTTGATTAGTGGCTGTTTTACATTTTCTGGTGATCTGTAGTAAGTTAGTGGAAGAATTCGGGAGTTTCAGGTTCAGGAAGATCAGTTGGCACCTGTATTCAGTGCAGTTCCTGGTACTATGAGCCATGCCCTTTGCCTTTGCAGTGTTAATTGAACTGCTGTCCTCAGTGGTCAGCATTTAGCAAGGCAATTATCGGCGCTTCTGCTGCACTCTAGTGTAATGTTCAGCTCTGTATGAAGCATCTGTTGAATGAAGACCATACTTGTGTAAAAACCAGGAAATGTACCTGCACAAGTCTAGCGAGCAAGAATATAAGACGATCTTTTCACCAACTGAGGTGGCATGTAAGTCACACTCTCCTTCATTACTTTACAGAATGTTTTTCAAGTATGTCCCAGTTGTCTGCTCTCAATGTTTTTCTCGCTTTCGCACCATGAGGACTCGCCACCCTCATAACCTATACAGCGTCCCTCTGGCACCACCTCCCTTGTCACTGGATTGTGCAACTTCCAGTCCACTGTGAACAAGGCTGACTTCATCCCTGCCCTGGTTATGCATTCAGCTAATCACATCTTGGCTCTCACAGAAACTGGGGTGCCCATCTGACAGCCTTTTTCTCGGATATTCCTTGTTTTTCTAGGTGGGTGGGTATGGTGTTGATTTCCAATGCTTGAATATTTCACCCTCTTTCTCCTCTGTGGATGACAGCTCACCAAGTGTAATCCTCAGGGACTTGAAAATACACCTTGATAAACCCCAGGCTATGGCCTTTCTTACCCTCCTGTCCACATTTGGTCTGACCCGGCTCTGCATTCCTCCTACTCATAAGGTGGCACCTCATCCTTACCCAGAATCATATCCCTGCCAACCTACTTGTCACCATTTACATGTTTCTGACCACTTTGTCCAGTTCACCTTGTCCCTCCCTACCCTGCCTGTGGTGTCCATTCTGTGAATCTCTATCTAGTGTAACTTTCACCCTATCTTTCCCACCTGCTTCTCTGCCTCAATCTCCTTCTCTTTGCCATCTCTTCAGGATCTCTCCTTTCTAGATGCTGATGGAGCCTGTGATACACTCTTTTCTGTGCTTATCTCATGTCTTGACACCTTCTGTCCACTCTCTTCCGGCCATCACACTCACAACCATCTCATCCATGGCTCTCCAGCATGATCTGTGGCCTATGGACAAGTTTCAGGCCAGCTGAGAGAAAATGACTCATCCTGAGTAACTGGCCAAGTACTACTCACTTCTATCAACATTATTGGCCTCCGTGTCTGATGCCAAAATCATCTACTTCCATGTAGGGTTCTGCCAACAATGACACTCACAAGACAAGTTATTCTTCACTTTCAATGCCCTCCTTAACCCCCCCCCCCACCACTGCCATCCTTTCTGCTGATGATTTTGTTTCTTCCATGAGAAGGTGACAACCATCGGCAGCTAGTTCTCCGCACCCTCCACCTGCATGGATCCCTCTATGCATGGGCCTTCATTTCCCTGCAATTTACATATTTTCCTCACATTTGCCCATAGTGTAGAGTTATTCACCATGTGGTGGGTTTCCCTGGCTATTTCCCTGTGCCTCTTGGGATTGACCCCTGTGTAACTGTCACCCTCTCCTGGGTAAGTGGTTATAGAGCGAGCATGGAAAAAAATCTACCAGTGATCTGGGCAATTTTAGTAAGGATGATTGCTGAGGTGATTTTCATTTAATTTAATGTGTAATAAACTGCAAAAACAAACAAACTGCTTTTTTCCTTGACCTCGTGACTTTCAAGACCAATAAACTGCACTTCAGCACTTTTCCTCAAGGTGTCCCCAAAGGCAATACAATCACATAGCAATCACTTGAAAATGAATTACATTATCAACCGTACACCCAGGCCTGCCAGGGATAATTGCATAATTTCAAAATTACTTCAGCCTGGCCCCCATGACGCATAACCCCTCCCATCTGCCCCCTCCACCCCCTTCTGGGCCCAGGTCAGGACAACTTCCCCAGTTGTCCCTTAAAGACAGTGGACCTGCCTACAACCCTAATTTAAAAATGACTGAAAAATTACATTTTATCTATGCAAAACAATATACTATTGCCGATATTCGTGATCATGCATAGTGAAGGTTCTCTAAATATCAAGGCACATTTCCATTAGCACTGAAGATTACGCTACATCAAGGTCTACAAAATCACAAAAATGGACAAACTCAGAAAAAACATCTGAAAGGATGTATAAATGTATAAATCCTTATTGGAGCTGTATAAGATGTCTGAACCACCTCGGCTGACTCCTCTTTATTTGATGTAGCAGCAGCTTCTCTGCAGCATTTCCACCATGGAGGCATCTGACCAACAAAACCACTTCAGTGGTTCAACCACTTCCAGAAAGATATTGTGATCCATCTGAAGATTCCAGCACTACCTCCAGCTCAGACGTTATGTCTACCAGGCTGCAGATTTCCTCAAAGCTTTCCTTCCGCTACTCAAGAAGCGGCCTCCTTCTCCTGAGGAATAAAACTGTTTGCCATAACATCTTCAAAGTCCTACCATGCACTTGGCTTTCATTTCTGTATGAAACTGCCCTACAGCCCTTCTGGCATGTCAGTACCTTTCAGCTGTCTCAGGAGACACAGTGTGAAGAATTGCCTGGAAGCCCTCTTTCTTCAGCTTGACAGCTGCCCTTATTGCTGGTGTCCATCAGTGGGTCCTATGCTTACCACCATGACAGGCACCAATTGCCTTCTGGCCTAGTTTTTGCAGTATCTGCAATGATTGAGGCCTTGATCATAGTCCATTCAGACTCAATGGTCCTTGTCTTAACTCAGCATGTCGGAGAGGGTTTTCTATACTTGTGAGTTGAATTTATCTTGCATGGAAGCTGTAGCCAGATGTTCTCAGTAAATCCTAACTGCTCACCTGGGATAATTTGGCCCATCCAGCTTTCTTCCCATATTCTGAATTACACTCGTGACCAAATGTTGATCTGTTGACAGATCTACTCCTTTCTTCACCAAAGTGTCCAAAATGTGGCATCAAGTGAAACAATTAGAATGTTGATCACTGACCTTTGGCCTAGAGTTCCCTGGTGCCAGATACACTTACAGTATGAGCACCCTTGCCTCTGAACGTGATGTTATCCTCTGTGCAAATTGCTGTTGTTTGGAACCAGTCCTCTTGTCCAGTGGGAAAAACAACTACATAGGTCTTAGCTTATTGTAATAGGTGTAGGAGAAAGCGCAGCAGTGCCAGTCATATAATGACCTGCTGTCCAGATCTAACTTGTAAAACTGCATACACACGGTGATGAATATGTGATGGACAGCTGTACAATATCAAGATATGTCCAAATTGACTTGCATGCTGGTGGTCCCAGTCCCAAATGTGAATGCACGTTGATGCAAGGCTGTACGACTTGTACACTTCAACTTGAACAACTCAACATGTGTTAGGTAGACGTTATATAGCCATATATAGCTCACTGAGGAGTTTTTTTCCATTTAAATTTGCCATGCTCCGTATTGCACAGTCACATTTAGAATGTGTGAAATTTATCAATCGCTTCATACAGCTGTTCTTATGCACAACCGCTAAATACAATACCAACTTTCCTATGAGTACCAGTGATTCGTACGTACCCTTTTAGAAACTTTTCTGCAGTCACTTAATAAATGAGACCTGCAATGGCACTGCACTTGAACCTGACTATTGATCTTGTGGGTGGGGAACCCAAAATATGGCTTCCCATACTCTGAGCTGGGCCAGTTATGTGACTGGTCTGCCAACCAGGTGCCTGCCAGGTACAAACACCCTGGATCTGGCACCAAGGGGGGAGGTCTGGTAACCCTGTTCTGAGCAAGGTACTCTATTTTTTTCTTTCATGGGTGCATTGGGCTGTAATTTATCTGACCTCTCCCTACAGAGCCCTGTGAGGAGCATAAGCTCCAGATGACATAACACTGAGCATCACTGAAGCACAGAATTCCCTCTACCACAGTGTTCACAGTCCTCTCATGGGATTTGTCGTCAATGTAAATAATGTTGCTGTGTTTGTCTCAGACAATGAAAGCTACATGGATAATTCTAAAGTGACTCCCTCTGAAAGCCGGTTTCTAACTCGCTGAATTTTACTTGTTCTGTACATATTTTGAAATTACCAAGTCATACATAGAAAATCAATAGCATCATGAACATTTGTCTTTTGGCTTGTCGTTCAGTGATGGCAGGCATTTCTAAATCAAAAGATTCTTTTTTGTGGGGTGGGTGGGTGACAACAATCAAGATTCAAGAGATTTCTTTGTCACATTCATAGTTATACGTGTGCAACATGTAGTGAAATGTAACCTTGTGATGCTCCTGAGACTATGCCAATATTTAAATACCAAAAGTAAGTCTGGTATTTAAATATCAGAAAGTCTGAATTTACACGTACAGATTTACACTAGCAAAAGGTGTGCCTCGCTAGTGTCACTGGTGCAGTGGGCTGTCATGCCAGTGTTTGTGTGTCACCCATGAGTCCATCCAAGGTGGCTTTATTTTTTCAACCCTGGTTGACTGTTAGGGATTTTTGCACTTTAGGAAATATAGATGTCTGGCCCAGTTTGTGCCATTGATATTAACTTCTCAATCTGCTCAACAAATGGCATTGAATTGGCATTATTTATGATATAGAGTAAGTGCTTTTTTTAAAACTTGGGTGACTGGTTTTGTCCATAGGAGCTAAAGGCATGGTCAGGGATGCATTGTGAAATCCGTAGCAGGACATGAGATGATTCAGTAGCCAGTGATGAGAAACTCTCTGTGTGGTGGGTGCCTTTTGGCTGGGGGGCATGTAACTGAAGAGACATTAGACATTCATGCCAGCCCAGTTTTGACAGCTACCACTTCAGGGTCTAGGATTTACGACCCATTACTATGACCAGCCTGAGATCTAGTTGGTGCATTATGCTCTCTGTCTAATTCCATTAGTCCTGAAATCTATGATGTCCATTGAGACAAAGGGCTTTGCTCCATGTACTTTTGTAGTATGGGTTGTGTTTTTGTGTGTCATTTAATGTGCAATGTTTGTAATACATGGCAAGTTCATAATTAGAGAGGAGGCTTGGATTCAACAAAAATCCCATCTGATATGCGCCACTAGCAGAACACATAGGTATACATTTACTTTTCAGTATATTACAAGTTTTTACCAATATGTTATGTATCTAATTATATTGCATAAAATACACAGATTTGCATATCTGGTATATCAATATCAAACAGTTGATTATTTTTTTATATTATAATTTATTTTCCATCTGTAATTAAAAATTATGCTGTACATCCAACACTGATATTATTTCATAATGGGAATATATAATATAATAATAATAAATATTATTATTATTATTAATATTAATATTAATATATAATATGAAATACACATGCAGGAATCATTCATGTTTCCAGTGATCATCTGTAGTAAAGGACAAAACTCTATCTCTGTAACCTTACTGGCTCCTTTCTTGGAAGGTCATAGTATTGAAGCCCTATTGAACTTCAGCGTGTGACAGGACTCTGCCTGATATGCACTGGCTTGATGTTCCATTAAGTAATCAATATGGATAAGTTACTTTTGGATAGATGCTTCTGGACTTCAAAAGGTCAGTATTTGTTAGTCCATTGGCAGAGTGATTAATCAATCGATACAGGCCTGGAGCTGGGAAATGGAACACACTCCTGTGTCTAAGACAGGAAAGCGGTGCAGCTGCTGCCTTTTTGTGAAAGCAGAAAAGTTCATGAACTGGCCATGAAAAATAACATAGTGATACATTCATGTAAGTATTTACAGAGAAGATTTTTATTTTGCACTGAACTGCTAATTGTTTCTTCTTCTGCTGTGTTCCTAGTAGCTGAAACACGTGAACATGCTGCTGGATACTATCTTTCGCGGCATCTTCCGAGGGAAAACAAGTCCATATCCATACTTTGCTTCATGTCATTTATGGTTAATTATGCCTTTTGTGTTTTGGCAGGCCAGACTCATTTTGGAAAAGGACTATTGCTCTGGCCAGCTAATACTGATGTTCATTTTAGCCCTTGGCTGTCGGATTGCATTTGCTGTTAAATGAGAACTAGGGGAAAAATGCAGTACACCGGTTCAAGAAAGGCAACAATTATCTCCTTTAATACAGTATCCGGGACTTACTTTAGGCACGTTTGATTTGTGATCGAAGTGCCAGTACATACTGAAGTCAAATGAACAATGAAAAAAAAGTCATCATATGTAAAACTACAGAGGCAAGGAAATCCAGCTTTCAAAAGAAAAAAAAGCCCAATATTGCATAATTTTGAAAGGCATACATACAAATATGTAAGTTTTAACCATTTAAAAACCCTTATGACTTCAAGCTTTAAAATACAAAGAAAATAAAGACATTTTCCTGTCAGGTCTTTTTTTTTTTTAATATATTGGACCCAGCTGTGATCAAGTAAACAAAAAAATGCTTAACCATCCTGTGGAAAATAAATGCATTTTCTTGCAATTAAGAACCCAGTGGCTATTGTCCCTGGGTCCTTTTTGAAAACAGAATTCCAGCTGTTCCTTTTCCTGATATTTAATGAGATTTAATTTGTTGTCTGTCATTAACATTTCATAAATATCTGGAATTACTGGATTTCTATTCTTATCGACTTGAAAAAAAAAATAATATTGTGCATAATTAAATACATGTGTTGCATGTAGGGAGAAATACAGCAACATAAATAGGGAATTGTTCATTAGTGAATTGCTTGGCACAACAATTCCTCACGTCAGTTTTAAAATGAGTAGCAGTAGGGTCTGTTTCAAAAACTTGTCATTGTAATTTGTATATGGAGATGCTAATATAGACATGTTCACTTAGTAAAGCAGTAAAAATAAATAATGGATCAGTGTACATTTAGATGAACAACATGGAATTCCTGTCATATTACCTCTAGTTTCCAGAATAGATTAATGGCAAGAAACACATGCCAAAAACATAGGTGTAAATGAGTGTTGATTGGGGCTTATCTTAAAAAATAATATGTTATATTGTAATTATAAAGTATTGAGATAGATGATAATATTGAGCCCCCCACCCTCCCCCCAACACTCATACATGCTCACAGCAATAATATTTTTTTAGCTGAAAGAAAAACGTACAATCACAAAATAATAATAAAAAAAAACGATATATAGGTAATCTGCCAAACAGATGCCTTTAAAACTTGACGTGGTTGTTGATTAGTGGTGCTGATCATTGTCTCTTAGTCTCTGCGGAAAACGATTGATTGGGGTAGATTTAATTATGATTTAAAAACTTGTTGCGAAACTGGAATCAACATCTATCTTGCGAGAGTAGTCAAATATCTGGCAGAAGCAGGATCCATGGTCCAGTTCTGACTTTTACATCCCATTGGAGGCGCTTTTGGCCACGGACAGGGTCAGCATGGGCACTCTGACTGCTCTGTGGCTATGCAGCCCCACACTTTATTTTCTGACACCTTTCTGTGACAGCCAGCATCAACTTTTTCAGCAATTTGTGCTACAGTAGCTCTCCTGTGGGATTGGAGGAGACAGGCTAGCCTTCGCTCCCCATCACATCACTGAGCTATGCCCTCTGTTGCTGGTTCACTGGTTGGCCTTCCTTGGACCACTTTTGGTAGGTACTGACCACTGCATACCAGGAACAACCCACAACACATCATTTTGGAGATGTTCTGACCCAGTCATCTAGCCATCACAATTTGGCCCTTGTCAAAGTCGCTCAGATCCATGTACTTACCCATTTTTCCTGTTTCCTTTTCTCTTGCCTAATATATAATACACACTGGACAGGTGTCACTGTAACAACACAATCAATGTTATTCACTTCACCTGACAGCTGATCTGTGAGTGTGTGCGTGTTTAATTGACCATTTTACAAAATCTCTGCCAAAGCCAGATGAATGAACATGAACACTATAGTTTAACGTCTGCATGCATTTGGCAAAGAATAGCTAATTCGACTGCCCTTCAGTTCAAATTTTGTAGAACCACAAATAAAACCCAGAAAAGCAGACAGAGCATATGGTCCACCAGCCCAAGGTCAAGGCAAAAGCAGGTTAATGGTAGATTGTAGCTAGTGTGAGAAACTATTGTGCAGGTCCTGAATAGGACTGAAACATATCCTTGGTGTTGATGATAACGATGATGTCATAGCCACTATGCAGTGAGGACTTGTAGGCCGCTACCCTTGGGTATTGGCATCTGGTTGGTTGCAGGGAAATGTCTGCTGTTTCTAAAAAGGTAATCAGTGAACATAACCTGTAACCAGGCTTTTTAGTACCATCAGAGATTATCACTTCAATCCTCCTTGACAAACAGGCCATCTTATGCAGTGGAGAGTTTGCTTTATTTCATCAGGTCTAGGGCTGCTGTTCCTGAACATCTGGAAAAAAACTTAACTAAAGTCTTCACTTTCTGTGGGATTGGCTACCAGACAGAGCAGTGGCCATAGTGCTGCCCAGGCTTAGTGTTGGTGACTGTGGACTTGCATATATATTCAGTAGGTGTAGTAAGGGTTGCTGTGGCTGCTTGTGGTCCTTAGGACAGGGCTGGAATTCCATTGGTATGGCTCTGTCTCATCAGTTAAGGTGAACAAGTTTTTGGGATGAAAAAAGAATAATGCTGGATCAACAGGCAAAGCAATTAAATAATGCCAAAATAATGCCAATATATGTCCAACACTTGTGTGTGGTATCCTTTCAATTGTCAGAAGACACAGCTCAGCTACCATGCTAACCCATTCCTATTGAAGATGGTTGTACAACAACAACAAGCCTATATATGAATTCCTGTGTATTACACTTGATCAACTGAAGAAGAAATGTGTTTCCAGGTCATTAATGAAGACTTCATTTCCAGTACGGCTGTCTGCCTTCTGAATCATTACAACAGACAAGAAGGAAGCCTACTGTATATAAAAAGTACAATCATTTCCAAAAGATTTTCCATATTTGTATTAAAATATTAAAATGCAGTGGTTAGCACTGTTGCCTCATACGTCTGAGACCAGGATTTGAGTCTCCACTTAGGTTAGATGTAATGTGGAGTTTGCATGTTCTCCCTATGTTGTCATGGGGTTTCCTTGTACTCTGGTTTCCCCCCACAGTCCAAAGACATGCTGGGGCTAATCGGAGTTACTAAATTGCCCATAGGTATGAATGGTGTGTGAGTGTGCCCTGCGATGGGCTGGCCCCCTGTCCTGGGTTGTTCCCTGCCTTGTGCCCGTTTTTAAATATTTGTAAATGACATAGTTTAGTCAGTATTAAAGAATGTGGTAATCTATTCAAAGATGTAATACAGTCTTCATGGTTTTTGCATTAATTGCTGTTTATTGGGCTGTATGTGTACCAAAAGCTGTGTTGCAGCTCTGTGGTTCAGTGTTATATCATTGTCATTTGGGATATTTTATATTAAATTGTAAAATCCAACAACTTTCATGTGAAGCCCTCATAATAACATGGGCTCATGTCTCTGCCGGCCATCCTACCTAACAAGGTAATGTGACACATGCAGTTTTTCAATACAGCCCAAGATCCCGAGTGTGTGTCTGCTTAAAACTCACTTCAAGTGCAAATTAGTGTTTTTCATATTGGCTCACATTATATCACTTACACAGAGTAGAGTGATTATGGTTACTCGCTAAATATCAGATTGTAAAGCATCGATCATGGGATTGCAGCCTCTTTTAGAATTAGAAAATACAGAATATGAAACTCAGACAACATAATATTACAGTAACATGGTAATGTGTTACGGGTAATAATTTGACTGTATAAGTACTATGGAAGATGTATGGATAATTAGACTAATTATTACATTTCATATTTAAAATAACAAGAAAGCTTTACATACACTTTATATGAACAAACTATACATTAACCTGGACCATATTAAGAGATAAATATTAAACTAATTTCATAAAAAAAACTGATAAATCCTATAAGATAGGGAAACCCGAACATGCACATAAATGTTTGTGATGTTTGTTAGAGTAGAAGAAGCTGCATGAGTACCTTAACCAACCAATTCCCTTGGTTTGATTTAGGGCTAATAGCAGGAGCTGCCGATCATCAAGAAAGCAGAGCGCCATGAACAAGGTCAGACGCACTGAGTGTGTAATAACAGGGAGGTGGTGAGGCAGCCATTATCTTTCCTCTGACAGGAGAGACAAGCAGTGACCTGGCATGCCAGCAAATGGAGGGGAAAGAGTTCGCAGTGAGATATAAATTCCCACTTTAGTCCCCCATGAACAGCAAGTCCCTCAGATAAAAATGCAGTGGCCTGGAAAAAGCAGTCCTACCCAGAATCCAAATGACAGAGAGGGGGGAAAGTTCAGCAAAATAAATTATGATTGCTGAGAATAAATTAGATATCAAGCTGAGCAAAATATTACTGTCAAATTGACTTCTGCAGCGATTTGCAGGTGACAGATATTAAAAATTCACCGTCTCTACTTGGCTGCTGCTGCCATTATGTACATGTGCGTTTGCTTGTCACCGAAGGTGTGTGGATAATGTGTCTGTGGGCGTGATCAAGCTTATACATCTGGTTCTTCAGAACCAGAGTCCAAAATGAAGTAAATGTACCTTTGCAAATATGTCATACTTTGGAAAGGGTTATATGGATTATTAAAATGTGATCAAAAACAGCAAGAAAGAAGACAAAGAATCACAATCACAGTAAGAATACACACATATTTTTGTCAGTGATCAATTTCAGAGGCTGAAAGGTATGTGAAGAATGTGTGACATTTTAAAATAAGTCTCAGTTTAACAAAATTTGGCAGAGATCTCTGTCTCATACCTGGAGAAAGAAAGTAGACTAACATTGCACCTGTGTGTATAGATAATGCCGATCTGTTAAACGGTCCAACAAAATTTACTATGCAGCTCATATCTGTGGTTTTGAAACTAAAATAAACACAATTATTTCAATTTAGTGCTCTGAAAATAATTTTGTTATTGTATTTTGGGTAAAATTGTCATATATGCAGTGAATATAGTTAGCCTTCTGTTTGTTATATTATTGTCTCTTGTTATATTATTGTATGAACTGATAACTGAAATTATTTACTTTAAGTTGCCCTTGACACAGTAACAAAATCTAAGCAACTCTGAATGAACCATGTCAGACCATGAGAAATGAAGGGTGGTTTTTATTTATAGACAGACCAGTATAGGACAATGATAGGAAAACATTGAGGGGCAAGCTACAAAGATAATTATAAATTATAAAAATAATTTTGCTTGAGAGAAAGGGCAGTGTGCAGCTCAGTGGGTTTGAATCTTATGCCTGTGTTTGGAAGGCTGCAGGTTCAAATCGCAGAGCTGACAGGGTGATCTCACTGTCAAGCCCCTGAGCAAGGCCCTTAACCATAAATGCTCCAGAGACTAGCCTGTCCTGCCCCCCCCTACAAAAAAAGAAATGTGTGTTGTTTTGTATGAAAGAGTTAGTTAAACCAGAAAGGAAAACCAGACAAATGCATGGTGGTGTTCTTACTGCAAGGAACCCCTAAATAAATAAATACAAAGAAAGCACCAAAATATATAAAACAATTTGGATGAGGGACAGGTTGGACAAACCAATGTGGAAAGTTGCTGTCAACTATCCAGTTTGGATAGTGGCACCAACAATGGCCCACCATCAGCGGGTGTTTTAGGTATCATTAAAAATATAATAGGCTAATAGGAGACTAACACAAAACAGTTGGTGACAGGCTTATATGTTTGATGTTGCCATTGCTTTCAAAAATTATGACATGTTTTTGTATACTTGACTGGCATGATGGCTCATTCGGTAGCATTGTTGTCTCCCACCTCTATGTTGAGGGGCTCAGGTATGGCTAGGTGATAAAACTACGGCATTAATTATCACAATATGATTGTCATTGATATTAATATACTATAGGCTCAATAAAAGTTTGATATAATTTAAGACCATTGCATCACAATGAAATAACATCACTTTCTCTGCTTGTCAGGACCAACAATGCAGCACAAGCTCAGGTACCATGAAAAGCACAAATGGGATTTATTGGATGAATGCAACAGGGCAGGCAGGTAGACAAAAGACAACACAATCGAAACAATAGGGCAACAGGTAAATCTTTTATTAGCCAAGTGTCTCACACACACACACACACACACACACACACATACACACACACAAAACTGCACAAGGAGATCAGACCCCCATTCAATAACCAGGTTACACCACCTGACTTCAAATTAATGGTTAGGTAACCAATCACTAGCTGGCGCCCCCTCCCTGCCTAGCTTATCCAACCAGTATACCAGGCAATTACCGTATCCTCCTAAAGCCGTCAACATGGGTTAAGCACACACAGCACTCTTGTTAACTAGCACAAGTCAATATTACACACTTCAAACATTCACAATAAATAAAATAATTCTTGTAGCCTTAAGTTGCACAGTTTCCAAGGCAGCAATGTCCTTTTTAAGGTAAGGTGTCCAAACCTGCACACAATATTCTAGGAATTGAATAATCGTAGCATCACCTCTCTTGACTTAAACTCCACACACCTAGAGATATAACCCAACATCCTATTGGCCTTTTTTATTGCTTCCCCACACTGGTGAGAGTGGGACATGAAAGCATCAACATACACACTGAGGTCTTTCTCATAATCAGCTACCTTTATTTCAGTGGGACCCATAAAATATCTGTGCTTTATATTTCTGCTCCCTGCATGGATTACCTTACATTTATCTATGTGCCAGGTATCAGCCCAGTTACTAATTAAATCAAGATCCTGTTGTAGCCTCTGTAACCAGTTTATCCAGTTTACTGTATGTATTGGTGTCAATATCATTAATGCAAAGCAGGAACAATAGTGGTCCTAAAATTGAACCCTGCGGTACCCCACTATGAACGAAGGCCCACTGTGACATTGTGCCTCTAATAACTACTCGCTACGTCATGTCTGTTAACCAGTTTTCGATCCAAGCTGCTATAGTTCCTAAAATCCCTGCAGCTTTGAGCTTAAGCAAGAGCCATTTGTGGGGGACAACATTGAAGGTCTTCTGGAAATTTAAGTAGATCACTTAGTAGGCCTTTTTGTGATCAATTTCTCTTGTAGCTTCCTCAAAGAACTCCAGTAGATTAGTTAAATCAGGATCTACTTCTCCTAAATCCATGTTGTCAGAACGTTATTTGAATCCAGGTAATCTACCATTTTCACTTGGATTATAGCTTCCATTACTTTACCAGTTATGCAAGTTAAAGTGATTGGCCTATAGTTTGCTGGATTGCTTCTATCCCCTTTTTTGAATATGGGTGTTATATTAGTATGCTTCCAATTAGAAGGTACTACATCAGCAGATAAGGATTTCTGGAATAGTTAAAGGTTGGCTAAGAATATCCCTCATCTCTTTTAAAACTATAGGTTAGATGTCATTAGGGTCCTGTGATTTGTTTATTTTGAGCTTAGCTAGGTTTTATACCACATAAGTCTCAGTTATGCATATATTTGTCAAAGACAATGCTGCATTTGTATTAAATGGTAGTAAGTTACTTGTCTTCTCTACCGTGAACACTCGTGTATAGTAAACTGTACATTAAACTAATTTACTATATCAATTTAATTTTCAATTATAAGGCCCTTACTATCCTGCAAATTAAGTGATTTCAGCTTTTAGAGCCCTTTTGGAGTTAAAATATTGGAAGAAATTTTTAATGTCATCCTTTGTCTCCAATGCAATCTTCCTTTCTACATTCCTCTTAGCTAGTCTAATGTTATTTTTTAACTCAATCTGTAGACTTAGGTACTCCTGCTATATTTTGAAATAGTTAGTTATTTTCCATTTGTGAAACAGAGCCATTTTCCTCCTGAGTTTATTCATAATTTCTGTAGTAAACCACCTTGGTTGCAGTTTCATAGATTTAGTTTTGCTGGAAACAGGTATGAAGTCCTCTTGCACTTGCAGCAATGTCAGGTCAGGTCAGGTCAGGTTGGGGAGCATACGCTGGTGCTGCACATTGCTGCACCCACCACACAGCGAAACTCCTTGGGATCCTGGCCTGAGATACCCCAGGCAGATACACAGTCCAGTTTCACCCTCCGGAAATGGCCATCGAACTGCCGCAGTCAGGTGTTACCTGGGCGTCCTCTTGGCCTGGTCTAGCAGCTTGGGTCCTCAGCAATGAGGATCCTGCGAGCCGGATCTCCCTCAGGGAAATGTGCCACATGGCTGTAGTGCCGTAACTAACGTTCCCAGGTAATGTGCCTCATTCAGGACTCCTCTAGCAACCACTCATTCAACACAAAGTTAAACCAGCAGTACCCAAGGATTCTCTGAAGAGACAGAGTACTGAAGGAGTCCAGTCTTCGTCTCAGGTCACTGGATAGTGTCCATGTCTCATAGCCATACAGCAAGACAGGGAGCACCAGGATTCTAAAGACTTGGACCTTCGTCCACTTGCAAAGATATCAGGAGCGCCACACACCCCTTTCCAGCGACCTCATGACCCCCCATGCTCTTCCAATCCATCTACGGACTTCATAGGAAGAGTCACTAGAGACATGAATGTTGCTGCCGAGGTAGGTAAATCTCTCCGCAAGGTTGACATTCTCCCCACAGACAGACACACTACTGATGACTGTGCCCAAGAATTAACCCTCTGGGGTCTAGGGGTAGGGAACTCACTTTCAATGACTGGGGCATGGTCACACATTTCTTTCAATATCAAAAACTTAAATCATGGCAAATAAATTATTTCTTGTATATTTGTTTTGGCATTAAACTCATCTTAATCTTAGTGTACTTTGTAAATATGTCAGATTTATGTGAAGTTTGTAATTTGACATCAAAGTATAGACATTGCAAAATGCATTTTGGAACACTTGCAGAAATATTATAAAAGTACATAGTAAGCAATGGTGGAAGTTTGTTTTGATCCCAGATATATGATCGCCAAAGTCTTGGCTACATGAAGATGACTAAATGGAGTAGTTGCAACATTTAGTTGGATAAATAAATGAGAAAAAGCTAACTCATGTCACTATTTCTGGTCTCCTTCCATTGAATATGTAGGAGCTCTCATGTGTATGCCTGAGCCATTCACACTTGGCCACATCCTTCCCCCTTTTATGGTGCTGGATGTATCTGGATTGCATTTCACCATTGCGCTGTTCATCAAATTACCATGCAAATGCAATTTGAATACACGGTAATGCGGCTATTTAGAATGCGAATAGTAATCTTCACGTGAGGGCGGTACTACACACCCAGGTAAAACAAAGAAAGGTGACATGGTTTACTTTTTTGCTTATTCAGCCTAATTTTAAAAACTTTAATACTTCTGACAATGGATGTTTTGAAAAGAAGACAGATTACAGATTTATTCAGCGTTTTTTACATGTTTCTACAATAAGATTTCAGTTATGAACTGAAATACACGAGAAAGATACACGGCATCGCCGTTGATGCCATCGACCCCAGAGTGTTAAATGCCTGATTCTTGGTATTTAACCAGGACACATGCAATCCCAGACACTCAGACTCCTTGCTCAGTCTCTCGAGAGCCCCGATCAGAGCCTCTATTGACTCCGCTAAGATCACAGCATCGTCAGCTAGATCAAGGTCAGTATATCTTTCTTCATCAATGGATGCCCCACAGCTGCTGGACCCCATGACTCTGCCCAACACCCAGTCCATACACGCATTGAACAGAGAAGGAGCAAGAACACAACCCTGGTGAACCCCAGAATCAACTGGGAAGAATGCAGATGTTCTCCCTCCACTCTGCAATGCAATGCAATGCAATTTTATTTATATAGCGCATTATCACAACATTACATTGTCTCAATGCGCTTTACATTT
>JAODLC010000123.1:12287207-12299351 GCA_026781145.1 Hippopotamyrus pictus | reverse complement strand
CCCCGGACCTGTTTGCCTTGGGTGACCCTACCAGGGGCATAAAGCCCAGGGCAACTTAGCTCCTGGGATCACAGGAACACGCAAACCCCTCCACCACGATAAGGTGTCGGCTCAAGGAGGGGGGTAAATATACTGAATTTTTATATATGTTACATTTTGTTTTACAGTTAGGAAAAACTAAAGTTAAACCCGATGTTGCCTTATACATAAAAGAATGATCACAGTCTCTTCCTCACGGTGAGGCAAAGCCTACAGCCTATTAATTAAACACTGGTATCGAATCGGTACTCGATATCGGCCGATATCCAAAGCCCAAGTATCATATCGGGACAGAAAAAGTGGGATTGGTGCATTGATAGCTAAAAGCTGTTAAAATCTTATCTACTTCTGACTGAAAGGGACCCAAGGTTTTAGCTTGCATTGCACTAACAGGAAGACTATTCCATACTACATGCTGGGCATAGAAGCCTTTCTCAAATCCAATAAGAACATGACATCCAGCACAGAATCATCTCCAATGATGACAGCAGCTCTCCAGTCTAATCACCCCCACATGCACACACCAACAGGGTTGGGATTCATTTAGACACACGTGATTCTGATTCTGTTCAACAAATCCGATTCTTATCGATTCTTGGTTCTAATTATAATACAGTAAAAAAATTGCAAAAATGTTTCAGTAACAAAATACTCCATTTATTCTCATTAAAGAGTACAACTTCAGCTTTTACAACAAACATTCCTTGAAACATTTATGTAATTTCCATATTTTGTCAAAACAAATACATGGTGTTTTAAGATAAAAATAAATAAGCTTAATAATCATGCTCAGAGTTTTGGATGTTTGCCACAGATATCAGCAATGCTTTACATTTCTGTTTAATCTGTTTAGCTGGATGATACATAGGTCTGGTTTTAATAATCTGTAAATGGTAACTGTCGGGTTTTATCCATAATGACCTTAATACCAGGAGGTACATAAAGCTAAATTAATGAAACAATGGCCAATTGAATATGTACACTTTCCTTCTGCAGCCGTGTGTTTACTTAAGAATGTACTGTATGTTACCCGCTTAAACCAGGGTTATCACACATTTGACTTACACATTTGTACATAAAGACTGGCTTTTGGGTTTAGCAGCAGGTAGTTTCAGAACTAACTTGCTTGCAGTCTTAGCAACAGAACATTGTGTGACCTTTGAAGATGCTGTATATTTCTCGTAATGTGTCAGCTGTCAGTCACCCATTTTGTTTTGGTCTACGGGCTTTATCAAGTGATGTAAAATGCTAGTAATGTAAATTGTGAGTATCACTCACAATACTGTACTGTAGGTATTCAGCAGGCACTGTGGTGTAATGAGAGGCAGAAGAGCCCACTTGATGAATAAAAAAGAAAGTTTGTGTTCTCTTAAACTATAGAAATAATCACATATCACCATTTTTAGTGACTCTACCAAACACCCACGAATCCTCCTTATTCGCGACGGGTTCTGGAACCTAATCTTGTGAATGTCCGAGGTCTGACTGTATAGAATTTACGTCTACTTACCTAACTTGCTATTTGAAAGAGCACTGTGACAGGTTTTTGTTTATTCCTGTGTTGTGTACCGCTTTGGTCCATGTGACCAAAACTGCATCTGGCCCAATTTAAGGCAGCTCAGTTCTCAACCTGTTCAGGACCCAAAACCCACTACAGCAGAATACAAACAGAATGCCCGAAGTCACAAATGTGGCAAGTATCGATGTTTTTGAATTAAATCAGTAGGTTATCACAGAAGTGAAAAATTTTAAAGCCATGTACGGGCTAATAGGAATGCGTAAGGGAGAATGTGGGAGCCCAGTAAAGAAACCAGCCAGGTAAAGGGCGGAAGCGACTTTGTAATGCCAGAGATGACCTTTAACTTATCAAACAGTTTCTCATGAATTGTAGGATGGCATCAAGTGACCTTCAAAAGGAATGGAAAACATTAAGTGCAGGTGTGAAGTGCACCGCTAGGACAGGTCATGTCAGCCTCCTTGAAGCAGGACTGAAGTCCCATAAAGCAAGGAAGAAGCCCTTCATTAATGAGAAACAGAGAAGAACCAGGCTACAGTTTGCAAAAAAAAAAAGAAAAAAATGTATTATTCACAGACACGCCAATAAATTGAGAAATGAGTGAAGCAAAAAAATTGTACCTTGGTCTCAATTTTTTCCACAGCTATTTAAAAATGAGTGATATTCTGTAAAATCCTGTTCTGAGATTTTCAAATGCAAGGTAAAGTTCTAATATATTTCACATAATAAGCATCTGTAAATTGTCTTTGGTATGTTTTCTATTAGCATGTGTGAGTATGTCTAACCCCTTTGAAGGTCTGGAATGTAGGTTCCTCATGCTTCTTAAGACAGACCCCAGAATTGCTGAGTTGCTGCTTTGGATTACTGTTGGGAAAAATGGATAGGTGGATGGAATTTTAATGCAAGTTCTGATAATCCTTGGTATAAAGGTTGTTGTGTTCTGTGCAGATTTGGAGGAAATTGTGACAATATGCCCCATATGAACAAAGGCATTCAGACACAGCACTTAATTAATTCAGATGTTTCATTCGGACCCATTGCTGCAGGTATATAAAATCAAGCACCAAGCCATGCAGTCAGGTATACAAACATTTATGAAAACATGGGTTGTTCTGGAGAGCTCAGTGAATTCAAGCATGATAATGTCATAGGATGCCACCTTTGCAATAAGTCAGTCTGTGAAATTTCCTCCCTGCTAGATATTCCACGGTCAACTGTAAAGGGCATTATTACAAAGTGGAAGCATTTAGGAACAACAGAAATTCAACCACGAAATAGCAGACCATGTAAAGTAACAGAGCTGGGTTGCTGAGTGCTGAGGCGCATGGGGCAGAAATGTCACCAACGCTCTCACTCAATAACCGCAGTTCCAAACTTCCTTTGGAATTAAACCCAACACAGAAACTGTGCACTGGAAGCTTCATGGAATGGGCTTCCATGACTGAACAGCTGCATGCAAGCCTCACATCACTAAGTGCAATGCCAATGTAGCGATCAGCGATTCGACTACAACGGGCATTCAGTAGCAGTTGTGAGGGCCGTAGTTTATTTCCAATGCTTCTTTTATGAATTACGGAGCGGATTTGGTGGGGAAATGTGATTTTATTCTAATAATTTAAACAACAGGATTTACAAATGATCAATTTTTTGGGTTAATGTTGTCAGAGAGTTGAATTGCAAGTCTTACCAGAGCCAAATCCAAGCGGATTCTGATGGGAATTGGTGCTGAAACACTCAAACCTTTGTGCCGGAACCAAAAAGTACGAACTAAACCAACGAATGCATAAACAGTCACAAATAATACACGTGTCATAAATAATAAGTACATTTAAAATAATACTAAAATAATAATAATAAAAACAACTAAACATTAACATGGCTACACCAAGCGTCAGATGGAGTGGTGTAAAGCTCACCGCCGCTGGGCTCTTGAGCAGTGGAAACGTGTTCTGTAGAGTGATGAATCAAGCTTCTCTGTCTGGCAGTCTGATAGATGAGTCTGGGTTTGGAGCATGTCAGGAGAGCATTACCTGCCTGACTGCATTGTGCCAGCTGTAAAGATTGGGGGAAGAGGGATAATGGTATGGGGTTGTTTTACAGGGATTGGGCTAGGCCCCTTAGTTCTACTGAAGGGAATTCTTAATGCTTCAGCATGCCAAAACACTCTAGACAATTGTAACTTTGTGGGAACGGTTTGGGTAAGGCCCATTTCTATTCCAGCATGACTGTTCCTCAGCACACAAAGCAAGGTTCATAAAGACATGGCTGGGTTAACTTGACTGGCCCACACAGAGCCCTGATCTCAACCCCATTGAACACCTTTGGGATGAACTAGAACAGAGATTGCAAGCCAGACCTTCACATCCAACATTAGTGCCTGATCTCACGAATGTTCTTCTGAATGAATAGGCAGCTGTTAGAGCTCAAAGGGAGGACGAACTCCAGGTTGATGCCTATGGATCTGCAGTGGGATATCATAACAGTTCTTGTAGATGTAATGGCCAGGTGTCCCAATACTTTAGTCCATAGATTATATGGCTCAGCTCACTGGAGCCTGGGTTTGGTTTAACAGAAAACACAACCTTAAATGCAAAGAATTACTAAGCGAAATGAGTTGTAAAACCAGGTAAATCCTCATCTTTGCAGGCTGGAGTTGGTAATTATATTATGCATAGATAATATCACTAATATAATGGTAACATTAATCTATACTAGTTTGTCCTATGCAGGGCTGTGGGGGTGCACACCTACGGACAATTTGGCAGGCCAATTCACCTTAGTGTGTTTTTGGACTGTTGGGGGATGACATGGGATGAACCTGCAAACTCCACACATGTGGAGCTGCGGCGGAGACTCAGACCCTAGTCTTTATGGGTAGAAGTAACGATGCTAGCCACTGTTTTCTCAGTTCCATTCCATAATTATAAACGTTGTCTGAATATAACAAAAAGTCATGCTAAGCCCATTTTAGGTAATAATTACCAGTTGAGAGTATTTACTAAATCTAAGTGTCTTGAATGAGAGTTGCACCCTATCTCTGTTAAACAGATAAAGAGTCGTTTTTTTCTCTGCAATTAAGCTGATCTGTTTTACCCGCTGAGATAGCGTGGAATTTACAGCTAGACAGTGTGGCTTCAGCAGAGGGCAGTCTTAAACCACCTGTCATTTAAAATGGACTGTAGAAAAACAGCATGAGCAGTGATTTTTCTGGTATCTTGTGTCCACTAGTTCCAAACTTTGAAAAGAGTATCTAAGAACAAAAATGTGACACGTTGCTATGACATTTCACTTGTTCTATATTCTGTTTTTATGTTATCTGCCCATCTCTCCATCCACCTACCCATCTTCCAATGACCTATCCTTGACGGATTTTGATAGCATTTTATCTATTGTTTAATTTTGCTTGTCCATATTCATATTATTATTCATATACTTTTTATCACTTTCAGGACAGTAATGCGTCAAATAAAGTGAAAAAAGTTTAGTGGAAATACCTTTCATGTAAATACAAAGTATACATGTTTATCACTGAAAAATCCATTTACTAAAATGCCATGATTTAAATAAGAGTACATGTAATACCCTGGCTAGTTATGCAATATATTGCATATATGAATAGAGAGAAAGAGTTGTCTCCTCTATTTATAGACTTTAACTTCAGGTTTCATATCAATAAATGATAAGTGTTTATAATACTGTTGATGAATGAGTGAGATTTGAAGAATAGGAGTAAATGGATTTATGTGTCATTTGGCTTTATTAATTAAAATAGAACAGACTCCCGGAGGGAAGTAAACTGAATGTATCTCCCACCACAGGCACATGTAATGTTAAAGGAAACTGAGGCATTTAGCCATTGACTAGTACATATTACTAGTATATTTTATCATCAGATTATAATTTAATCAAAATAAACAATTTTGGTGGTCACCTTTAGGACCACAAAGACAAAAAATGTATGCTACATTACTATATTGTATTATCCAAAATCCCAGAACATCCAATTTCACAAGATCTAAGTGATCATCCCATCCTGGGTTATTCCTTGCCTTGCGCCTCTAGTCTCTGGAATAGGCTTCGATCATGAATAGAACCATGCTAACTATGACAACCTTAACCCTACCCAGCCCAAACCACAAAACTATAAGTAACCAAAGAAAATGCATGAGTCTTTGCATTTTTGCTTTAGAAAATTGAATTACCCCTTGTGGGTACTGAAAAAATGGTCCCATCAAAATAACAGATTTTTATAACATTGTGGGGACCAAATGCCCCCACAATGTAATGTATACCTGGACAACACACACACACACACACACACAAATACCATTTTCTCCAGTGGATGCTAGCTCAGCCAACTGCAACAGCTCATCATAACCATCACTGCCTGCATTCACTGTGTTGTTTGTGGTCTCTGGATATTACAAGTTTTTGTAGATATTAAAGTTACATCTGTGACAAAAGAGAAAACACTTTTTTCTTTCTTATTCGCGTATAACAAATATGTATGTATTTTGTTCCCCAAGTGTGCTTTGGTAATACTGTTTCTTATGGTCATGTCAATGGGCACTTATACACCACAGGAACTTATTTCTGTGAAACTGTACAAGCTTCAGCAGGTCTGATTTGTTTTGTCGTGTTTTAAGTTTTCGGTCAAGTTGCGGCTAGAATTTGTCGAGGTCCGTGTTGGTAGAGCTGAACACGTGTTTTAGCAGGAATGATCGAGTTCCAAGATTTTGGTCAAGGTATAAGTCGAAACAAATTCAACAGACTCATTCGATGTCCAAATTGGTTTAAGTTCCAAAGTTCCACTGTATATGTAAAGTTTAACCTACGAGTGTTTTGCATCTCCCAGGCTTATTTAGCATAAAGAACCCAATTCTGTTGTGTGGTGTGAGAGTGGCCAGGTGCTATAAAGGTTCCCTGTCCAGAAAGCCCAGGAACCAGGTTCTGGAACTGCGATGTGAAAGCACCTAATACAGCAAGCCAATTTCAATTGAATTCGATGATTTACCTTGAGTTTTCTTCTTAAAATAGCCAAGAAGGCTGGATGGGTTTCTAAAATCTTTTCATCTGGGTGACTTCCAACTTTTTGTGCTCTATGTAGAGCTTGATTACTTCCCTGTCCTTCACACGTTGCAAGTCAAGTTCTGTTCTGTTACACAGTCTGTCTATTGATTTGCTATAACACCTCCTTTTTCCATCTGCAAACAGGCCCTTCTCCCTTTTTCAGTGCAAAAATACTCAGGGCTATTGCCTCGGGTGATCGGAACGACACCAATGGGCAGCAGTCTGCCCTTCCTTAATTAATCCTTTCTCCTTAAATAATACTTTACGCTGAGATTTAGTTAGAAATTATTGATATCCCATTCAGAATGTCACCTGGCTGGTGCCTGTGCTTCCTCAGGTGGGATCCAGGCTCACTTTGACACTGTGCTTGAAAATGGACTGAGAAAGATGGATGGTTTTAGCAAGAAATTTGTAGTTTTAAAAAAAAAAAAAAACTTGGTAGAGTGTTTACTACTACCTGTCTGAAAAAGTCTCCCAGTGAAATGACCCTAGTAGCTGGGAGGAGAAATGAAAGTCAATCATGATAAAAACATCCAGGGCTATCACTGTAGTCTTATCTTGGTACACTGAGCAGTAACTCTAATTTTACAATTTTTTTCAAGGGCATGTCTACAAATAACTTGTCAAGAGTTGCAGACTGTTTGGCATGAAGCCTTAGATAACATCCCACCACATTTACTTACATCATACTAAATATTTTTCAACTGTTTAGTAGTCAATGCATGATTTGTTTTTTCATTTTTAACAAATGTAAAGGTGGAGTGTTTTGGGGGAAAACATGAATTGGATGAAAACAACGATGTATATATTCAAGGCTTTTAGCTCTACTAAATAAATGCCTGTAATTTTATTCTGTCAGCATTACTTGTTGAAAATATATGTATTAACAAACTAAGTACATTCTGGGAAAAGAAATATAAAATTTTTTCATCACTATATGTACTGTGGCATTGTTTGATCAGAGCATCAATATCAAACCTATTCTTTACCTGTATTTAGGCATGTTTTTATTTTACTTCTAAATAAATATTAAAAATATGCTTATTAGACTGAATTTGGTGTATTACCTGTTGTAACTATGTCGTTTTGTTTCCTACTTGAACGCACAGGTAGTCAGAGACAGAACAGTACATACTTAGAAATTGTCACTTAAGTATTGTTCAGACAAACATACTGTACAACTACATTGCATATCTTGTTATCAATATCTGGAGCATAGATTATTGTTTCATTTTCGTTGGGTCTTATATATTTCATTGTAAATTGAGACATTAAAGAAACCTTATTTTAGTTAAAACACAATCTGACATTCCAAGACTGCCCTGGACCCTAAGCCTGTAAGTGGAACACTGGCATTTCAAACATGATTTGTTTGTGCAGAAATAGCAACTGAGGCTCATTTATATAAGACACCAAACAAAACATAAAGAAAATCATAGTCTTCCTGAGTAAATTCATAATGGGGAAATATTGTCAGTGTGTAATAAAAGACCGAAGAATGATCAATGTAATATCACAGTAATCTGACAATTCTATTTAGCGTTTTCAGTGCATCTATTAAAAAAAATTAAAAAATGCTCCATATGTTAGGCACTATTTTTTTAAACTGGCCCTGTTTCTACAGTACATATGTTATGAATGTCTCAGACTACACTAAATGAAAGCTCTTTCTCTACACAGGACCACTTGTGTCCTATCTTTCTTCTGCCCACTTAAGAGGAACCACTGCTTGACACAGCGCGCAAGATTATTCCCAGAGGCGAGGTTCAAATGCACCAAGGAAAAAGAATAATAACTCAATTAAAGAGGTGATGAAATCTTCAAAGGTTGAGACATCCTTTTGACAGATTACACTATTACACACCACTTCTGATTAGAGAGATGTGAAATAAATTGTTTTAGAAGTGCATATTTTGCTTATATGAGGGTATCTGTCCTTTTTTCCATAAGAACAGCATGTAAATGAAAAACCTTGAAGCACACAGTTTTCTGGGGACCAATGAATATTCAAGTAGAACAACCAGTTTCTGGTTTATTGGTATTAAGTACTTGATTTTTTTACATCTCTATAAAGCTGTTTAAATTGTCCTTGAATTAGGATACACTATACTGTACTCAGTTATACTATTTGTAAAATATTTCCTGTATAACTGATTTCTGTAATTAAAATTTTATTTTTATATAAAAATGTGAAGAATTTGCATTTATCTGTATTCCACTGTACAACATCTCTCCTGTCATATTATGGAAGACAGATGCACTACTCTTGATATAATTTAACTTAAGATTAGCCTGGGCTCTGTTACAGAAAATGATAGAAAAATACACCCCATTGCCGTTTGCTTATTCATACTTATCCTGGATATCTTCAAAGCATATACAATGACATCATCTGAGGAACTGTCTCCCACAAAAAAGTAATTTTCATCAAAGGCCTGGAGACAGACAACAGATTTGCAATACAGGTATATAATTTTGCCCTGTTGACTATCCAAATAGGTAGCTGTGCAGCTGTCTCTTGAATCTAGCATTTGATCCCAAGTAATTAGAGTGAGAGTTTTACATAAAACACGGAGGTTTTTATATATGGCATTCTATGATTTTTTTTTGGAAGCCTCAACACATTCAGTGTTCAAATAATGCAAATAACATATTTGATGGACACTTGATTTTATAACACACCCTCAGTCCCATTTAGATGTGACATGTCAGATTGATCTGGACATTATTCTTTTCATTTTATTAATCTTTCTGCTGTTTGTATCTAGATTATATTTTATTTGACGTGTACAGTATATAAGCAAACAAAAATGTGTATACTGTGTATAGTATAATACTGCTACATTTAACATAAGTTTTGCCTGTGTACAGCATAATATTTATAATTTATTTTCCAATTCAAATAAAAATGAAAGTATCCTGTGAGTATAGTTGCAAAATCATTAGCACAATATTAAAGTAACACATAATAATAATGTAAAAAGACCTTAATGTTTCACAGAGGCAATACTAATGTGCTAAGTGTAACTTAAGAAACAAAAGGACAAATCCAAATATTCCATGCTGCTTACCCAGTAGAGGATCATGGTGAGCCTGTCCTTGAAGGCAGAGAGAGCATGGCAGGGGACACCCTGGACAGGACTCTGGTCTACTGCAGAACATACTGCACACAAACAATACAGTACCACTAAGGGCAATTCTGAGACAGCAGTTCATCTAAGTACATATTTTTTGGATTGTGGGAGGATACTGGAGAATCTGGAGGAAAAGTAACACAAACACTAGGAAGATATGTAAAAAACAGAAATGTTGAGTCAGAGGCAGGGTTTTGTAGCTCAGCATCACAAACATAAATGCTCTCATGTATTTACTTTGATAATTCAGTACCTGATGTATTTTTCCCAGATTTAATAGACTGCAATGCATTGTAAAAATCAATTGTGTAAAAATCATGCATTATGCAGTCACTGCCAAAACTTGGGAAGGAAGAGGCAAAGGCAGGCATGAGGGAAAACAGACAGTGAGGCATCAAGACCAGACTGGGAGAGCAGGGGAGGAACACAGGGCAACCAGAGGGGTAGCACAGGCAGCAGGATCACACACACAATACAATGACTGGACTGGGGAGCTCTGAACAAGGAGGCACTATATACCACATATGAGCAGCCGAGGAACCTGGGGATCATCCACACGAGGGCTGAAATGAGAGGCAGGGTTAGACGAGGAGCAGGTGTGGCTCATTAGCACCACACCACAAACAGGGGAAAAAGGCATGCAGGGTGTGAGGACACCCCCCCGCCAAATGCGGGCACGCAACTGAGCCCAGAGAGGACCTACATAAGTGACAAAGGGCAAAGGACAAAGGGGAGCTCATGACAGACTAGACAGGGACCAACAAACCAGTACACCAGGAGACAGGACCTCACCAGAGTGCAGGAGACGGGACTGGGATCACAAACCAGCACTGGACGAGACAAGACTACAACCGAGCAAGGACACCAACAGGGCAAGGGAACACGACGACCATGATAAAGACAAAAAGCAGGACACAGGAACAAAAGTAGGACAGGGAGGATTTGATGGGACAGGACCCTAATCAAGTAGGGATGCGGAATAAAAGGGCAAAGCTACACTGGGACGAGGACGGAGGCACAATGGCACGACATGGGGACTTATAGGGCACAATTGAGGAGACAGGAAGAGCTTGGCAGGTACTTCAGGGGACTCTGCTGATTGGCAGAGCCAGGGATCAGGCAGCAGAGAGACCACCTCGATCAAGAGCAGCCGGGACGATGATAGGTTCCATGGCTGTTTGACCTGGGTCCATGGGAAGCAGGGGGAGCTTAGGGATCCTTGGAGGATCCGGGTTGAGCTGCAGCACTGCCTCCTTGCGGCCATAGGAAGCCCAGTAGGGTGTCCACTCTGGAGTGGCGATTCGCAAGCCTACATTCTCCCCGAGATCCCCCTCCTCTGGCTCCTCCTGGTCAATGTCGCTCAGGGGGTCTATGAGTGGATTGTCTTCAAACAACCTGGGGAAATACCTCATAATGAGGCAGAGGCCAGAGGAAGGCACCCAGAGAGCAGGCCGGAGTGCTGAGAGGGCTCTCGTTGTTTTTTATTACACTCCAAAACAAAATAATTACATACACAACAAAGAAAACTCACTCACATTAGGGTGCTCAGGAAGTGGCATCAATTAACCAATGGACAAGAGAGACTCACCCCAGGTTGGGCCTCCAAAAATACTCGGGTACTCTTGTTCTTCCACGAGCACACACACGCACACTTGGTGGTCTGAAGCCAAGTGATCTATACCACACAAAGTGAGGGCCACCACCACCAGCAGGGGGGACTCTGATCTGGCAGCTGTAGGCCACTAACCCTGAAACACAGACAAGACAAAGGGGTTAAAACCATCGTATGCCCCCGATGCCTTCACTACCATCCGAGGCAAATACAAATAAAAAAAAACAATACAAATACAAAATAATAAGTTTAAACACCCCCAATCTCAGGGGAATCGTAACAAAACAAAATAAATTAAAACAAAATCACTATATGTGAAGCAATAAATTAAAAGAAGACAAACCAAAAAAAAAAAACTGCAGGCAGCCCATGGGCTGCCCTAAAAAAGAAAAGAAATCACAATTAAAACAGACGATAAAATAAAAGTCCAGGTATCCGCACAGGGCTACTCCCCCACTAACACTGTCAATGCGAGACAGCCTGGCACACACCAATGATCCACGGAGATCAACATCGTATGAACAGCGAAACAGGGATAAAAGGTAAAACAGCAGCAAAAATTTGGGTAACACTTTACTTAAAGTCTGTGTGCATAACGCATTATAGATACCTTCATAATGCATTATAATGCATTCATAAAGTATTATAAACACGGCTATAACTATTCATAAAAAGGCATAAGACATTATACCCATATTTATAATACTTTATGAATGCCTCATCTATAATGCACTATAAATACCTTCATAATGCATTATAATAGTCAGCATAAG
>JAODLC010000123.1:12221805-12241267 GCA_026781145.1 Hippopotamyrus pictus | reverse complement strand
TCTTACTTTACAAATTACTTTTTTGATAAATGTGCTTAGATGTGTTTAGTACAGTATATGCTCTTCTTGTTTTATCCGGTTCATTTTGCGTTTAAATGCTAAAAAAAAACATATTTAGGTGTAATTTTTTGTGGCTGGGAACCAATTAATTGGTTTTCCATTATTTCTTATGGGGAAAATTCGATCACAACTCGAACTTTTTAGGATTCCAGTTCTGAACGGATTAAATTCGAGTTCTGAGGTGCTACTGTATATAATAATATTATATATAATATTGTATATATTGTTATTTTTAATGAGAATTAATGCATATAATGTTTGTATTAATATATTTATTAAACTGGGTGTGCATATGCAGTTTTGCTTTTGAAGTCTCACTTAGCTAATCGTTGTCTCAAAGAACGTCCAACGTGTGGGAACAGATTCCCAAAAGATCGTTCCGTTGGATGAACTTCCGTGATCTCACTTCTCGTGTCATGTAATAAATACAATTCTTTGCCAAGCCAACTCCCTGGCTATATTTATGGCCACAGTATTTCCTTTTTGGCGATTACATCTTTATATTCCTCATACAGCTCCATCAGCAGCATTTGTTCTGAGGTGAAAAAAACACCATTTTCATTTTACACGCTTTCCAACTCATTTGATCAATCTATCATTCATCCATTCATTTAAGGCCTCTTAAATATCTCTGGTGTGCGCATTAAGTAAAACTATGCAAGTCTTTTCTTGTATGAGCCATGATTAGTTAAAGCTGAACTGCGTTAGTGGAACGACATGAGGCTAAGTTTAGAGATGGCACTACAGTAGTTTGAGTCTGACTTTTTTGGGAAAGTCTGGCTTTCTTTAGCTATTTTTATGGAATGTTTAGCCAAATAACTTGTTGGATTTAAGGTAGACTGAGCTAAATGTAAGTGAATAAAGACAAAATTGATTTAAACTGGTGTACCTTAAATCCACCAAAATCTGAGCAGTGCTTTGTGAAATAAGTCCAACATGAGCCAGAAGTTCCATTGGCACAAACAGTTGTATTGTTGCGTAAGTCATAAAATACAACAAAGATCTGTATCAGTGCTATCATATACTTTCATACTGTGGTTATGTTTAATCTACACATGAGAAGCAGAGCCAAGAATGATAACACTGATAATTAGCCTCACGAGTAGGAAAAGTGGAAGAAGGAGTTCAACAAAGGGGAGCAGAAAGTATTATACATGGTTACATTAGCAGTGCTGGATTGCTGGTACAAGACACTGACTCTCCCCTTGCTATGAACCGCTAGGTAATGTGGTGCTGAAGCTTACAAGAGTCTGGAGAAAAAGAACACCGGATTATTCAATGAGCTGCTGTTGGCAATTAGCTGTGGAAAGGAATGAAGTGGGGCCCTAGCAGTGTAGGGGATTTGCAGCTTGTTGGATGTGTTCAGGCTCTTTGTCTGGAAGGCTTATGTGCCACAACAGCCCAGCACAGGCAGATGTCTGCTGAATGAGTGCATCACACAGAAGCAGACTCACATAAGACTGGCTGCTTTCATTTTCTTTGCCTCTCACTGACCCTGTGTGCATAGCGGAGGTTCCGTATAAAATACAGTTTCCCTGTACGGAACATAGCTGCCTTTCCTTACGTGGCATTCTTGTTAATATGTGTGAGTGGCGTGTGCATAGGGGATCGGAGGTGCGTGACGCTGCAATAGTTCTGTCTACAAAAGGATACTTGTGATATTATGACTGTAAAAGGTATATTTGTCCACTTTAGCTAATCCTCTAGACAAGGTCATCTTAGCATTAGAAGGTTAAGAAAACCAAATCTCCAAAAGAACTTAAAGTCTGTTAATACATGAGGTCTGAAGTAATGTTATACTGGCATATCCCGGGAATATTAAGACTACAGTAATGGATTTTCTTTCACACTGCACCCTTACAATATATGCAAAAACAAAGAAAAAAAAAAACATAAAAAGGTTTCTGTGTCATCTTTAAAAAAATAAATATTGATTTTAAATGAGCTCATGGCATCCGAAATGGCATATTGTCTCATTAGCAAGAATGCACTACTGTAGATTAAGCATGGAAAATAACGTGATCCAGAGATATATAACACATATGTACCAAGTCACCTAGTAATATATTAGGAAGTCTATGTAACAAATGTAAATATCCTACAAATAAAATTTTTATTTTGCCATTTTGCATCAATTATTTGTATGTATACTTAATAGTACTGAAAAATGATACATTTGTATGTTATCAAACTGTTTAAGTAAATACAGAGGTCATGCTTGCTTAATCCCATTGTCAAAGTTAAGTTCACAGATCCTGGTAGCTTTTTCTACTGATCAAGTATACCAACGGTCAACAATTAAGCTTGTTGTTAGGTCTGGGAATTAAAAAGACCACGGCCTTTTCAATTATAAATGTATATATAGAATGTTTTGAAAAGCCATTGTGAGATTCATCACTTGGAAAACAAAGCCTCATTTGTTGAGTGGGGGGCGTTTTAGGTTACACAGTTAGAAAACAGACAGTTTTACACATATTTAGATCTATGATTACTCCCTGTGCAATCACAAAGTAGTTGTAATGAAAATGCAACAAATCACTATGGGCCCCCCTCTCGATCTCTCTTTTCTTCCTTTTTGAAAGACCAGTGATATTTTAGCCTCTGAGTTTACAAAAGGGGCAGTTTGTAATGTATGCAGAATTACCTTTTCTTTTTACTTGTAGTAGCACTTGAGTGTCATGTTGAGCCCAAGGCTAGGGAGACTTACAATGACCTGTTCTGACTGGATTTTGTGTTTACTGTATTCTCTTCAGCAAAGCAGAGCAGGATCCCATCTCTTATCAGCACATAAAGTCTAACAGATTGCATGCTCAAATTTCCCCTCCCAGGCACTGTTGGTTTTGTCCATTGTTTGGCAGACAAAGGTTTTACGTATCCCACAGCTTGAGTTTCTTTGGGCTTTCTTTCCCTGGGTTTCACCCTGAGGCGGAGTTCTGCTCCAGGGGGTCGTCCAAGCAAGGCATACACCGAGATGCCAAGTTTTGGGTAACTGTTTTAAGCTGTTTAATGATAGTTTTCATTATAAATTTGCGCAGGCACCCTCCCAAGCGTTTGGAGGGGAGGAGAAACAATTAACTCCTGTCAGCGAACAAGTGTTGACCCCTGGCTTAATGAACACAAGCATATCATCATTGCTTTGTGCTGGGTGATCACTGGCAGCTATTCAGAAACAGAGCAGCTTCTGTATTTGATCATTTACTCGCTTTGAATTTAGAAATATTTATTCATTATTTGCATTGTATCTATTAATATTATTCATGATGCTAAGTGGCAATTAAGTTTATTTTTGTTTTAACATAGTCATTGATTTGTTAATCAAAAATTTGCGAAAATTCTAGAAAACAATAGTTTTACATTAAGGAATGTAATCATTCTTATTAGATATCAATCAATGTAGGCTTTGTTACTAATGTAGGAGCATTTGTATTCCAATGTCAAAGTTTGGTAACATCAACAGAAGTTTGCTTTTGAGAAAAATCTATTCATGTACATATTAACATTGTATTGTGCTATTTTAACTATTCTTTGTGTAAAATTGCATAAAATACATTTATAATTTTAAGATGTTTTGTGTTTTATATATAAGCTTATACATATCTTATAAATCAGTGACACCTTTACATTCTTCCACTGACTGCAATCCAGTCTCCTTAATGTCTGACTGATAAAAGTGGGTGTTATTTTATTTGTTCATTTAAGCTCCTAATCAATAGTATACAGTATGCTCATGACATCATACAAGTTGAGTGTTGCTTTTTATATCCTGCATTGGGGTTTCCATAACAATGAGTTCTAAAATGGATTTGTTTTGGTAGCTATGATATGCTTTTAGAAACGTGATCAAGGTCACTTAAGCTTCCTCAATGGAAACCACTAAGTAGCTATGAGTTGTACATTAAATCTAATATGACTGACTACATGGGGTAAAATGCATGGTGTGTGCTGCTGCACCCCTAATTTAGCACAAGCAGGAAGCAAATAAATTACAATTTTCCCAAATCAGGGTATGTGTTTGATTCCTGACCACTGGCTCTGTGTGTGGGCAGTCTGGTTTCCTTACACAATCCAAAAAGCATGCAGTCAGAGGAATCACTGTGTTTAAGATCCCCAATGAGTCTGAATGTGTGTCCCTTGGATCCTGTCCTGTATTTCCTGGGATAGGTGATGGACTGTCAGAACAAGTACACAGCCATCAGAAACACAGCCACTGAAAGTAGCTCAACTAACCCTTACAATTAAAGACAACAATTAATAAACAAACAATTAAATTAACATTAAAAACTAAACATTAGTCTTAACATCATGAAGCATTGTTACATTTAAATTTCTATAACCAGACCCTTATTACTAGGGTAGGGAAACTTATCACATTAATGGATGGAACCTGGAGGACAGGAGTCAGGACAGAACCTGAAGGACAGGGGCCAAGTTGGAACCTGGAGGACAGTAGCCAGGATGGAATCTCAAGGAGAGGGGCTAAAACGGAACCTGGAGGACTGGAATGGACTGGAACAGGGCACCGGCAGGACTCCCTATCTGTAGGCTGGCTGAGATTTACAATTTTGTTGCATCACAGCGAGGCACAGGCAGAGGAAGACCAGGATGCATATGCAGAGTCCATTTTTATTTTTACTTACAAGGTAGATAAATCTATGCAGCCGAGGGACCACAGAAAGCAGCCACACCTGCAATCTTAACCACAACTACACACAGTGAATGCTCAACCCTCCAGTCCAGGTCTAAGTCCTTACTTATAGTCAGGGTAGGATAACCAGCACACTAGTGCAGGGTTCAACAATTCTGGTCCTGGAGGGCCAGTCTGCAACACAGTTTGCAGATAATGCATGAGGTATTTTGATACCGAAATGGGAGAATAGTATGAACAAAAAAATTAATAGAGACCTATAATGTTCCTTCCTGGTTATAAACAACGTGAGAGTTTAGGTTGTGACATTGCACAGAATCCCAGAATTCAAAGCTAAGATCAAAACATTCAGCTAGTGTCTCACAGAGAAGGGGCTGTTACCTGGTTTGTTTCATTGTAAAAATTTCGAGAGGGAGGCATACTTCTGATAACAATATTTTAATTTGGAGTATTGGTTTTATTTTATTGAAGGCATATACCTTAACACTTTCAATGGTTGTCAGACTTCTGTTTTTAGAGCCATTTGACAAATAGGTTTTAAATTTTTATCACTGAGGTATGCGATTAAGAAGATTTGTGTAACCTTATAATTTTATGTCCTCTCTTGTCTTTTTGCCATCTGTGCATCTAGCCTTTCTGAAAGCATTGAAATTCAGCTAGTACTTGTACTTTTTAATTGGAAATGAATTAGCTGTACATCCCAAGTTTAAGATAAACCATTACACAAATATTAAAATATGGGTTATTCTCAAAATATTTCTCTAGTCTCTTTTTCCTCCTGATTACTGATTTTTTTGTGTAAAGCGACCTTGGGGTTGTGAAAGGCACTATAGAAGTGGAACTTTTTCTCACCTCCATAAACATTTTTGCCCTGAATATCATGAAATATATTATTACAGAAATAAATGGTAATATAACAAAACTCATTAACTACCCTGGAAGAAAAATCAACAGTTTACATGATGAAGTTGTACACTATATTGCCAAAAGTATTGGGACACCTGCCTGTACCCACACATGAACTTTAATGACATCCCATTTTTAATGCATAGGCTTTAATATGAAGTTGGCCCACCCTTTGCAGCTATAACAGCTTCAACTCTTCTGGGAAGGCTGTCCACAAGGTTTTGGAGTGTGTTTATGGGATTTTTTGACCATTCTTCCAGGAGAGCATTTGTGAGGTCAGGCACTGATGTTGGACGAGCAGGCCTGGCTCACAGTCTCTGCTCTAATTCATCCCAGAGGTGTTCTATTGGGTTGAGGTCAGGCACTCGCTCAACCATGTCCTTATGGACCTTGTTTTGTGCACTGGTGCGCAGTCATGTTGGAACAGGAAGGGACCATCCCCAAACTGTTCCAACAAAGTTGGGAGCATGAAATTGTCCAAAATGGCTTTGAATGCTGCAGCATTAAGAGTTCCTTTCACTGGAACTAAGGGTCCAAACCCCACCCCTGAAAAACAACTCCACACCATAATCCCCCTTCTACCAAACTTTACATTTGGCACAATGCAGTAAGACAAGTCCCGTTCTCCTAGCAACAGCCAAACCCAGACTCGTCCATCGGATTGCCAGACAGAGAAGCATGATTTGTCACTCCAGAGAACACATCTCCACTGCTCTAGAGTCCAGTGGCGGCACGCTGTACATAACTGCATCCGACGCTTTACATTGCACTTGGTGATGTAAGGCTTGAATGCAGCTGCTGAACCATGGAAACTCATTCCATGATGTTCTCTACGCACTGTTCTTGAGCTATTCTGAAGGCCACACGAAGTTAGGAGGTCTGTAGCTATTGACTCAGCAGACAGTTGGCGACTTCTGCACACTGTGCGCCTCAGCGTACGTTGTCCCCGCTCTTTGATTTTAAGTGGCCTAGCAACTTTTGAGTTGCTGTTTGTTCCCAGTTGCTTCCACTTTGTTATAATACCACCAACAGTAGACCGTGGAATATTTAGTAGCGAAGAAATTTCACGAATGGACTTATTGCACAGGTACCATCCTAGCATACTATGCATGAATTCACTGAGCTCCTGAGTGTGACTCATTCTTTCCAAATGTTTGTAGAAGCAGTCTGCATGTGTAGGTGCCTGATTTTATACACCTGTGGCTATGGAAGTGATTGGAACACCTGAATTCAATTATTTGGAGGTGTATCCCAATACTTTTGGCAATATAGTGTATCATTTGAGTGTTTTCAAATTAATTTTAAAAATTAAAGAAAACTGATATGATACAGTAAGGAGTTTGTTTGAATGGCCCATATACTCCCCTTTATCTTAATTCCACATTAATTAAGAGTTCAATGCGTAAATATATATGATTGTATGTTTTAATGTGAGGTGCAATCATTCATAAATTAATCACAGACAATTTTGTTTTTGATCGACTGATAGCACTAATTATTATTATTTCTGCACGAGTAGTAGTTCCACTAAATAAATAAATAAATAAACCATAAATATTGATATCTTTTTCAAACTTTGCAGGCATTTTTCATGGGTCATAAACTAGAACTGATCATATTTTGCAAAGCACTGCACCAAAATTGAAGCAGCACTGCTAGGTGGCAGCAGAAGGCTGAAAGGGAGTATCACTTCCTGCTCGCCATGTCTGCTTGACCCTCCTGTCTCATCCCTCACATGGCCCTTATGGGCCATGCCTGATGCTCGTTGCCCTTTATTAGTCTATGTTTAAAAATACCTGTTTGTCTGGTTTTTGTTAGTCCAGTCATTGAAGTCAAACCTTCTTATTGCATGTGTCCTCTTGTGTTCCATTCCTTCCATTTTGTTCCCTCATTATCCAGTTTATTTCCAGTCTTTGTTCTGTTCAATTTTTGTTTCACCACAACACCTGCCCCTAAGTCATTCATCCCCAGCATCACGACTCCAGAACAACCCCAGCAGCCTGTGCTTCTACTCTGGCTTTCATGCCTCCCTTCATCCAGCATACCAGATACCCCAAATGCTTCAGATTTGGGGGTCAAAAGGGTTGCCAGCACCACGGGAGCCACTTCATCTTCAAGCGGAGCACTTGTTTTCCTTCCTAGAGCTGATGACTAATCCTGCGGTCTGGAGGGTCCCCATCACCAAAGCTCTGTTCTGGTCTGTGGAGAGGGTGCTTTTGAGATTCACCCCAGGCATGGATCCCCAAGAGGCTGTGAAGGTCTGGTGCGTGCTGACTGAAATAACTGAGCGCAAAACTGCTCAACCTGCTGCCTCTTTGCCTCCTGAAGCCCAAATCCCAGGCTCCTGGCCCAGGAAGGGCCACATCATCTATACCTATTCCCAGGGCAGTCATGCTACCCGAACTTGATTCAGGTGTCCCAGCTTCACCATGCCTCACTCCAGGTATCCCGCCCAGCCAGATGACCACGAGTAGGACCCCAGTCTGTGAGCCCCCAATGCTCACACCAACTTGGTCTCAAGTCCTGGTGTGGTCAACGGTGCAAGCTGGGACCCAAAAGAGGAGAAGGCCAAGTTTCCTTCTCGAGGAGGGGGACGGGGGGACATGCTATCGTGGCCAGACCCTAGTAAAACCGCGGTGTCCTTCAGCTCCTGCCCTGCATTTCCATCAACGCCCTCCTGTTCCTATTCTGTGGTCCCCTCAAGGACTTCCTGTTCCTGTCCTGCAGTCCCCTCTGCATCTTCAGGTCCTGCTGGCCCTCAGGTCCTTTGTTCCGGATGGCCTCTGCCTCACCAGTGAACGGGCCCAGGAGGATTTGGAAGATTCCTTGGACACCCCTCGTTTTCATTTGTTGCACCTCTGTCCCTGTCCCAGTGCCCTGTTCTGCCTTTGTGTTCACCCAGTCTGTGTCCCCAGTGATTCCCTCTTCCCTGTTCATCCTTCGTGCCTGGAGGGTACATTTTTTTTTGGGAGGGGGGTACTGTCCGAGTCCGCCTGACCCTCCCGTCTCCTCCCTCATATGGCCATGATGGGACACACTTGATGCCCTTTATTAGTCTACGTATAAAAAAGTACCTGTTTCATTAGTCCGGTTGATCAACTAGAAGTTGAACCTCATTGTGTGCACCCTCTCCTGTTCCAATCCTCCCATTCTGATTGCTCATGATCCATTTTATTTCCAGTCTTTCTTCCATTGAGTTCAGTAAAACCCATTTTTGTTTCACCATATCACCTGCCCCCAAGTCATTTGTCCCCAGCATCACAACAAGGAGGCTGTAGATGCCATCTTGTGAACACAGTATTCCATGGATCTCTTACAAAATTCCTGGGAACTTTGTACAGTTCAGTGGTTCTCAAACTGTGTAGCATGACACAATTTTCTAAATATTCTAAAATAAAGTTGTCATTTTTTTTTTCTTTTGTCAACAGAAAAATGTATTGGATGCTGTCAGGTAGGTGGTTGGGGAAATTTATTGTGTGGGAATTCAATTGTGTCACTTAGCCCTAGTCCAAGTGTTGGCACAGGAAAGAACAGGTGCAGATCTGGTGAATCTGATAATATTGAGACAAGGCACATGAAGTTGGGCTTTTAATACAGATTTTTACAGAGGTGGGGAGAATATTGCAATAATATTTTCAGTTTACTGTGGAATTTCCATTCTGCAAAATTTATTGTGGGTGAATCCCCCATATGGACGATATTACTGCATGAAAAAGCAGATGCCTCTCAAGCCTACTGTAGAGGGGCTAAAGATAGAGTTTGAGGGTGTGGAAGGAGTACTGACTAGAAAAAGGATGGGGTGATAGGGTCATCCAGGAAATATATTGTCAGCTTGTGGTCATGCTCCTCTTAACTAGGCTACCATCATAATTAATGTTTAGTTCTAAAGTTAAAATGATAATACAGCATTTAGTTGGTTTTCTAGTAAACAAATAGTAGTATTAGTGATTGATCTCAGAAGAAAATCACAATGGTTTTGTATGTATCTGTATGACAATGAATGGTAGTTAGTTATACTATTGGTGTTTCTATTGCAGTTCTTACTGTTATGTCACAGAAAATATTGGGCATAGTGCAAATGAAATGGAATATAAATATCTAACATTAAGACATACACAAAGAAATACAGTTAAGCATCTGATTCATAGGGAAAACATTGTGCAAATTGGTATGCAACCTTGTTGAATTATCTTTACAACACATTCACCATCATTAAACATTATTTTGTAACTGTATTTTGGTCTTTTTCCATATAAATGTGCATAACCTGGGTATGAGATCTGGTCTCTGAATCCATGAAAGTGTTAATAAAATGCAAGAGACTGAAATGCAAATAGCACTTTTCCCCTTCACAGCCTAACTTGAGTGCACAGTAATAGATCACCATACTCAGACAAGAGGTTTGCAAGTGGTGCCTTGAACTAACAGCATTGCAAGACCTACAGTACACAGCTCAATATGATTTCATAACAGGAGTCATAATGTGAATAAATATTCTGGAAAATCATGAGTTAATGAATGGTGTGATGGCAAAAGTTTTTAGAAAATCATTTTTTAGTCAGTATTGACTTTCTGACTTTATGTGACTTCCTGTATGACTATCATGGAAAATTGCTTCCATAAATTATACATTGTAAAAATATATACTTTTCCCCCTTTTTTGTATCTTATTTTGCTTTTTAGCATGTCTTAAACCATCATTACGTGACTTGTCTAATTATCCTTTTAAATTGTGAAGAGTGTATTTTTATTATATTCAGATACAAAAGGTACAACAATGAGACTAAGGTCTTGGGTCTTGACTCTGGAAACCTGTCCATTATGCTACAATTCAGAATAAATGTATCCACTTATAGAAAACAGCTCACTAACTAGACAACATACTTGGCATTAGCAAGTTTAAATGTACTAGGCATGTGGTTGTAAAGTCATTTGGAAATCCGCCTGCCAACTTTGCCGTGCTGAAAATGAAAATGCTGCAATGGACGTTTTCCACAACACAATGTCCGTTTATATTGATATACTTTTATTGTGTGTTAAAATTAGAGCTTTGTTAATGACTTTGAATAGAGGCCAATAGTATTTCTTCCTGATTGTAAGCAACTTTGTAAGCATTATTCCAGAATTCACAACTAAAATCAAACCATTCAGTTTGTGGCGTCTCATGGAGATACTGATGGAGGGGAAAGGTGAGGAGTCATTGTTACTTTTGATCATTTTGTTTCAAAACACTGCCAAACAGCTGAGCCCACGTGTTAAAAGTGTCACAAGTTGCAATATTCATTTTATTTTACTGAAAGCCAATTCCCTAAAATGAAGTATTAAGCACATTTTCAAGGTTAGTCAGGGTTCTGTTTTTAAGAGTCATTTGCCAAACAGATTTTTAAATGTGATTGTTTACACAAAGGAAAAAGGTTTGAGAGGAGTGTCATGTCTGTGTCACTCCCTGATCGTCCGCTCCTCCCGTGTGCCACGCCCCCTCGTTAACCCTGTGTGAATTCCCCGTGTTTTACAGCTGTTTCTAATTATTGTCATTAGTTCATTGTATTTAGTCCGTGTTTCAGTTTGTTTCCCAAGTCCGGTCATTGTATTGTCAATCTGTATTTACTTGCTTTTCATTTGATTAAACTCTGTGTTCCCCGATTCCTGGCTTCCTGCGTGTTTGTCTGCGCTCTGGCCGCTTACCGCTACAACAGTCTGCTGGTAGACATATTGGAGTGAAATGCTTTTACAGTATGTCCTAGCTGCTGTATTTGACCCATTTAACAGATATAGGCATAATTTACTTTGGTCTTTATTTTGAGACCTCAGTTTGGAATAAAGAAAATCCCTAGGGGGTATTCCAGGAAGCGGGTTCAGCATCTAATCTGAATTCTGACTTGAAAGAAATTACATAAACATGATGATCGGGGGTAGGGGTGGTGTCCATAAAGCAGGATTTCTCAGTTAGCTGGATTAATTTAAGCTACATGTTATGATTGTCTAATAGGAATGCTCCCTGCTTAAACTATTATTAGACAATAAAAACTTCTATCTTAGCTTAATCCTACAAAATGAGAAATCCATGAGGGATTGTTCCACAAAGCAGGATTTCTCAGTTAGCTGGGTTAACTTAAGACAGAAGTCATGATTGTCCAATTGGAGTTTAAGTAAGAAGCATTCTTATTGGACAATCATAACTTCGATCTTAAGTTAATGCTTCATGGAATACCCCCAGATACTAAAAATAGAAGTCATGATCGTCCAATAAGAGTTTAAGTAAGAAGCATTCTTATTTGGACAATCATAATATCGATCTTAAGTTAATGCTTCATGGAATACCCCCAGATACTAAAAACAGAAGTCATGATCATCCAATAAGAGTTTAAGTAAGGAGCATTCCTTTTGGACAATCATGACTTCTAGATTTAGTTAATCCAGCTGACTTAGATATGTGGGGGTATCCCATGAAACAAGATTTCTCAGTTAGCTAGGTTAACTACAAAGAGCTGCTGAATACGATTTCAGGGATTGAGTTTATTCAAGTCTGCGTCATGCCCTGCTCGTCCGATCCTCCCATGTGTCACGCCCCCTCCTTTACCTTGTGTGGAACCCTGAGGTTCCCAGCTGTGTCTAGTTGTTGTTAATTAGTCCTGTATATTTAAGTTCACATTCGAGTATGATTCCCCATCCGGTCATTAACGTTATGTTGTATAGTTCTCTCCTGTTTGTGTCCTTCCTGATTAAACCCTGTAATTACCTGACTTTCGACTCCTGCGCCTGATTCCCCAGTCCGTGCCCCCTCAGTTCTTAACAGAATGACAGGACCCAACAAGAAGACGCCTCCCTTAAGTGAGGCGGAATACGTTGACCTCACGGATGAGGTAATAAACTGGCTGTGTCAGCCCGAGGTTCGGGAGAACCCTGAGGCTAGAACCCTTGCTCACTGGTTGAGGGACATCCTGGAGGGGATGTCCCTGTCCAAGGACTCGCACCTTGCAGAGGAGGTGCGAGAAAACTTACAGCAGCTGAGAAGAAGCGATGACGAGGCAGGTACACTTGGACTGTGGATTGCCTTTTCCCCCGTCGGTTGAACTGTCCCCTGCTCCCGCCAAGTCAGATTGCAAGAAGCGGAGAGATTGAAGACTGAAGGACACACCGGGTATCTTCCTGGTCTCCGTCTTTGTCTCCACTGTTTCCCCTGTGGGGTGTTGGGAGGAGCCCCTCCCGATACTCAACCCAGCGGTATTTGCTACCTGCTGCTTCGCTGTCTGCACACGAGGCACGTCTGCCTGCTTGTTGACCTACTTCTGAGTCAGCGCCCGAAGCCTGCGCTGTTAGCGGCTGCTCCTGAGTCGGCGCCCGAGGCCTGCACTGTCACACCTTCTCCTGCCCCCGTGGTTCCTGCTCCAGCACCCATGGTTCTTGATCCCCTGGACCCTGTTCCTGCCCCAGTTCCCATAGTCCCAGTCCCTGTCCCCGAGGAGGTCCCGGGACATCAGACCAGCACTCCTTCCCCCTTTGAGATGGAGGAGGAGCTTAAGTGGGACCCCTCAGGGATATCCCTGATGACTGCCCCAATGAACCCCTCCAGTGGGTCCCCCCGACCACCACCACAGCATGGCAGATCCCAGCCAAGTCCCTGTCTCTCAGTGTCCAGCAGAGGGAGAGGACACCTGTGCTGGGGTAGGTTCCTACCCACCCTGCCCCCTGGGTCACCGTCGGTCCCCCTGGCTCCTGCCCGGCGGACACCTACAGTTCTCCCTGTGGTGCCTCGTCAGTTGCCTGCGGTCCCGCCTCTGATGCCTCATTGGTCGCATGCGGGTCCCCCAGCCCCGACTCGTTGGTTGCTTGCACTTTCGCCAGCTGTGGCTGCGCTTTCCCCTGCCATGGTTTCTGCTCCCTCCTCGCCTCCATCGCGGTTGCCTGTGGCCCCTGCGGCTCCCACCTTCTGCTGGCCGGGATTCCCTCCAGCTCCCTGTTTCCCACCGCACTCTGCTTCCTTGCCCCCTGGTTTTGTGCCCCCTGTGTTTCCTGCCCGTCCTTCTGTTCTACCTTTGTTCCCCCTGTTGATTTTCTACCCCCTGGTGTGGTCCCTTCGTTGTTCCCGTCTTTGGTGTCCCTGTGTCTCTCTGCATTCCCCGTGGTTTGTCTGTTGTCCTGGTTGGTGTCTCGGTCCTGCGTGTCCATACTGTTTCTCATGGTGCGTTAATGTTCTTGCTTTGGTTTCCCAAGGTGCTGTCCCATTGTGCCTTGCGTCCCTTGTGTTGCACCTTCACTCCCTTTAGGCACGCCCGGAGTGCATGCCTTTGTGGGGGGGGGGGGGGTTCTGTCATGCCTTGCTTGTCCGATCCTCCAGTGTGCCATGCCCCCTCATTTACCTTGTGTGGAATCCTAGTGTTCCCAGCTGTGTCTAGTTGTTGTTAATTAGTCCTGTATATTTAAGTCCACGTTCGAGTATGTTTCCCCATCCAGTCATTAACGTTATGTTGTATAGCTATCTCCCGTTCATGTCCTTCCTGATTAAACCCCGTGATTACAAAACTTTCGACTCCTGTGCCCCCACAGTTCTTAACAGTCTGAGTATGTTAATGCTCAGTGAAGTGCAGTCTCAGGGAACAACAAAAAGCCATCATCAGCGGATTGCCGAAAAAAGGATTCCCCATGGAATTGGATGCAAAAAAGAGTACTGCTCCATGCTTTCTGCAGTAAGAAATGGAAATATTAATGTATGCGTATGGTGAGTATGAATTTATTGTAAAGAAAAAAGTAACACGGCAGCAAAGGTGAGAGAGAGACGGCATGACAAAAATGCACAACTAGTCAACGCGTCAAGCAGATCATTTTAATTTTATTTAAAATTCATCAGACTGATGTGATCAAAAACAATATCTAATATAATGGATGCGATATTACACATGAACGGTTCACTCTGTACATTGTGCTGTGTATAAATGGGAATGTCTTTAATGTAGAACTTGGCAGCAAGTTAGAATTAAATATGCCTACAAAAACATAATTCAAAATGGTAGGAATATTACTGCTTATTTGTAATTAATCCTAAGATTTGTCTAACTGTAGACTTTGGTTAATAGCTAATAATCATTATGGATAGATGGATGGAATTGTGGAGGGGGGGATTGGAGATGTTTTAATTGGCACTGCCTCTTGCATTGGTCTACCCCAAGTGAGCAATGACATGAAGATGAATTTTTGCTTCCTTGTTGACCATCACTTGAAGAAATGGGAACGCTCAGACAAACTGCCAAACTCTGCTGATGCAACCACAACCCTGCACTTTAAATCCTGAATTTTGTGAAACTAACCTGCTGTCAAATAGGTTTAGTTCCAAGCTGTCTTTGCTGCAGTGATTGCGTCTAATATCAGTTTCTGATCCCAAGTTGTTTTATTTATTTGTTTCTTTGTTTGGTTGGTTGGTTTGGTTAGAAAGAAATTTACTGGTCCATGTTCTGTAGGGGACAATACAGTAGGAAAAAAATAATCCCTTTGCTGGTTCATGGCCAACCAACTGCACATCTTCCCCAGTCATGCTAACATTATACAACACTATTTACTCCGGCCTGTATTTGTCATATCATACATCCATAATTTACGAGAGCTGTGTTCCATCAGAAACAACTTTCTGTGCTGTAGTCTGTCAAACAAAGGGGATCAAGGCTACCAACCTTATTGGAAAGTCATGTGACAATAGTTAATAATTCAGTTCTCTTTAATAGGTATAACATTTGTCACTGTTTTAGTTGAATTTTTATGGACCAAAGTATCAACACCATATTGCCAAGACCATGCATGTATTTATTTGTACTTCATTCGGTTTTCCCCACTTGCTGATGCAGATTTGTTTTTGCCTCTGTGTTTTGTTGACTGTGTTTGCCTCGATGTTTTGTTGCCTGTGTTTGCCTTGGTGTTTTGTTGCCTGTGTTTGCCTCAGTGTTTTGTTGGCTGTGTTTGCCTCGGTGTTTTGTTGGCTGTGTCTGCTTCTGTGTTTTTTTGCCTGTGTTTGCCTCGGTGTTTTGTTGACTGTGTTTGCCTCAATGTTTTGTTGCCTGTGTTTGCCTTGGTGTTTTGTTGCCTGTGTTTGCCTCAGTGTTTTGTTGCCCGTGTTTGCCTCGGTGTTTTGTTGGCTGTGTCTGCTTCGGTGTTTTTTTGTCTGTGTTTGCCTCGGTGTTTTGTTGGCTGTGTCTGCCTTGGTGTTTTGTCCCACCTCTGCCCAGTCTCAGTACATCGCTGAAAAGGGAAAGCTTCACCAGTGAATCTTTTTAAGCTAGAGGGAGGGCTTACTGAAACCCCCAAACAGAACCTCATACACAGTGCATGTACCTGAACTGTAAATTACTTTGTCTAATTGAAATGGGTTTTGCTTAAGAGTATGTGTGACCACTGGATAATGTATATGGCTGTTTCTAAGAAAAGATAAGGAATTAAATGTGAATTTTCATTTTAGTAATTTAATTCATTCTGTGTGTAAATTGCATGTTGTCATAGCTATGATAATACAAATATATGGTACATATGTCAACATAAATCCGTATGGTCTTTAAAGTTTAAAATTACATTGTAATTTCAATAACAATGTTCAAAATGTTCCTTCAAAGATGGTCTTGGCTTCAACAGTTTAGTAACAAACAGAAGTGCAGTATTTGAGTTCAGGTGATTTTCTTCAGTCTTTGAATGGATATGTATTTTAATGTATTTAAATTCATAAATAAAAATACAAAGGGGCAGATAAGTAGAATGAATCATGTCTATGGAGTTATAACACCTGATTTAATTAATGGCCCTGGTTTAATACTCCTTATATGTCTTTTGGAAAATGAAGCATACAGTAAAATCCAGTTATAACGGAGTTCAAGGGACCTGGCCCAACAGTCCGATATATCCAAAGTCCGTTATATCCAGAGTTGCTGTATGCCCAGAACACAACTACAGGACACCATTTACTCATGCCACACCTCAGCAGACACACTTGTGGTATAGATTATTATATTGTACATGTAATAATCCAACTTTACCTGACCAGATGTGTGACTATTAATAATCCCGACTACATACCACGCTGGATATCACTGGCATGCCACGCGCCTTGTAGGCGGAGCCTGCATGTCCATTATAGCCGAATAAAACTACAGCTAAAAGTGGCCCTGGGGACCAGATTGTTTGTCCGTTATAAGCGAAATTCCTTTATATGCGAGTCCGCTATATCCGACCAGCGGACCTTGTCTGTTAGAGATGATGTTCCTTTATAAGCGAGTCCACTATAACGGGATTTTACTGTATTTATTTGGCTTTACTTGACCTTTCTTTGTCCCAGTAGTTTACTGCTGAGCCAAAAAAAGCATTACATAAGTGCTTAGAAATCCATCTATCCCATCCTATTTTTGAAACCGCTTAATTTATTCAGGATTGCGGGGGATCTGGAGCCTATCCCGGAGGCTGTGGGCACAAGGCAGGGAACAACCCTGGACAGGGCCCCAGCCCAACACAGGGCACACTCACACACTATTCACTCAAGCATGCAAACCTATGGGCAATTTGGTAACTCCAATTAGCCTCAGCATGTTTTTGGACCGTGGGGGGAAAGTCCACGACAACATGGGGAGAGAGTGCAAACTCCACACACATGGAGCCCTGAGACTTCAGCCCCGGTCCCAGAGATGTGAGGTAACCACTGCACCACCGTGCCAACCCTTCTTAGAAGTCTCATCAGTGAATACATTCTACATTATTTACCTCTTGTTAATAAATTAATCAGTGTTTCACATTACAGTGGTACCTCAGTACTCGAACTTAATCTGTTCAGAACTCAGGATCGAATCCTAAAAAGTTTGAGTTCTGATTGAATTTTCCCCATAAGAAATAATGGAAAACCAATTAATTGGTTTCTGGCCCCAAAAAATTACACGTAGATATGTTTTTTTTTTTTTTTTTAACATTTAAACACAGAATGAACCAGATAAAACAAGAAGAGCATATACTGTACTAAACACATCTAAGCACATTTATCAAAACAGTAATTTTTAAAGTAAGAAAATAAATTTATTCAAACAATGTGTAAAAATAACGTGTCCTGCCCCGATCGTCCCGTAACCTCGTGTGGAATCCCCGTGTGATCAGCCGTTTCTGGTTGTTGTCATTAGTCCTCTGTATTTTGTCCGCATTTCAGTTTGTTTCCCCGGTCTGATCATTGTATTGTCTGTCTGCGTTTTGCGTAATTAAACCCCGTATTCCCTGATACCCTGACGTCTGCGCCATTGTCTCCATTCCGTCCCTGCTCGGCACTACAATATTATTATATTTAAATGTATTAATGGTTTATTATTAATAAAATATTGAATAAGAAGTCTTTATTTTTAAATGTATTTTATTATATAATGATAATTATTGTCTATATTGTCTAAATGTATTTTTACTGTCTAAATATATGTATTCAGCTAGTGTGAACATGCATGGTGCTATCACAGTGAATGTGAGGCTGAGACTGAAGCATTACCCTTTGTTCCCTCTGAGAGACGTGCGGCGTGACTCATTTCCCCGCGCATACAAGTTATCTTTGGTCGGCATTCACAGTTGGACTTATGAGATTCAGATCGAGTTCTAGGTCATTTTTTTCTGAACTGGTTAGTTCGACTTTTAAGAAATTCGGTTTCTAATGAGTTTGAGAACTGAGGTACCACTGTATTCTCTTTCTCTTTCACATTTTTGAAAATATTAATTTTATGAATGTTATAAAAACATTTTGACTATTGGTTTACTACATTTCCTATATTTCACTGCAGTGCTGAAACCTGAGCTCCGTAGATAATAAATTGTTTTACCTAGGTGAATCCGTGGGTGAATTGATTCTTTTATTAGTGCTGCTTTTCATGAACACATTTCTGCAAAACCCACCAGGCTTGTTGGCTGTGAATTATGTTTAGGACAGAGTTAGGACAACACCTGACTGCTATGATAAAAATGTGCAGTGATTTAGTACATTCCTAATTTTATGAAGCTCTGTATTTAGTTAAGTTTTGGGGCACGCAGTAAAGTCTTATCTCCTGTCTTTGCTCTGGACAACGTGGCTCCGAACTGCCAGCTCTGGAGCACTCAAGATGTCATTTGCCTGTTTAGCCCATAAATGTGCGGCATGATTTGCATTTCACCATACAGAGATCAATAAAACCTTTTGGAGGAAAGATTCTAAATCCAAATCAAAGAAAAGAATCTCATAAAAGAGGGCAAACCAAGGAGAAAGTTGACAAACTATTAATATAACCTAAGCCAAGCTTGCTTATGACCTTGACTGCAGGCAATTAGGAACACGGTCTTCCTAAATATCAGTCCTAGTCAGTGGAAGCTGAGCTTGCAGAGCTAAGACATTTTATAGAACTGACATTACTACTTTGCATAACAGGAAATAATGTATTTTTGAGGGGAAAAAATCTTTGAAGTTTGTGCTTTTTTCTAAAGCATGTATTTTAAGGTGGTAGGTGTGGTGGGTGTGAAGCTTTTAATGACTGAGGGACAGTGACTTTTGATGCTCTGTCTGCAGAAAGTTCAACCTGTAAAAACTGCAGGAGCTTTTGTCTTCATTACGTTTTGCACTGTTTTTTGCTCTGAAAAGCAGTTAATCTGGTAGCCAATTGAACTTCTAAAAAAAGAAATCTAATTTTTGTATTAGATGGTTGTATAAATCTTACTCAATAAAAATGCATAGAAAATAATTTTTTGCAATATTGGCTCCTCAGTGGTGAAATGAACTTCCTCTTGCCATAAGAATGGCAGAGTCCCTTCCTGTTTTCAAGTGTCGTCTGAAGACACACCTCTTCAAGGAGTACCTAGGAGACTAATACCCCCTTACTGTCCACTCTC
>JAODLC010000123.1:12142201-12162561 GCA_026781145.1 Hippopotamyrus pictus | reverse complement strand
CCCAGGCGGAGACTCGAACCCAGGTCCCAGAGGTGTGAGGCAACAGTGCTAACCACTGCACCACCGTGCCGCCCCCCGTGTCTTGTTCCATTTTATCTAATTTCCATTTTTTGATGACAGATCACTGGATGCATTTATTGATTGCCGAATAACATTAAAATATCACACGTAATACATTGCCATTATTAAGCACATGTGTCTGTGTGAGTCCCAGCTATCAAAGAATTTATTTGCAATTTCCCTATCACACTTAGATGTCTGCCATGAACAAATTGCTTGAATGTTTTCTTTTTAAATGATATTCATCCATCTTCAGACCATTTTTGCAGGGGGTTCAGGGCCTATGGGTGCAAGGTAGGGAATGACCCAGGATGTGGGCCTGACCCCTTGCAGGGCACACTCACACACCATTCACTCACACTCACACCATTCACTCACACATTCACACTTATGGGCAATTTGGTAACTCAGGTTAGTCTCAGCATGCTTTTGGACTGGGGGGGGGTGAAACTGGAGTGCCCAGAGGAAACCCCACGAGACACAGGGAGAACAAGCAAACTCCACAAAGAACCCTGACAGAGACTCGAACCCAAGTCTGAGGTGACAGCGCTAACACTGCACCACCATGCCACCCCTATTATTATTATTATTTCATAGCTGTGGTGTGGTCTGAAGCCAAGTGTAGTTCTAGCAAATTTCTGACAGTTTCATTACCATAAATCATTTAGATCCACTATACCAAGTCAATGGTAATATACAAAAACGAATAAATTAGGCAAGCTTTAAACAATCTAGAGCGAAAATGTGAATTGTGATGAATGAGTTTCCTACTTTGTGTAAGGTTGCTTATTGTTGTAGACAGAGAACAAAAAAATAGGCTTTGATTGGGATTGCTATAAATACATAAATCCATTGGTAGATGTATTTGTAACCACTAGGCCACTGGTTTAAATTCCTGGAGGATCCCTGCTGTTGTATCCTTTAGTAAGACCCTGATGTGTATTGCTCCAGTAGGAGAACCAGCTAGATAGTTAAAAAGCAACTGAATGAAATGCAGAAATAGAAATCTGTGGTAATTTAGAGATGGTGTTTGTAGCCATGCATTGAACAATCACATTAGGTTAAGGAACAATTGAGCTGTGGTGCTTCAATAAGGCTCAATAAATCACTATGACTCTGGAACAGCTTCTGATAAATGCTAATTTCACCACCATGTTAAAAACCCAGAACAATCAGACTGCGGTCTAGCTTTGAATTCAGCATAACAATGCCATTGTTGGATGAAAATGCTTGATACGGGTGCAACCTTTATGAACCCCATGATGTGATATTTGCATTTAGCATTTATGGTATAAGGCTTTAACCAGTATTCATTATGCTATTTTCCTCCACACTACTCCATTTGTTTATTTTTTACTGTCTGTTTTCTGTTATGGGGGAACAAGTGTTTTTTAACTGTTTTAAAGCATATGTGGATCATATGTATGCAGAATAATCTTCTGAATAACCTTTCTGTTGTTTTTAAAAGAATAACTATACAAATGGGATTAACAGTTTGTTTCTAAAAATAAAGTAAATTCCTGATTATAAATAAGATACTAAATCCAATACATTATCTCAATGAAACATGTAGAGCATTAAGCTGAATGTCATATGATAATGTTAGGACCTTAACTCAAATATGTCAGTTAGTCAGCAACAGACATCACTGGAACTTATGTCTTTAAAGCCTGCTGTGAAAAAGTATGTGATAAAGTTTAACGTGGTTGTAGCCAAATGCTAAACATGAGCTTGACCTCAGACCTTGAGTGGCAGCAGACTGTGATTGACATCTCCCAGGCTGCAGGATGGTACAGACTGCAATATGCCCCAATATACTCAAAGTTGGGGTAAAAAAAAATACTATAACAAGGACAATAGCAGCTTATTTGATATCTAATAACCTGTGGGTTCCTTGATAATAATAATGACACTTTACTAGTCCATGTTGGGAAATCCTCTTTTCACCTACCCCATCATGCTCTCCATGACATACGTAGACATATGTAGGTGAAAGCGAGCTTGGCAGTGGAGGTCAGCCACCCAGCAGCACCCATTTTTATTTAAAAATATAAATAATGCATAATGACATACAGATCCTAGAGATGAATTCCATTAAATTCCTAAGATATACATGCTCATAACCACAAAAATTTACATTCAGTCAGGAAAATTGCACCCAATATCTGTACCCTATATTTCAGAAAGTTCAGTAGCGTAATATTACACCAATCTCTTAATTGCTGTTTGATGGAATCATGAAAGATAATATGCTGATATATTTATTTATAAAGACAGCCTACTGTTGCAATATATAAAGGAATAAGGAATATGTTTAGAGCTCATCTTACAGATACAGTTTGAGAAATAGTATGGTTTGGAAAATATGAGTAAATTAATTCAAATAATATTCAAAAGGAAATGCAGTGTGTTTGTAAAAAAAAAATACGTAGTGTGTGTTAAGTAGTGGACATTTTTTTCTCCACTCTAGTGCCAGTGCTGTTACACAGGATGTGTAAAATGGAACCAACTCCGTGAAGAGTCTCCCTGCAGACCTCTCTTGGGCCACAAGTTGAATTCATATGGTTTATCCTCCACTTAGTGCATCTGAATTTTGTCTTTACATTATATGCAAGAATCAAGTAAAAGCAAATGTCATCATTCCCGATACTCTGTTTGCAGTGATATTTACATTTATATTTGTATTCAGACTAATGCATAATGTGCAAAGTGAGAAATTTACAAATGGATTCTATGTGCCCCTGATAGTTAGATTTATCAATGCATCGTTACAGTCATGTTGCAAACACCATGAAGATGATTTGTTTGAACGGAAGTCATCTTGCTTTGTTCAAGAAACCACATTTGTCATTGTGAGGTTGTCATGAGTTGAGATGAAGACAGATGAAAGAGGAATCCACTGCTGTTTGGAAGCAGATTGTCATCGTGACATATTTATGCCTCTTGCTTGAGATTTTGTTGCTAAAGTGCAGGATACACAAAATTGCTAAAAACAGATTAGAAACTAAGAATTCTGCAAACCGCAGTGTCCTAAACGTTGTTTGCGCCCCGAATTTAAACATAGATCTATGGTGAAGTCAGAGAATCCCACGCAGCAGCACTGCCCACTGGACATATGGCATGTAGATATACTGGCATTTTTTTCGGCTGATCTAGCCAATGTAAATTACTACACCGCAAGAGCTCCTATAAGGACTGTCTTCGAAAGAAGTATATACATCAGATTATTTTAAAAGCGCAAATCCACCAGTCTGCTTGTCTACATGTGTCCATATATACACACGCGTGTTTGTAGTACATCCATATTGTCACTTCCCTTTAAATACACCCAGTCGTCAACATAAATAATTTAAATAATGTATCGTACTAATTTCAATATGTGCAAAATGCAGTTATAAGAGAAATCAGCGGTTTAACGGGTTTGGTTTACTTCATGTTTTCTACTTCAGAGACAACATAGCTAGGCCTATATCTTAAAGTATCGTTTAAAATATTGTTTAAATCTATGAGCATAATGCACTGTTGTTTCTGGGAGAAAATGTTTTCAGATGGAATATTCGAAGACATAAGACCTGCAATAATTTTCCCCAGTTATTCATAACAATTATAATAAGTATAACCTAATTTGCTTTAATTTCGAAGAATGACGATTGTCTTGATATTACTTATTTCAGCGACTGAACAAGTGCCACGTACGCAGAGTAATGCTGATGCCGCCTGCTTTGGGAATGTTTCTTCAATCACAGCCTTAAAAAGTTTCCGCATATTATAAATACACGCCGACATATCACCCAGAACAACGCGATCCTTATTGTTTATACTAGTTAAAGAGAAAACCCACCTGATTAATACAAATATGATACGAACTTAAGGACTGCTTCCAGTAACCCTAGACAATCTTGTAGAATCGTTTAAATGTAGTTGTCTGACTTTGGTAGGGAAGTGGTGACAAGCATGAAACTCCTTATTTAGTTCTTAATTTCTCTGCGATTAGTCATGCTGTTTCAATGACCTTCAAAGGCTAACGCAGTAGAGCTTGTTTAAACGTCTTTATGAATAGTATTGATCACAGATGAAATTTCCTGCATAATGTTTATTTAAATGTGAATTTCTTTTGAAATGACCGAATATAACTATTTGCATTTCGTAAGAATGTTGAGTTTTAGGCTGTTGGCTGTGGTATTCTATGACTTTGATTATTTCGCTAATCAAGTAAAAGATGTCATTAAGAGGTTTAGGTCTTTATGTTATACACATGGACATAGGAACAGCGCGGGGGGGACGTGCACCCTCCCCCCCCCACACACACACACACTCCATAATTAGAACTTTTAATTTAAATTATTAATTTATGTCGCCCCAATATTAAACTCTCTATACTGTGCCGTTGCATATACAACATACAGAGCTACAGTGGTCTGTAACAAATATGATATAGGCCTACTGATGATAGGCCTATGTTGTTAGCATTAATTCGGGGAGATCTAGTATGTCTAAGTCTGTATTCATTATTATTCACTTTAATTATTAAGCTGGACAGCTGTAAAAACTGTAACTAAAAACGACCGCACATTTTAGACCTAACATTACCGATATTAAAGTTTTCTTAATTGACCTACGATTTACATAATTTTGTTTTTAATTTGTGGTCAGACTATTAGTGGTCACGTTGGTTCCCATGTCCTATGTGGAAGTTGCCGTTGCTACACTCGCGTTTAAGAAATAGAATAACGTCCCCTCATGCGGACATGAATCTAGCAAAACTGTTGGCAAGCGCATTTCATTTGGTTGCAAAGGCACAGTGTTTATTGATTAATGTAAAGTCTAAATTAAACGATTTTTCCCATGAAAACATAGGCCTATACGCGACTGGTCATTCTCCGACCTACAAACCTAAGCAATACATTTTTGGAGCCTAAATAATGAAATAAAGGATAATCGGAACAACAATGCTTATAACTTTGTTGTTGTTGTTATTATTAATATTATTATTAGTAGTAGTAGTATAGTACTAGTAGCATTAGACGGGCGCCCATGCCTAAACATAAATTATAGATTTAAGATATAGATTCAAAGACAAATTTACAATATTTTCTCTTTACTTCAACAATCAGAGATACATGAAAAGTGGCACGTCTTTCGACAATAAATAATAAATTATATTTTTATAGAACAAGAACAGAAAAAAAGAAAACATTTTCCAGAGCTAATAACAGGTTTCTTTTCAGTCAATAACTATACACATCTTTGGGAAAAGGTTCTTGGACAGACACAAACTCACACAAAATATTCCCACGAAGCTTGTGGCAAAATAGAGGTATACCGTGTTGCAATGTTAGTACTTGAGCTTTTATGAAGATCTTCAAAAAGTCGAATAAGCAGTACATCTTCAATCTCCCTTAAGTCGTCAATTTTGTCTTTAAATTCTTGTGAAATATTTCATGAAACCGGGGCCGGTGAGTCCTTGTGTCAGTCAAAGTCAAGCTAAATGCAGCGCGCAATGCCCCTTTCTGAAAACATATTAAACGGTTTTGTCCGATATCGTTTCGTTGTAATACTGCGAACCCAATTTTTCTGTAAGTCCACAGCTTTACTAAAATACTGCATCATTTACGCATTGCATCGCTTTTATTTATTTTGGCAGAGCTGTTACCAAACACATCCCAAACAGGCAGCGCCGTTTTCGTATGAAACTATATCTATGCTTTTTAAATGCAATTCCGAATTTCCATTATTTATATATCATGGATATCTTCTCAGATGTTATGCGTGGAATACTTTTGAAATCTGCGTAGAAGCACATATTTTTCTTCTAAGTAATTCCCATGATTGTCTTCACAGTGTACAAACACAGCCTGGGTTATTTAAATAAAGAGGCTTCGTGCAGATGAGAGGAGGGTACATTTCAGATGAAGAGACCAGTGCAGACTGTTCAGTGGTATTTTTCCCCTTTCATTCGTTCGATGGGTCCTATTCACGCTTCTATAGGACTCGATACCATGCTGTTTGGTGTGTCTGGTAGTTGAGAGGACATTGATGCAACTTCACTCCCAGTTGAATTTGAACCCGGTCCTCCTTCTGAAAAATTTACCTGACAAGTAAATAAAATCCTAATTAATAGCTTCAAGGAAAAAAGCTGTAAAGCATGTTATTCAGAAAACCTTTTTAAAATTTAAGTTTTTCATTTGTTTACTTGTGAGTATATCCATATCATAATATATTCCCACTAAATCAGTCATGAATCACTGCCTACAGTCTATGCTTAAGTCGCAAACTCTCAAAAGACATTATCTGTTTTCAAAACTGTAAAGCAACACTCACTAATATATGTGATTTAAAATGTGAAACAGGGTGCAGAAGGCAGTTACCTATATTACTAATTACAGCCTATATGTTAAAACCTTTGTCAGCAATGTCTGTTGCACTATGGATATAGCAGAAGATTCATGCAATTTTTTTTAAATCAGTTGTATTTATACTTTATTTATAACAGAAGATGTACTCCTTTATTGACGATAAAGAGAAGGCTACCTGCACTAGTGCCGGGTGGCGATGTGAACACTGCAGGCTTTGTGTTGGGTATTGGCACTCACCAGTTGCTGAAATGCAGGCTGGTCTATGTCACTCTGCAGTGCGAAGTCACTCAGTACTTTCCAAGGTGCCTGGTAACTCTGCACCTCCACTGGGTTTGCCTGCAAACCGCCGTCGTGCCTCTCCGGGCTGGCGGCCACCATGGGGGTCCCTGTCATACCCTGAATATTCTGACCATGATCCCAAACATTCAAATTAGTATCTTTGTATTTCACATGCTAGTAATTATTTTATTTTCATCTGCATTTTAAAGTGGTAGCACTGACAATCGGTCAATTCGACAGTAAATGTAGTTAAAGACTGAAGAGAAGGAAGCATCAAAAATGTAATGTGTTACACAGACAAAGAAGTATTTTTTTCTTAATTTTACTTCACTACAAAATAGATCCAGAATTATATAGCTTTGCAGTGTCCATAAATTACTTGGTTTCTTAATATCAAAAACAAAAGACAGAATATCTAGTCAGGATGCCAAAATGATATGCGTGCTATAAGATTTACCACGCAAGTGGACAAATAAAATATTTCAGCTGCAGGTTATCCAAAACAATATGTTATTTTTGGCAATCAAATAATGTAAACGGCATTTAAATTTAGAGATTCTAGTTAGTGCTTTCCTTTTGCTGATCTGTGATTTCCCCTTTCCACTACCTGACTGACCAGTGCAGCATGCAGGATTCTCACCGTTTTATCGTTGGGCTGCTGTTGCTGAAGTTGTTTCATTAGAATGCTCCTTTTCTTGTCCTTGCACCGTTTGTTTTGAAACCAGACCCGGATGACTCGAGGACTTAGGCCTGTCATTTCCACCAGCTGCTCCTTCATGAGGGCATCTGGTCGCGGGTTTGCATTGTAGCAGGTCCTAAGAGTGTGTAGCTGTTTCTCGTTGAGGACCGTCCTGACCCGAGTCGTTTTCTCCGGCTGCTTGTGGACGTGTGGTCGAAGTGCAGGCTGTCTAGCCGATACGGGTTCTGCTGTCATAAAGGACATGTAACACAGGTAAACAAAAGAACTCACCAAGCAATATATGGGCTTGCCATAAAACTGGAGATCTTGACTCACTTCTGGAGAGGAAATGATTTTATGACCACAGCTTTACTCAGCAGAGTAAGTAATCCAGTGAATGTAATGGACATTGTCACGTTAAAACTAAAAGCAACAGTTGATACGTTACCTGACAACTTTATAAATGTCTAGTTATGTCAAAATAGCTAAAAGACAACCTTGGGACATTTATTGCAGACATTATTACTACTCTGGCCACTTAACATGAAAATAAAATTTGCAAGGATGCCCTTATATGGTAAGTCATTTAATGTTTATTTTTCATTTCTTCGAATGGCATATTAGGTCCTGAGTATTTGAGACCAGTACAGTTGGATGTGTGAAAATATCAATTTAATCTAACAATATTTAAAGATGCATTTATTTTATACAAATCAGTAGATGGATGTTGAAGTTAGTAAAGAGGGCATTTTAACAAGAGAAACGATGTATTTGTCGTCAATTTGAAATGCCACAGTTTCTCTATGATGACTTTCAGGGGGATATTTTAGGCCGTTTTGCTAATAATTATTAAAGCATTCCAGTTTATAAGTTTAGCGCCCTTTTGAATATGCTATGTGAAAAGCATTCGTTTAAAAGGTTGCTGCAGTTTTTAATTTAGTAAGTAAATAAAGCACAATCAATAAGCCGACGCGTGTTACCGAATTGCGAAAAATAGTCTTTTTATATTCGGAAATAGCATTAATTAAGCTGCCAATTAGTCTCTGATTATCAAATGGATTAACTTTTCTATTTTTATAAATGTATCACGGAGAAGGTGTTCATCCAGTTCACCTATTGGACATAATTAAATTGTGCATCGTTTATCGTTATGTGTCGTAGCTTTCTCCGTATTTTCATCTATTCATTTATTGTGCTTAATTATCCAGCTGTATACTTTATATCGCTATATTACATGCATTTTACTATCAAACTTAAGAAAAAACGAAAACCATCACAGCAACTACATCAAAAATAAATTTATGAAATGAATTTGAAAATGTTGAGAAACCCCAACCTACCTGCCATCTGTAAAGGTCTTGCTGGGTGTAAAGGACTAAGAGGGTCACCAGCCCCCATTGTTGCCCGTTCCACAACGTTGTGATCGGCCCTACAGAACAGGCCATCGTCTCTCAGAGCAAACTCGTCCCCGGGGATAAGCTGCCGGCTGCAGGCCACACACCGAAAACACTCGATATGATACACCTTGGTGCGCGCTCTCATAACAAAATCATTCTTGCTGAAACCTATGTTGCATTTTGCGCACTTTATCCCGTATAACCTAGAATAGTGAAAAAATATAATAATTTTAAAATCGCGTTATTATTGTAAAGAAAAAACTTAAGTATTCAAAAATTAAAAATGCAGTGGCGACAAATGAAAATATTACGAAATATACATTTTATGCGTGTTTTTTAATATCCTTGTACAAATAGATACTCCGTGTTTACTCCGTATGAGAGTAAAGGAAATAAATGTGTGATATATACAACATACCACGCTGAAGTATGATACTACCGGCAATGAATATGCTTTAAATACGAAAAAGCAACACATATGCACACATATCAACTATTCCAGTAATAAAATATACACTGTTTGTTTGACATGCAGATCTTTTTTAAATATTAAATTAAATACAACATGTTACATACAGTCAGGCATGCTCTCTCTCTCCGTAGTGCACGATGTAGTTGCACTTCAGAGTGTATGTGATTCGTAAATAATGTATTGTGTAGTTAATGGGCTGAACATGAGTCACGTTTCTGTCAAATATCATTAATCTAAATTTTAAGGGACGACGTTACAAGAAATGTGTCATGTCATATTAAGAGGTGATCTTAATAACGTAACAAAATCTTTTGCGTGTTCAGCATCACAAATAAATCGCAATTACTTAGTAATTATAGAAAAAAAAACATATGTTTACACTAATAAAACTGTTGAACAGAAAGTAAACTGCATTGGCAAATGAAACCCGATGTCAATTACAAGCTTGTAAAATGCATATTTGTCAGAGCTGGACATATAATCGGTAAATCAGCTCCACTGCGGTAGTAATAAATGTTATAACTATATTATCGTTAATAATGTACTTTTTTAACAGAGAAACAGAAACAAACTCTATAACATGTTCTGTTAAGTTTTAAGAATCCTTATTATTATTATTATTATTATTATTATTATTATTATTATTATTATTATTATTATTAGAAACATACATAGAGACACACTTCATTAATTTCCAGTAAACATTAATTAGGCCTCATATTTTATACGCCTCAGTAAAACGGAATTTATTAGAATGTGTTCTGTGTTTAGAGTTTTTTCCTTTAGAGTGCATATTCAGTTTAGAACATTAAAACAAAGGAAATATTTGCGAAGAGTGTAATAGCTGCGATGCATGAACAAACATCACTTAGGCTACGTCAATAAAAGGATTTTGCTTATTCAACAACAACAAAAAACCTACCTGATGTAGTCTCTTTTACAATAGGTTTTTCCGTCTCTGACAAAGCAGGTACACGATTCGTCCAAATACTGATTACATTCTGCACATTTCAAACACGCTGCATGCCATTCCAGATCAGGAGAAACCCGAAGAATATACTGATCGTGAATCTGATTTCCGCATCCAACACATAATGAAATCAGCCGTTTTTCTACAGACAAAGAAACAAGAAAACAAACTGTAAACTTTTGCACATTGCTTCTTACAATATTCCGGGATTATGTCGTGGTGCAGTGCACTACAGTCACATGTGTCATTTGTTTCCACAGAAACAGAATGTTATTTATGCCTAAGTAGCCTGGAAATATGTGATAATATTGGCAGTAGTTAAAAAGTTTTTATATAGGCCTAAAATAATACTATAAATAATTATTTTCAAAGAATAGTAACAAGAACAACAGTAAAACAACAACAACAAAACGACAACAATAATATCACACTGCTAGCTTTTAATATAAATGTACTTTGTTTCTATACATCGATGTGAAAGTCATCTTACTTTATTTACCGTCATGTCACGTTTAACACTAACTTAAGATAAATTATGTCACCAGAAGGACGACGCAAGAGAGAACATCTCCACGCGCACAGTAGTTTCCGTTCTCATAACAGCACGCATTATTTCTGGAAGTTCGATAAGGCTGTTATTTCCACAAATTAACAAAATCCTCGCCAGTGTAAGAACTTGTACTTACTTTTCGGTGGATCCCCCATATCTCCCATGTCAAGATAGTAAGGTGGTGTTAGGTCCACTTTAGAAACGAAGTGCAACCGATTATGGCAGAAAATGATATTTCGCAATTGCGGCGAGGTCGTACTCGACTGATACGAGCGGCACTGCAGGGATGCTCTGAAATCTTATTGTTCACGTTTAAAGTAAGGGGTGTGCGTGCAGCCGTGCCTATTCCCGATGCTGATGAGGCACCGTGTCCTTATCACTCAAACTCTCTTCTCTTACTCTACTGAATCGCCATTGGTCTGACGTAGTGTGCGGAAACGTCACCTGCACGGAAAGCTGATTGGGTATGAAAGAGCCGTGCAGCTGTTCCTGTTATCGCATTACAACTCTTGAAGTCCTTTAGTCTGCTGTTTTATGTCCTTTTTCATTCTCCCGTGCAGGAGAATACTTTGCTCTTTACATCTTCTCTTTGATTTTTCCTATTTGTTGTATGGTGCACGCCGCCTCGTATGTTTCTTTTTGTCATTTATATTTTGTAGGGCCTCTTTAAGTTATATTTTATAGATATAGTGAATAAAGCGCGAATAAATACTGCGCGAATAAAGCGACATATATAGCATTTTTAAAGTAAAAGCTTATTTTTTGATGCTTAACAACAATTTGCTTAGAATTTACGTTTTTTAAAATAAAGTGTTTCCTACTTATGTCGCAGTATCTACAATGACATGTTAACTGTATTAAAAAAAAAACGGATGGATTTATGTACGTTTTTCAAGACAAGTTTATCATACATAGGCACAATTGAAACGATTCAAATCATAATTAGGCTAAAGCCTGATACTGAACCGGAAACTAAGCCATGTAAATGGTCAGTCCCTGGAGTTCGATAATATAATGTGAATATTTAATGTAAAATTGCTTTTTAAAACGTTTAATTCAACATCACCAATATTATCAGTGGCTTACGATTTTCGTTTGAGATAAACTATATTATTCTTCAAATTGCAAATACCCCGTTTACAATACAGAGCTTATATAGTGGATTACTTACGGTGTCACTAAGGAAAATACTCGTTGATTTTATATTCCTACTTTTTGTATAAATATGAAATAAACTTTATACACATATTGACTTCAGTGTTGCAAAATAGCTATGACACAATATGATTATAAGCAGTGGCATCTTTAGACGTTTTAGCTTTGTAAACCAAAGGGCAATTATACAAACCGTAATTGCAGATAATGACAACCCTAAATAGACAGTGTGACACGTGGTATAATGTAAACCTGAAGTGAAGGGCAATTTGGCCTAATAGGCAAAACAGAGCACGTCCCAGTCGTTTTCATGCTATTTTAAGGAAACGAGCAAGTGCATATTTTAAAGTCCATGTGACATCTTAAGTAAGTTCCCAGTGGTATCGTATTGTGTTTAAATATGTTACAGAAAATCCCGCAAAAACTATTTCCACTATAAAATAATCATTGTAAAAACATGCGAAACATAGCTACATTTTGTACTACTAAAAGAGGATTCGTGCAACTCATATTTGACACCCGGCAACAGAGCTTTATTTCAAGGGTCTTATTGGACACTAAAGCGCCCCCTTGCGTCCAAAATATTTGGTCATCATCAAAATGACGTCCTCTACATAAACGAAGTTGGGGCGGTGGATATGTTTTTCAGAGCAGAGAATAACTGTTATAGATGGTGGAAGAAGGTGCTATATAACATTATCTGAAAATGTAGAAAAGGGGTAGTGCTGTTGCCCTACACCTTCAGATCTGCGGACCGAAACGGCGTGTAGTCACCCTATGTGCCCTGTCATGGACTAGCATGTCACCCAGACTGTACCCCACCCTTGTACCATAACACTCCCTTTGTAATTATATCTTTGTGGGGACTCTCCATTCAGTCTAATCCCAACATGACAACCTTAACCCCTACCCAGCCCTAACCCTAACCATAAGTAAGCAAACAAAATACAAGACTTTTGGCATTTTTGCGACTATATTCACAGATCTTTGGAAAAACAGGTTTTTATTACATTGTGGGAGACATCTGGTCCCCACAAAGTAACGTAAACCTAATTTCTCACACACACAATGTTCTTCTTCTTTTCCAACGCACAGCGCTAATAAATGGAATTTCTGTGAACGCTGGGAGAAATTGTCTGAGTTTTCCTTCAGCAAAAACAAAGATATTGTGTTGTATGCTTGTTAGAGCAGAAAAAAATGAATACAAGAGATGATGGATGAAGATTTTAAATGAGACTCATTGAAAAAGTATACACTGATCTGCCATAATATTAAAACCACTTAATATTGTGTAATATTGGGTCCCTCTTGTGCCACCCAAACAGCTGTGACCCATTGAGACATGGATTCCACAAGACATCTGAAGACATCTGGCACCAAAACATTAGCAGCAGATCCTGTAAGTTGCAAGGTAGGGCTTCTCTGGATCAGACTTGATTGTTCAGCAGACCCCAGATGCTCAATCCAATTGCAATCTGAAGAAAGTGGAGTCCAAGTCAACACCTTGAATTCTTTTTCATTTTCCTCAAACTATTCCTGAACATTTTTTGCAGTGTGGCAGGGCACATACTGTATCCTACTGAAAGAGGCCACTGTCATTAGGGAATTCTGTTGGGCATATGTTGTCTGCAGCAATGCTTATGTGGGTGATACATGTCAAAGTAACAACCACATGAATGCCTGGACCCAAGGTTTCCCAGCAGAACATTGCCCAGAGCATCAAACTGCCTCCGCCAGCTCGCCTTCTTCCTATAGTGCATCCTGCTGTCCTCTTCCCCAGGTAAATAACACACATGCACCTGACTATCCACACCATGTAACAGAAAATGTGACTCATCAGCTAGTCCACCTTCATCATTTACTCCATGGTCCAGTTCTGACATTCATGTGCCCATTGTAGGCACTTTTGGACAGAGGTCAGCATGGGCACTCTGACCGGTCTCTGGCTATTCAGCCCCATACGCAGCAAGCTGTGATGTACCTCACACCTTTCTATCATGGCCATCATTAACTTTTTCAGCAATTTCTGCTACAGTAGCTCTCCTGTGGGATCAGACCAGACGGTCTTGCCTTCACTCCCCATCACATCAGTGAGTTATAACCCCTGTGGCTGGTTCAAAAGTCGCCCTTCCTTGGACCACTTTTGGTAGGTACTGACCCCACAAGACCTGTCATTTTGGATATGCTCTGACACAGTCGTCTCGCCGTCACAATTCGGCTTTTGTCTAGGTCACACAGATCCTTACACTTGCTCATTTTTCCTGCGTCAAAAACATCAGCTTGAAGTACTTACTATTCACTTGCCTAATATATATCAGCTCCTTTGAAAGGTGCCATTGTTATGAGATTATCAATGTTATTCCCTTCACCTGTCTGTGGTTTTAGTGTTATGGTTGATCGGTGTATACCAGTGAGGGTTAGACTGTATTTTACTTTAAATATATGGTTATCTGCAATGCGTTGGTGGCCTGTCCTGGGTTATTCCCTACCTTGCACCTTTACCTTCCAGGATAGGCTCCAGACCCCAGCGAACAGGTATAGAAAATGGAAAGATGGATGGTTGGATATGTAGTCATAAATTAGATATAAAGAGAATATTAGTCTAATTTTCTCTTGTTCGTATCTTAATGTTTCTTGGTTTTCTCTGTACCTTCATGCTATTGTTTTTGAATAATTATTGTTTTAACTCATGTAGTACTGCTTTCTACAGTTCCAGTGAAATAAACAGTGAAAAAACACCAGGCCAACTATAATAAAAGCAATGCTGTAAAATATACACTACAGTCACTTTGGAAAATACATGTCAGCTGATAACATGTCATTCAGAAACATATTTCTGTGTCACAGATCAGCCCAGATCACATGTGTATTAACAATAATAGAATTTGCAATGCTGTCTCACCCTGATGCACATCCTGGATTTAGAATGAAAGATAAAACAAACATACCAAGTTAGCCAAAGTAAACCATTGTTGCTTAAGCAAAACATGAGGTGTCTATCATAGTGGAAGTGAAAATGACAATGCACATATGTTCCTGAGCAATTACAATGGGATCCAGTCCCTGCAACACTAGTAGCAGTATTGAAAAAAATCAGGCTGATTTTTATACATCACATACTGTAGGTTACATCCTGCCTATAATTTCTTTGTTTTTGCCATCTTCAAGCCATGCTGTGGGCTTGAAATTTTGCTGAAATCTTTAATAATGTCTATTGAATTTGCTTTTTTTATTATGCAGTGTCATCATTTCATTTTGATTCAAACGCTATATCCAAGACTAAATTTATTTGAATACAGTTTTTTTATTATATTGACAAATGGAATTTGTACAGCTACAGGCAGGTGTGAGTATCATATTCAGGTGGTTAAAAAGGTTCAATTCAACTGTATCTCCTCAAACAATGTTTAATGCATTCCCTCAGCAGAAATATTTCGTTGTATTGAAGATTTTATGAATGAAAGGCTTACTGACACTCATCAGGCTCAGCAGTAGTTCTTTTTTGCGTGTTGATTGGCCACTTTCCAACATTCTATTAAAAGGCAATAAAACAACACTTATGTGCAAAACAAGAGGGCTACATGACTGTGTAATTGCACTCATAATACTCACACAATGTAATTTATTAATTACTGTGGACTGGCTTTGGTTGCAGATAGGCTGACATGACAAACCCTTTCTAGTAGAAAAACTCGTGTAAGTGAGATAAATGTGTTCTCAGCACTGCGGCTAGGCAGACAATAACATCTTCTTTTCACTATTGCCTTGATCCAATTAGCAACAACGCTGTTATGAGTAGGAAGCTGTTTGCATTTGTTGGGCATTATGATTTACAATCGTATTGAAGAGTGCAGCTCTGTTTCACGCCCAGGCAGGCACTGGCCTTTAGGCACAGTGGGGGTTCCTCAGTAGAGTGGCAGGAGTTTGTCCTCAAGCTGCAATTTCCTCCTTTATGGAACATTATCTAGCTAGACTTTTTAATGCTAAAGTTCCAAGTACAGTGATTCCAAATGACAATCAGCTATAGCAGAAATATATTTACAAAAATAAATTCTTCTTCGTGGAGACCAGCCTATCCATAACAATAGACATATTGGGCCCGAATAATACTGCTGTTCTGGAAATGAGTAAATCTGAATAAAATTTAATTGTGACAGTAACCTGAAGCATACTACATGAAAATAATATGATCAGGTACGAGTTAATTTTGCATAGTTGTCTTTTTAAATAAACTGTAGACGGTATAGTAATTTTTTAAGGCTGAAAATCCACCTTTGTTTAACCTTATTTTTTCCTTGCTTTCTAGAATTCAGGACTGCTGAGTATGTAGTGCATCCACTTAAATGGAAAATACATGGCAAACACCATTTACCCATCTGATCTAGAATTGTCCCAAGGAACAGTGGTAAATATTGGTCAGCTTTGCAGCCATTTAACATGTGTGTTCCACAAGAGGATTTGCTGGATAACAGCAGAGTACAAGAATACCTCTTAATCACTCTGTTTCCTAATCTTATCTCCCTGGCATGACTTGAATACACTAATATGTGTACGGCATAGGTGCAGCATCAGTAACAGCATGATGCACAGGCAATAGCTGCTTGCCTGTTGTTTGTTTTCCTAGCCTCAGAGTGAATCTAAATTGTAGACCTGTTTGTTCACTAATCAATCATCTCAAAGTAACAAGGCAGAGGACTCCACTGTCTGGAATCATTACCCAAAACAATCGCTCCACTTTAATTAACATCAAATAGAAACAGGGGAAAACAGCTTTCCTTCACATTGAATTATGGATGCAAGCAAAGGTCTAGCTGATAAACAAGTAATCTACAGGCTGACCTCACACGATGCACTGGGAAGAGCCCTGATGTTCTGCAAAAAGATTAATTGCCATACTGAGTTTAAGTAATTGTACCTTCCACTCTATAAGGATAATTGAAACTGTGGCTAAGGAGGCCTATGAAAAAAAAATAGATGTGTATTTAAAAGAGGGACCTATTGTATGTGGTGCATTAAATTACAGTTACAGTTCATTTCTTGGTTTTTTTGGTTTGGTCAATATGAATTATTTACTTCCTTCAGATATGAAGACAAAGATCTAATTTAACCATGGTTGCTGCTGGACAGCATTGTTCTAAATTGGGAGAATCCAATTATGCTATAATAAAAATGTGAGCTCTAATTCAATCCTAAAATGTACAGAGGACTCAAAGCATAAAGAAATCTGAAATTGATAACATTTATTTGGAATAGGTAAAGAAAAAAATGAAACACAGGCAATATCCCCTTAGCATAATTACTAATTAACTTTTATTTCAACGTAAAGATCAGCCATTAGTCATTTATTATATGGTGATTTATAGACAAGTATATAATAATTCATAAATCAGGTGCAAATCTAACTGCAGATACAACAGTACTAAAACTTAAGAAAATTATATTTCTTTATATTCTATAAAGTTGTTCTTCATAATCTTTTATCTATTATTATTATTATTATTATTATTATTATTATTATTATTATTATTATTAATAATAATAATAATAATGACAACAACAACAGCAATAAGAATAACAGTAATAATAACACATTGCATTCTGGGTATATCCCAGCCTTGTGCCCTGTGCTGCTTGGGATTGACTCCTGCAGCTACCAGGATAAGTGATTAGAAGAGCAACAGCCACATAGCTCATTTTCTGATATCACACTAGCACAGAATACAATACACTGTCCTTCCTTTGTAATTGTTTCTATGCCAGTAGCTTATAGCTGAAGTTTACATTCCTGTGAAAATGTATGCCAGACACATCACACATGAAAGACAAGTAGCATTATACAACCTTGAAGCACTGAAAGACACAACCTTTTGTAATTAAATGTACTGTGTAATAAAGTGTAACGCTTGCTCCTAAAATCTGAGTTCACCTGCCGCATCTAAATGTTTTTCCCCCATCCAATTTTACTTGCTTATGCTGTTTTTCTTTCAGTGCCAATGGATTTCAGCCAGGTAGCTCTTTCCCTTCAGAAAAGAAAGGAAGGTATCTCAGCTGACAGTTTGTTCTGAATCTATGTGTAGAACTGAATAGATTTGGCCTGGTTAGAATGCTGGCTTCAAGAAAGAGAGAGAGTGCTGCCAGACATGAAAATTGTGTGTCCCAAACACTGAAGCAAGATGACTGTAATCTCACATTTAGGAACAGGATGAGTGCGCTAGCTGTTTAGCAATCAATGCCGCATGCAAAGAGAGAAGGACAAGAGATGAGGAGCTGAGAATGCATAGAGTTGTACAGAGAGGTGGACATTTCAGGTCCAGAAAGTAAAAATCCACACCAGGATTTTGTTCCAACCAATCAGTTGAATACTCTGTGACCGTGACTCAGCTGGTCGGTTGAAACAAAATCTTGGTCTGGATTTTCACTTTCTGCACCTGAAATGTCCACCTCTGGCAGCTCGGCAGATGGCACAGGTGGGGAGAGCATGCCTTGTCCTTTTAGATGCCCTGGAGCTGTTCAGAGGCAATGCCTGGGTTCACTGTAACAGCAGAAACATCTCACAGATATCAGTGCTGTGATGAACTCTGAAAAGCTACTGTTATTGGATGTCTTGTCATCAGACACCCTGTGAGCATTTGACAACAAGCACAGAAAATGTTAGGCTGTAAAATGAATGGCTGTAAAATGCTGGACACAGTGCAGCAGCTTTGTATGTCGAAAATGTAATGTTTAGTCGGACACCGGCAATGGAGACTGTGTGGCAGACTCAGAAAAGAAAGCAATCTTCCAGTTCAAATTGTGGTATGATATTTGGACATGAGAAATTAATAGTAATAAATAATGTATTTTTTACATAAAGTAATTCAATTTTATATTTTGCTACACCTTTTTACAGTACAGAGAAATTTAGGGATATTAATGCCTCTGAAGTACTGGCATCCTGTCATTCCTCAGACTTTCAGGAGCAGGCTTCAGGATCTGAAATTTTATATAAAAATCCTTGTTTATGCTAATAAGAAAATAAACATTTTTTTAAATTAATTGTATTATTAGTAGTTACTTTCAAATGCATATTTTGTACAAAGAATAGGTAATATGTGATCAGATACTACATCACATTATATGGTCGAAATATGAAATATAGCATGAGTCACATCATTTATGAAAATAGTGTAGAGGTCAAACTAACCCCTATGAGTAGCCGTAGGGGTGGGTGAAATTTCAGTAGTTTTAGTGTTAGCATCACCTGCATTTCTTATTATCCCAAAGTCAATTTTTTAATATCTTGTCAACTTGTCATCTGTGCTTAGTGGCCAGACTGAACAACAGACCATATGGTCTTTGCTTCCTGACCACCTGAGACCCTCATAATCAGAGCAAAGAGCCACTTGACACCAGTCAAACAGATGGTCTTCTCTGGTTTTCACTGATACTTTGCTACTTTGAGCTTGTCTGTAACTATTCAAGTGGGGATACTAAGTCAATATGATGTTTTACCAGCGGGTACTGAACAAGAACAAAAGACCTCGCCATCTTTTTCCATGGGGTCCAGAGTTAAGATTTGAGAAATACAAAGTACATTAAACAGAGCCACTGCCTAAGAGTAATTCAGACACATCAGGTGTTACACATGTTTAAAGGGACAGCCCATGGCATCTTTTATTTAGTGATGCCCATCTTCAGAGGTACTATGCAATGTAACATGTGATGCTAATTATCCATAACAATAGAAATCCCAATATTTGGTTACACATAGGTATATCTTAATATTCTGTTAAATTTTACACATAGAGTAGGTATATAATCACAGCATGGATACCTGAAGGACAAAAGCTATAGGTATTTATTAAAGAAACGTGTTTTATTATATTGAGCAATGTATTCTTTATCTAAACAGTAGTCCATCTAACAATACAACGTTTCCCTCACAAATTAAAAAAACTGAATATGTCTACCATGCAATTCTGGCTGAGATCTTTCTTTTATTTTGTAAAATGGTGAAAGACGGTATTTTGTTTGATATGATCACTGATATTGGACAGATTTACATTTATCTGATGCTTTTATCCGAATGGACTTACAGAAGATTGAAGGGTAACAACTTATGTCTACTGCCGGGGATTTAAAGACACGGCCTTTGTATTCTTACTGCAACACTCTACATGTAGAGCTACAGGAGCATAATGTTACTGTAGGTCCATTGGGAACCACCATGCTGAGGAAACGTTTATAATATACTACATTGTATTTAAAAACCAAGGATCATCAGGATATTTGCATCTCAAGTATATTTTGGGAAAACAAAAGTGATGATCCAGGTCTATAAGATTCTAATGGGTCTGGATGCTGTTCAGCCAAATGACTATTTCATTATTAGTCTAAACACTAGAACTCGTGGCCATAAGTGGAAATTAGCGGGAGAACATTTTAAAACAAATTTGAGGAAGC
>JAODLC010000123.1:12122114-12137533 GCA_026781145.1 Hippopotamyrus pictus | reverse complement strand
ATAAAGTCACTTCTGCCCTTTACCTGGCTGGTTTCTGGTCGTTCCCAGTGTCTCCTGCTTCACCTTGTTCTTGTGTACTGTTGTCTTACAAACAGTGTAGCATTCTGCCAACAGACCCACAATTAAATCAGGATTTAATAATGCAGATTAAAAAAAAAGAGTGGTGTCTTAATTTTTTCCAGAGCTGTATGTCCAATGACACATTAAGTAAATATGCATTGTATTTCTTTTGAGTGTCATATAAAGAAGTTATATGATTTGGGTAAAACACATTAGAGTCATGTGTTACTTTTAAAAAAACTTTTCCATATGTGTAGGCAGCTGACCTACTGAACCTGAGCTAAATAAGTATAGCACATATAGACCTCCACAACAAAAGTAACAAGATTGGCTGTTTACATATCTAATCCATGTTTCTCAAACGTCTGAGACAATGCCTACTTGTGGTGCTCTGTTTCTGAAATTAGACTAAAGCTGCCCTCGTTGAGCTCCCAGGTATGTCCCAAAGACACCTGGCCAGATTAAGGGCTGCCCCAGCCCTCTGAAAGACAAAGCTGTTTGCAAAAGGTGATAATATGCATACAATGAGACAGAGCTGTAATGCGTTGCCTGGGTGTACTCCCCAAGATATTCAGTAGCAGCAGAGCCACAGGGAAACGTCCGATAAGGACTTAACCACATATCACAAATTATTAACACGTATGTGTGCAATCAATTATTATTATTATTAGTACTAAGAACTGGTTGGATTTAGGGAATGAGTAGGTATAGACAATTAGTTTGTGTCAGTATGATTGTTTGGGGTTAGGTAGGGACTCAGGAGGAATGGATGGGAGATATGTGTCTGTTATTCTCTCTGCAGGCCACAGTGCAAATGACACCTTTTTTTTACTCAGAGCTGCTGTTCTGTCCTGCCTTAAGGCTCTTTGCCTTTTCACATCTCTTGTCAGATCATTTGTTACTTTCAAGGCTCTTGTTGCAAGTGAAGCCTTACGTTTGAGTGAAGCAGTCATGCAGGAGAGGAACAGTCTCTGTGAAATGTTATTGGTGTGTACAAAAATTATTTGTGCGTATTTGTTGAATGCTTGTTGAATTTTTATATGCAAAGAGAGTCATGGCAATGATTTCATTCCCTTTAGATAAATAAAATCTCATTTTATTTTAGGAGGCACAACTAACATAGTATTATTCTCTTACTTATATATTAAATAAAAGCAAATTAAGTCTTTTACAGTCTGATCTCATTTTTATTCATCACTATTGAATAGTGATACATCTTTTATCCAAAGCAGTTACTATAACTGTTATTATAATTGTTAATTCAGTAATCCTTTGTGAACTAGTGAAGGAACAAGTAATGAATAAGAAATATAATAATGTTACTTTTGAGGCTCTTGCTGCAAGTGAAGCCTTACGTTTGAGTGAAGCAGTCATTGCAGGAGAGGAACGGTCTCTGTAAAATGTTCTTGGTGTTCACAAAAATGACTTGTACATTTTTGTTGAATGCTTATTGGATTTTAACATGAAATACTGATCTCATGTATGTTAATAATTAATGAATTGAGACATTTTTTATCTCAAGCAGTTACTATAATTGTTACTATATCTGTTAATCCTGTAAACCTTTGTGAACTACTGAAGGAACAAGTAATGAATAACACAAATGAAATACTGATCTCATGTTTGTTCATCCTTAATAAATCATGAGACATTGTTTGTCTCAAGTAGCTACGATATTTTTGTGATTTGTACTTCAGTAATTATTCAGTTACTACTAAATATTTGTGCCCCGCAGGAAATATGTTACCAAAATTCCTTCTCAATAACAGATGTTTCTGTATGATTTCGTTATCATCAATTTGTGTAGCTTAATGTTCAGTTGTGGTATGGAGTGATAATTTTGATCTAAGAATTATATTCCTTGCTGACTGAATTTCAGTTTTTTTAAAAAACAAAACATTCACTGGAGATAAATGAACACAGTAACGGACATACTACTCCTGATGTCAGCAAATGTTTTCCCTGAGCCAGACATAGTGTAATTGGTTGAATTGATTTGCCATTTCACATCTACAAATGATGCCTTAGTATTTAGGGGAGATTTGTGCTGTGATTAAAATGACGACATTAGGAAAACAACACAGTATCTTCTTATGACATTTTGGTTTAAAAAAGCTGAATTACTGCAGATGTTGTAGTCAATCTTATTCCAGAACTTTTTATTTGATTTGATTAATACATATTGTTTAGTTTTGATTTTTGAATTACTTTCTCCCAATTTGGTATGAACACACTGATGAAACAGTCATGACCTCTTTGCTAGCTTAGCTTCATGCTTGTTTCATTGAGCATATAATTAATATATATTTTTGATAAGATTGCAAATCTTATTAACATTAACCTGCTTACATGTAGTTTCTTTTATATTTTTCTCCATACAGATTTTATATCTCATTACAAAAGTATGGTTTACAGTTTAATCCAAAGCGAATTGCATGCATTTACAATATAATTTTAATAATATAAAAGCAATGACTGAAGCCTTAGAATTCCTCTGGTCTTTATGCATGGTAGGAGAAGATAGCCCTGAAGAAAAGCCAAATGGTAGAGTATTGTTAGTGGACTAGAAAATTAATTAAAGTAGCTGAGTTTGACTTTCTAGCTTTTCACAGTTTTAGTGGAATCCGGTTCTGTAATGAGTCTCACGTTACCCAAGGATTAGATCCGTAGAAACGCTGTAACCCAATAGGCACCTGCCTGTTCTCCACTGGCGTCAGGCAGCCTGCTCCACTCCACCAAAGAAACATACCTGGCATTCCAGCCGTGTCTCCTCACTTGTTAAGTGGATTGGAGCCTGCCTACCAAAACATTGGGGTATTGTTATGAATGAGAAACCCCCCTTGACAGACAATTCAAGTGTGAAGTTGGTCATGCAATGCCTTATTACCTTCATATGAAGTCCACATGTTGCTTTGGGTCTGAGCCCCCATCATGGAAACTTTACAAAGCAGTCGTTTTTTTTACAGTATTTACAGGGTGGACAGGGTTATCTTTCCAAGTGTCATCAACAAATGTTCAGTGACAGACAAATTGGTGAAGACCTCCCATCCTGTCACATGACAGTGTTTACCTCGTCTTGGAAGAGAGAAGAGGCCAAGGATCAAGCGGAGGTGGTGAAATCCAAACCAAAGTCATCACAGTCTTGCATCCACAGTGCCAGTGAGATTGGTGAACCTTCTCGTCTTTTATTCTTTGTTCGTATTGTATTTTTAATGGTTTTATTTCTGATAATATTTTAATATATAGTATTTTATGAATGAATACTTTCCACTTTTTTTCAGATGAATTATACTCAGCTGTAAGTGGAATATGCAGAAATCAATCCACTTTCTGCATAGATTTAGAGGTCCAAGCAACAAAGTTGTTGGATCCCTATTGCTTTTTGCAATTTGTTTATGGACTTGCGTTTTCTCTTTTTTTTTGCACCTTCCATTGTGCTGTATGCATTGGAAATTCCACAAAAACATACCACTGAATAATTACATAGGTCAATTCAGTGTTTTTTATTTGCTCATTTGTTTGTTTGTTTGTGTGTGTGTGTGTGTGTGTGTGTGTGTGTGTGTGTATGTGTGTTAATGCGATAAAAACCACTGTTTAAAACCAAGCTGTTAACCATCTGCAATGGAACAACCAGGAGGCACATGGGGTACTGGCTTAAAATGTTCAGCTCTGCTGCTTGTTACACAGAGTGAAACAAAACCATTCCATTTTAATATGTCAGCCTCATCTTACTGTAATTATCACTGTGAATGGATCCTGTAGAAGATAATTGCATTTTTTTCAATAATTTGGTGTGGGTTAGGTAATTTACTTCATTTTAAGAAATATGCCAATTAGATATTTTAATTGCAGTCTTCATTGTATCATTTTTTAAAAAAAAAAAAAAAACAGAAAGGAGAAAGAATACTGACAAGATGAGATCCAAGCATGACCCAAGCGAACAATTTGATACATCAGTCCTGCAGATGCAAATATAATAGCAGACCCCTGCTTCTCACATATAGCATTTTGTGATCTCATTTTATTAAAAATGAAATATCATTAAAGCAGTGTCACCCCTTTGCAGATAGTTATTCTCAGTTCTTCACTTTTCCCAAGGTACAGTAAAATAGGGTTTTCTATTCCATCTGTAAGAAGAAATGCAAGGAGAAATTTTTAAATTCCAAAAACTACAGAAGCAAGTAAAAGTTAAAAATGATATATCTGCCTTTCTCCCTGTCTTATGTGGTTTTGGGAAATGTAATAATATAAATAAAATCTGGTAGTGTAACATATGATATCCCTTAAATTATATTGTCCATGACTCTAATGCTTCCCAGTTAACAAGACTTTTAGCATTAATTGTTAATAATAATAATATTATTAGCCCTGCAATAGGTTGTCTCCCCATCCTGGGGTATTCCCTGCCTTGTGCCCATAGTTTCCAGGATAGGCTCCAGATCCCCTTGCATACAACAAGTGGGTATAGGGGATGAATAGATCGATGGATGGATGGAATACTACTCTTTTAACAATACTAATATTGCAGATATTTGATTTGAACGCTATAAAACATTCCTACAGCAATATCATGGCGGCTGACATGGCCAAGATCTAGACATTTTGAAATCTCAAGATACTTGTATGTTTTGACTCAGATTGTAAGAATTCAAAGTAGAGTAGACCATCCATATCAGCGGAGACTGGTTCCAGCACCTCCCATGCACACAAAAATCTGAAGATGTTTGAGGCCCTTACATAAAATTGGGTAGTATTTGCAGGTAACCTATGCAGATCCTCCCGTATATTTAATATCATCTCTATATTACATATAATATGTAAACCCCATATCTGACTGAAAATTAAGATTTTGTATGAAATAAAAGTTTCAGCATAGTGTTTGGCATGTGGCAAATTCAAGTTTTACTCTGTGGAACTTTCTCAATGTTTTTTTCTTTTCTGGGATGTGGAATCCACGGATACAGAGGGCCGACAGTAAAATGCATATTTCAACAAAAAAACAAACTTCCAGCATATGAGGTCAATGAATTCTGAAACCTCAACAGAAACAGATGCTGGATACCCCTCAGTGTCACTGTTTAAATGTCAATGATCTGAGTAATCTATGACAAAAGACAATGGCATGCGTTTGGAAAGTTTAGTTTTAGTTTAGTTTTGGAAACTAAATTCCCAGATATGCTCAGTGCTTTAAAGTCTCCGGACCTTGATCAATGTAGTGTTTGTATCAAGGTAAACATGTTTAACAAAGTGAAACATGGAATACAGCAATGAGCCAGAGGTGGAAAGTTCAGGTACAGAAAATACAAATCTTGACCAAGATTTTGTTTCAACCAACTAGTGGAGTATATTGAGTCACATTCACAGAGAATTCAGCTGGTTGATTGATACAAAATCTTGGTCTGGTTTTGTACTTTCTGGACCTGAACTTCCCACCTCTATTTTTCCCTCAGTTTTCAATATTGTGTGATAAATATTATTATAGGCCAGAGTTCAACCCCTTGAGATGCTTTTGGTGTTAGCAGAACTAAAGCTGAATTTATCATTTTGTAGGAATCACCTGTCACTAAATGTGGTACATGCAATTAAATACTTTTTAGTAATACTAGAAGTATACAAAACTACTTCAAGGATTATAACATGAAAAGCAATGTAATACTACTGATGCAGTTTAATATGAATAATAAAACATAAAGGATGTTTTATTGTAATTCCAAAACATGTTGTCCATGAAGAGAATGAAATGAGGTCTGTGTATATCCTCTATAAGGTATGATTAATGTCTCTTTTGTTTACAGACCAATACAATTTCTACTTGCAGTAGCCAATGTCAAGCAGCAAGGATACGGCAAGGTCCAGATAATATGTTTCAGGGGGACTACAGCCTTTGTCTACATGTGGCTGAATGTGACAGAATAGGTCAAAGTAAAAATAGATTCATGATAAAAAAAAAAAAAACTCTCACAAAAAAGTAACTTAACAATACACCTGCCCTAAATTGCTCTCACTGAATAAAGTTTAACAGGTGCTGACACTTCACTGCATTCATTTATTTCAACAGATGCTCACCATTTTACAATACCTCCCCAGCTTTTTCATGCACACTGGCCTTTCCTGAAGTGGCCTGAAATAATTAAGGGCAAAATAGTCTCCTGAGACAAACAGGGGAAAAAGTTACAAATCGTGGAAACCTGCCAGAATTATCCTTGAAATTTCCACAAATGGGAATAGACACATATATGTATTCAGCCATCAGAAGGGCTTTGGCTCAGGATGAGTGTAGAGTGAATTAGTGTCATAATGTATTAGAGGAAATTCAGGATTAATAATAATGCAAACATTTGGTGGTTTTCAGAGCAAGGCAGTGGACATGATAAATGTTGGCCATCAGAGAGGATTTTAGACCGAACCCTTAATTTTAATTCATTGTGAACTCATCAGGTTCTGTTTTTTTACATTAGTATTTGTAATAAACAAAATTACAAATGAATATGTTAATGTTGATAGAAGCTTTGAAAATTTGACTTAGTATAAAACTAATTTATAAAATAAGAAACGAAATAAGGTAAACTGTACACAATATATTGCCTGAACTTATATTTTTTCTCCAGATAGTAATTTTACCCATTCATACCACTGGATACACTTTCAGGTTCCGTTAATTACTTTTGGACAAACAGCAATTCCTAACCAGAGACTTGAACCTGTAATCTTTTGTTTCAACACTACTGCAAAACCTGTTGTCCTTTTATTGTATTTGTTTTCAATGCAATTCACTGCATCTATGTTAAGCATGTGTTTGTGTATGTTCTTGTCATTACTTTTTCTTTACTTTAACATTGGGCCTGGTTGCTGAAACAAAGCCTTTTAGTTGCATCAACATGGAAAATAATTAAAATATTTTTAGCGGTGTCAAAAGGATTGCCTGTTACAATGCCTTCAGTTTTAACAAAGATTAAAAAAAAACTCAAATGGGAAATGGAACATTTTTGCCACTAAAATATGGACTTCCAGTTAAAATAACAACGATGAGTTCATGCATCACTGTCTTTTGTTTACAAGACCATTTATTATTGCCATTTATAAATGTAAGCAGGCTGTGGGAAAAGTGCAAATATTTATATTATTGTAGTTATATTTCCCAGTAGGGCTCTTGCTTTTTCAGAGCTTGCTGATGACAGTAGTAAAAAATATATCATTTTATGCTTAGATGTGCTTTTTACAAGTAATATTTTGTCCTTGCAACCTGTGCCTGCCTTCTAGCACTGCTAGCTCTGAGCTTCCAGGAGCTTGGTAACCCACTGGCTGACACAGCGTGGCAGGTTAGAGATGCTTCTCCATGAATCACTTGCCCAGCTGGGGGGATTGTGGGGGTTCCAGAGCAGTCTAATTAATCAGCTGTATCATTATGTTTGTCTTGTAGCTGCCAAGTTGTGTTTGGGAGGGGGGCTGGGTTTTAAGATGGGGGGCAGTGTATTTAACCCAGGGCTTTTCTTTAAGCCCATGTTATCTTCATGCATGTTAATCCCTGCAAGACACTGGGGGATAAAACAAAAGCTCCTCTTGAGCCTTTGGGCAAATAAAGTACCTGCAAACCAAACAAACTCACAGAACCGCATCTTCAGTCGTTTAATTCCTCATTGGTTCTTTACCTGTGCTTGGGCGGGTATTCATTGGCTGGTCATTAACAAGGAAATATTTATTGATCTTGACTTTTTCCACTAACTAAAGATCATGAGTGGGACAGTAACATCACCTTGAGGTGGGATCTGCAATATTTAAAGCAATCACTCCATCAGAAACATAGGAAGGTTGCATAGTTATATAAAAAGAATATAGAATAAATACATTTTTTGAGTTATTTATCATCTCTTCTTTTTTTTCTGTTATGACCTTCACAAAACATTATTTGGGTGTGTGAGCAGATTGCAAAATCCTTTCTCCTCAGAGAAAGGATCTCCATCTATCCTACCAAACCACATAAATAGCAACTGGTTATAATTGGTATGAGACTTGTGGCAGTGTTCTGATGTAGACAATAAGGACCAAGACCCCATCTCTCAGCAAACAAAAGGAAAAAAAATGAAATAACAGCTATGTCCTGAATTAGCGCTCAAAACTTTGTACATATTTGTATATGTACATATTTACTTCTCTTTTCAAAGTTTATTGCAAAAAATATTTTCTTGGACTTTCTGAATTTAGTTTTTAAAGTTGAGTTTTAAAGAATGTTAATGCTGAGGAACTTCAATAACTACACAAAAAAAAACAATTATTTCATTAAACAATGTGAACTGTCATTGACTGAATTGTGTGATTAGACAAAAAAGATTGTACAAGATTAGTGGATTGACCACAATGTATTCTGTAAATTTGCAATTAATATTTAATATTGCTAATTGTTTTCTTTTTTTTTTTTTGTATTCATATGTCTAGGACCACAAATGGAATCAGCTATTTACACAGTCGGATTACAAAATCCAATGCTTATGTCTAACATTTGTTGGCTGGAAGTGGTCTGTAATGTCACGTTTCCCCCCTTGTAGTACACTGTAGCTAATTAGGAGGAGAAACCAAAAGCCTGTTGGCTGGAGGCTTGCTTTTCTTCCATCTGTCTTTCCTGGGAAAGGAACTATCTTCTTCTAAGCAGATGATCACAATAAAGGGTCAAGACATTGGTGACACCCTCTTACACAATACAATTACAGGACTACCTATTGCTCAATGTGGGCATATCTTTGGAAAGGTTACATATAATCAAACCAAATAAAAACACAGTATCCAAAATGAACTGATAGATGTAATTTATATTGTCGCTGTCTTATTATATACAATTTTTGGATTCTGAAATCAGAGGAAATACATAAATGTCACTATTAATATCAAAACATGGGAAAAACCATAATTCTAAAATAAGATGTCAGAAAATAAATTACAAAAATATTTCTAATGATTACTTTTTGAAAAAGACTGATCCTGCTTTTTCTTTTTCAACTGGAAATGGGTTTATTTGGTTTCTCATTCAATGGGATATATTTCTTTTTCATTATTTAAAAGCTGGAAGGTTATCATCACTGCCAAGTGTCTGGGATTCTGTCTCCAAAATCAAATGATGAGAAAATCTGTGCTCCCCATTCATGACAAAAACCTCTGTAGGCCCCCGACACACATTTAGACTGCCTGCAGCAGCATCAGCAGCATCCTATAATTTACAAACCCAAGGTACTTAATATATAATGCAATATTCTGCTCCGTGCCATTTGTCATCTGAACTGGGGACACAGATTATAGCTCAAGGCACTGCATCTGTCCTGCAAGCCCTCAGGAAGGGGGCTAAAAGCTCCCGCAGCTGGTCCTGACAAAACCAGCAGGGCTACAGTCAGACCTGCTGCGGAGGTTACTGCATTATTCCTTGCGCCTTCGAGCCAAACCGAGACAGACGGGTTGAATAAGCACATCCGGCCGTCAGCAGATCCCAAACGGAACCCCAGTGTGGCTAAGCAATCCCTCCTCATTTTTGCCAGCAGTTCCCAGTATGAAGGGCCTGCTGTGTGACTAAGTAGAGCATATTGACATCCTAGGAGATGCAGTGCTATTGTTTTGATAAATCATTGTCCAGGTTTATTAATCAGGCCCATAAAAGGAGCGCAGTGAATAAGAAATTCCGGCAGTAAGGACCAGGCCCACCCTCTTAGCACAGAGCCGCCTCCTTCAATTTGTCCCTCGTGCTGCCTTATTTCATTTGGGCCAATTTGTAATGATTTGCCTTTTTAATCAGTCAGGGAAACTGCTGATAATTTACATGTGGGCTTTAATCAGCTGTGGTGTCGTTTTATTTGCATTCGTGATGAATCACACTGAGAGACCTTCTTTACTTTATTTGAACATTCCTTTGCAAGCCCTCCCCAGATGGTCTTTAAACAGGATTACACAAAGAAAAGTGTTGCGTACAACACTGAAATAATGTCCTGTAGAAAGGTATACTGAATAATGACAACTTGTATGATTATTACAATAGCACAAAATGGACTTAAAATATGCATTATATAGTCTAATTTGAGTTGATACAAATTTACAGAAATATGTTTTTTTCTAAACACAATATTCTTAACTGAAACAATATTTTATAAATAATATTTCAGCTAATTTATGCTACCCCATACATCAAGAAGTATGTATAATGATTTAAATGGCTTAAAGCTTTTGACTTCTATCAGACATAATGAGGTAGGACACTGCAAATCCCAGTTTTTTAATATCCCAACTTGAATTGCCAAAAATTGACATCCAAATTAAATTACATGCACCAGACATTCACACAAAAGAACAAGGCACAATGAGAGAGCACAGAAAGCCCTCCATACACAAGGCTCAATTATTTAAGCCCAACTAGCCCGTGTGTACAGTTGGAAGTATGATGTATTTTTTGTCATATACTTACAATGACATCTATACTGTTATTTACTTGTTTATACTAATGGATAACTTAATGAATGAGATATTCAGGGTGTGACCATTTTTAGCTATCTAGTAATTGTAAATGTACTACATATACAGCTTAGCATATCTGTCTGTCAAATCATATCAAGATATATATCCTGCAGCTGCAAATGTTAACATTAAATATATATACAGCTTTAGTTTATTTACTTAGATATATGCATTTAATACTTTTTATAAACATTGTTTTTCCAATAGTATATTTAGGTAAATATGGGCCATTCTCCCCTAGATAAATTCCATAAGCCTTGTGCAAACAGAAACAACAGACTCGTTTGACATGTTTGTGTAGTCTGTTTGTAAATGAACAGAGCAAAACCAACAAATGACAGAGATTATAGTGGCTGAAGTAAAACAAAATTTTTCTGCATGACGTTAGATCAGCTTTTGTTTCGTACTTGTTCTTTTATTTTAATTACTTCCGTGTAAGATTAGCTTTAATTTGCATTTGCAAAACTTTATTTTCTTTATGAAAATTTTGTATCACAGTTGAGGATTGGGCTGTTGTGACTGGTGGGTAATTAGATACTTGGCCTCCTGATGTTACCCTGGCCGTATGCTGGTGATCTGCACCCCTCCTCCCTTCGCTCCCTTGTCTTGACAGTTGCACAGAAAACACCTTTCCTGGGGAGTCCTGTGTGATGCCATTGCCCCATCACTCTAGCTTTGTTTGTTAGCAGGCCTTGTTGCACTGTTTCCATCTGCCCCACTGCCAGTTAACCCTGGGCTCTCACTCTTGTAGAACAGTCCATCTTTTTTGTGTGTGTGTCTGTGGGGGGGTGGTTAAAGTACCTATTGTGCTCAAGCAGGTGCCACAATATGGGGAATAAATTAACACTGTAATAGAAGTTTTGTTTAGTGAATCATTTAATTTAGTTGTTCTATCCAAATATGCTGTCCACATTTGTCTGTGAATGCTACAGGAATGATTAGAAAATGTCTGTGAAATATATGTTTCACAATGCTGTATTTGCAAATTAATATTAATTAATGTATTAATGTGTAGGTGTGGTACCATGGATAAAGTACTTAGATTTTACCAAATTCAGTTATTTATTTTAAAATGTTTTCTATTTCTAGCTTATAGAGATATGTTTACATGTATTTAGGGCTGCACAAAATTTTGGATTTTGGGCATACAGAACACTATTACAGAATTTAGCTTATTCCTTTATTTGTAGAAAATATTACAAAATACTTCTAAAACAGTAAATATGATTTATTTTATTTTCCTACATTTCTACTCTACCAGTGCACAGTTACATGTGAGTAGTGTCTTTCTTCAATGTGATTTTAGAGGCTAAAATGTGGAAAATTAACATAATGCAGAGTGCAAAACATTATTTTGTTGTGCAGTATTTTCTGTTTTATTTTTAAAGTAGTCAGCCAGAAGCACCAGCAAAAAACCCTGTTATAAGTGAGAAAGGAATTATATTGGTAGATTTTCTTTAATGGTTTGTTAAAAAATGAAATATTCATCAATAGATTACAAATAATAGAAACCAAAAAGGGGCACTGAATTATACAGGAAAGGTTAGGGTGTAATTCAATTAGAATGTGCAGAGTGCATCTCTCTTACACTCACTGTCTCATTCTTTCTCTCCTCCCCCTCCAAGGACTCGGAGCACTCCTTTTTTTGTAATAATCCATTTTATGACCCTGAGATTTATGCATGGAAGTAAATTACAATTATGTTAAATGTAAGACTTTATTTATACATATCTACAATTTTCATTAAAAAGATCCTTTTTTGCTGAGCAAATTAATTTGCAGAACAAGCATATTTATATAGCTTCATTTGTTGATTGTTGCTATAGTAAATTACCTATGCTTGCATACGTGTTGCCTTGCACACAGAAAAGCTCATTGTTATTTTGCGTACATTTAGTCTTGTTCTGTTGTTGTTCTTGAACTTCACACTTAAAACTTCATCCTACTCTTAAATTCTTATATTGCTTGTGTTTAGGCTACAATTTCATTTTGATACTATGATTAATTATAGTCAAAATAATGTAAGAAATGTTACCCTAAAATTACATATATAGCATAAGGTTCTAAATAATTGTCAAATATTGGTCTGTTTATTATTTTAAGAAAAAAAAAATCGGAAAACTATGTTTACACTTTTTCCCGCTTTTAGTGAAATCCATCCAGCATTCTGAGATTTGGGTTTGTCCAACACATTTGCTTAATTTTGATCAAGTTCAGTTTTGTACACATTTTGTACATTTCTGATTATGTGTCAAGTTAATTGTCCGGTTTCTGTGAAGCTCTAAAGCAACTGAGGAATATGTGGGACCAAAGCAAAAAAAAAACAAAAAAACACTCTGTCTGTCTTCTAACAGGTGGCTGTATTGGCCCTCAGCTGGTACCATGCAGGACTGACACTGACCTTCCCTGGAAGGAGCTCTGATCCCGCTACACCTCCCACTGCACATCCCCCTTTTGGCAAGAGTGAACGAGGGGAGGGGCGAAATGTTACTGTACTTGGCGTGGTGGAAACAATTTGCGGATGAATAATTTCTTTCAGTCCCTTGAGGGACACGAGGCTCTTTGGTCTGAATTAACATAAAGGAACAGTGACAACAGCAGCCTGAAAGGCCTAGCTGGTGGGAGGATTAAGTATATCATTGAATGGAATTATGTTGTAAATGATGGGGAGGGGTTGGGCCTTCTGTGTCGTGGTCCCATCTGGTCCTCTAAAGAATACCTTGCTGTAATTACCCCCAGATGGCTCTGTTCTGCGTGCAGTCCGTCCAGCCAGGTGCTGGCGAGTCCTGCTGGGCCCCCAGCTACCATCCAGAGTGAGTCTGGGCCACCACATCTAGGGTTTTAAAAAAATAAAGGCTAAACTTGAATGCATTGGCTTATTTGCCAGTAGATTCTCATCTGTAGGAACATTTATTATTTTCATTTATTTATTTAATTAGTAAATAGAAAAAGGAGAGAAAATGTTGTTATTATTATAATAAATAGTACATGTTTACAAGGATGTTTAGGAACAAAATATTTTATTCACAAAAACAGTTATCTAAATGAGTTGTCAGTTACAAAAATATAGTTTTTTTTTTATCAACAATAAATACGAAATCTTAAATTATTACTAAAAAAACCAAGAGGAATCCAGTATAATAAACATAATGAATGCATGCTTTAAAAGTGGTACACTAAGTTTGAACAACATTTTTATTTTCAGACATTTGTATTTCTTCATTTGTAAATGTAGGCTAGAAATAGCAGCCCTGCTCAAAACATGTAAACTTAAAAACACAAGAGTACACAATGACCTACATATAAAGTACTATTTTGAAGTAAAGTAACTGTTATAAGTACTTCTATAAAGTAACTGTTGTTTTTTTTTTCTTCAAAGGAATGTAGTTCATACACTAAGTGATTTCTCTAGCTGTTCTGACACTTACTTTATTCTCTAATGCAGGTCCTCCAACTCCTTCTTGCAGCTGTGTTTCGGCCATTGAGCCAATCATAATATTTTTGTTTTACAGTTACTATGCTTCTGATAGTGCTCCCTACAATTTTATATTTTCTCCTGAGAGTTATAGGAGTAAGAAGTAGGTGAATAAAAATATGGGAGTATAATTCAAAGTTAATCTGGCAAGGACCTGTTCAGTTTAAAAGTGTTGGCAGATAAGACCAACCAATTACTAACAGGAGGAATAGTCCGCTTCTTACTGATGGAAGAGGATGACCTGCAGGTTCTTGATAGGTCTGAAGGAGACATTAATGCAGTGACAAACTGGAGTACTCTGGCCAGCTTAAGTCCTCCCACCAAATAACTCACATTGTTCTGAAGCTTCCAGTCACAATAAAGGCGCTCTAGAAGAGTGACATTTATTAGCTGAGCCTCTAATGAGCCTGTGGACTGTACGGTAGACTAAACATACACTGATCGATTTATTTATTTATTTATTTATTCAGAAAATTAACTATGGGCATTTTCAAGCTAACATCCCAAATTAAATGTATGCTTTTTGTAAAATGTAGCTTTATTCTGGATTCTGTACATGTATTGCTAGAGTGCCATCTAGTGACTATGTAATCTATATAAATTAATGAATTCCTCTCCAGAGGGGGAATTTCTTCCTTACATCCAGTTTTTTAAATACATTGTTTCTTGTGATTGCAATCGTTATTCCTGCAACATGTCATATTTTATATATAAATGAAAAGTTAACTATCCAGAATTGTTTATATTTTCAAAAAAATCACTGCAGTAAAAACTTTTGGTTCTAATGTTGAGTGTTAATTGGTGCAATTCCTCCTTCTGTAAATGCTCTTGACTGTATATGCTGGAGCAATTCAAATTTACAGTTAATATTTCACTTCACATGTAGTGGCCATGTGTAATTATAAGGTTCAACAATATTATTTTCATTTACAATGAAGATATAGGGGCTTCTCAGCACATGCTGAGTTAAGCTATATTTTCAATAAATGACAATGATATTTGGTTTAAGTTTGCTTTGTCTTTCTTATACATAATACATTTCATGTGTAGTATTCCTACCATAAATTAACCCAGAATTTAATTTAAGAAAAATGTTTCTTCATGTCTACAGAAACATGAACCAACGATAATATTTTGGTGCGTCAAATGAATAATAATTGTTTTGTGTAAGTAAATTAAATCTAGCACTGATTTAAATAGTACAATAAATACATATTTGGATGTTTAGTGTAGAAATTCTAACACAGCACTTGTAAATACATGTGTGTGAGTGTATGTATATATGTTTAGGTCAGTGTATACTATTAAATCTGGTTGCTGACATAGCTTGGTTTTGTTGTGTTGTTTGTTGTCTGTGCTGTTGTTTTGCTGTCATTCAAATCAGTAGCCATATATA
>JAODLC010000123.1:12079864-12109601 GCA_026781145.1 Hippopotamyrus pictus | reverse complement strand
TTGACAAGTAATTTTACTTGTACTTAAGTAAAATTTCATTTATGTAATAGTACTTTTACTTGAGTAGAATATTTTAGCATTCTTTCCAACTCTGCCAACAATCATGCAATATTTTAAATCACTTAGATCACATATCTTAACTGAACTTCTTTACCTTGTCTGCATGCTGTATATATTCAGTTGCAGCTACAGTATGTGACTCGCTGTTTGGGAAAGCAGGCTGTTTGCATTAACTAGCAGGTTTGGCTAATAAAGTCCCCATGGAGACAACATATCAAATCTTTGAAAGTCAGAAGTATGGAAAGCCACAACTTATAAATACTTGTTGAGGAATAAAGCACTAAGTAGCTTGTTGTGGAGTAAACTATAAAAATATGCTACAGACCTAATAGAGTTCATTATTTGTAAGGATGATCACAGAAGCATTCTTTTGTTCCTTTGTTTGTGGAGGCAGTCAGCATGTACATCCTCTCCATGTCTACATTAAAATTTCAGATGGGGGGGGAGGGGGGGCTAGCAACATTACTTCATGTTCCTCACCCATCAAAGCAGATCCCCAGCCAAAGGACACATTAAGTCGTCAGCCTCAGTGTCAGACTGTGAGGAGACATTGATGACATTGTATAGTGAAATGCACATTTAATGTATATTCAATGTATAGTAAAATGCACATTTAATGCTAAATAATTTTTGAAAAGTTTCATTGGTTTACCTTGTTTTATGACGTGGTTCTTTTTTTTTTTTTACCATATTAAGACCCACTTATTTTAAAAACCACACAAATTTTAAACATAAAACAGCAGGCTCACCTGCAACCCTCACCACGATAAGTGGTTGGAAGATGAAGGAATGGATGGAAAACAGCAGGCTTTTCTAGTTCATAGCTCCATTTTTTTTTTTTGCTTTAGGCAATATTTTGGTTTTGACTATGGGATGGAAAAAAGCCTGCTGGCACTGAGTAATTGTTCATTAGAGGCAGACAGTCCCTTCCCACACGTTCCACACATGAGATGCCTTCCTCACCATGTCTGTCTCTCTCATATTGATAAATAGGGGAAGGGGGGCAGTGTCACAAGACACTGGGCAGAACATCCCAACGTGAAGAGCACTCAAGTGGAATACAGCATGAAAAATTACAGATGTCCCTTAATTAAAGAATCATCATTTCAAACACATACACAGAGTCCAGCTTTGTGGAAAGTCCAGTTCATGGCAAACAAAAATACTTCAGGCCCAAGAGCTCTGAAGTGGTGTTTCCATGCAATTTTGGCCAAAATAATTGTGTATTGCTGATATGTACCATTCTATGGGCTGCTAATGCATTTTGAATTTGAAAAAGAGAAAAAAAAAAAAAAAAAAACTTTCCAGCGTATACTCCATGACCTATTTATTTTACAAGTACTCTTTATTTCAGCCTGTTTAAAAGATTCACTGATATGGTTTCTTTTGCATCCAGCAGACAATATTCCGTTAATTACTTGTTCATTGATTCAAAGATGGGGACCTTTGCCATTTCAAGCTTTAGCTACAGTTAGCAATTCACAAGCTAAACAGCAAGTCTGCCTCTATTAATTAGCACCTTATGAGAAAAAGGTATGTTTTGTCTAGGGTACCCTGTTTTTGGCTGATATGCCATCACTTCCATTTCACTTGGAATTTGTGGACAGGCACTGCCTGCTCTTCCTGATGAATGAAACGAAAGGGTTTTTATGTGCTGTTCATGGTTCCCTTTTTAGCAGGATAATACGAGGATGTTCTATTATAAACATAACTAATTATGTAATCCTTGAAATATAAAATCAATGCAAAATAATTTCAATGCATCTATGTATCTCTATTGGCACAATAAGGGCAAAGGATGGAAATTTGATGTAAAGGTGGCATAAGGATACAAAAAACAAATACCATCCATCTTCTAACTGCCAACCCAGTATAATGTTGTGATGATGCCAAGAAGCACAGGGATGACTATGGTCATGGTGTCACTGTATAATTTATACAGAACTTATTACATGCTTTATATTGTGGGAAACAGCTTTGTGTCTTGCTCCTCTTGCATACATTTATTGAAATGTGAGTAATGAGTTTCTGATATAAATATGTATAAACAAGTCACTTTGAGAGAACGCTTTTAACATGCAGGTGCAATGTTACAAGCAAGCACCAAAATGCAATGGGAAATGTGAAATTCAACTTTCATGTACCACTGAGGTACCCTGAGCAAGGTACTGCCCCCAGGCACTGCTCCCCAGGCGCTGAATTAACTGCCCCCGCTATGTCACGATGTCACATATGGGTTAAATGCAGAGTTGTTATGCACTGCATGCTGTGGTGTGTCAACGATGATCACTGATCACCAAATTCTAAATGTCTTAGGCAGTCAAAGAAAAAGATGTTTAAATGATCTTCATGTTGGAGTAATACTATGACATTATGTAATTTCAAAGCTCAACCAATTCGAAATCTATCCTATGGTCACTCCAGTATTTGCAGCAACCATCCAATACACCCATGTAGTTTTTGACTCAACCACTATAACACCATGTTTGGATAAGCAATACCTCATTGAGCTATTTAACTAATGTAATTAATTACTTATTAATTGAACTGGTACTGAAATTTAACAAATAATCAGAATCAGAATTGGTCTTTCAGAGAAGTAATTTTTAAACTACTATACATATGACTCTGCATTATTTTAAATCATTTAATGCATTATTTAATGCATATAGTTGATACAGCTCTTGATCCAAGAAATATGGAAAAATGTTTTAATACAGTGTAGCATATAGAAAACTTCAGTAATATTCTGCCTGCTACTTTGGCGTTTACTCTTACTGCTACAATTGTTTTGTTATAGAGCACAGTTATATTAAGTTTTCATTTTAAGCGAAAGAACACATATTCCTCAAGAATAATTTTAAAATTGAAATATGATTTCAATTTTATGTGAAATGTGAAATATTACAGCAGTGTTACCTACTGAAATTGCAGTTTTTGCCCAGTAAAGGCATTAAGTAATCTTCTGAAAATAATCACTAAACAAAAATATACAAATATACTGTATTTATATGCTCACTCAGATTTTTGATAAACTACTATTCCTTTTTTTTTCCTTTACCTTAACTGCACTTTCTCATATTTCTGTAGCTCTTATAGGACCCGTTTAGTCACTTTCTGTTTGGTTGGTCAGCAAAGTCGGTTACATGACACAGATTACCTCAGTGCTAATTTGGATCATTACCTCCTGCACTGCGATGACAGCAGTCACCCTTACAGATATGTCAGTTAAGCTGGGCTATTGGCCACTATTACACATATTTGTGAGCAGAGATGGATAGTTCAGGTCCAGAAATTAAAAATCCATACCAAGATTTTGTTTCAACTAACCAGCTGAATATTCTGTGGCTGACTCTTTATACTCAACTGGACCTTATATTCTAGACCTGAACTATCCACCTCTGCTTTGGGTGTATTTAGACATATAAGTCTCTTAGTACAACTCTGCCAGTGTTCTTTTATACAGAGCACATAGAGTCTTTGCCCCTAAGCTGAGTCTCATGCTCTGTTAGCTGGCCTGCAAATACCCAGTACCCTTAGTCAACTAACTGAGGTAAAATGAGGCCACAGCTGTTCCCTCTTGCACTCAGCTCCTCATTTGTTGTTTATAAAATACCATATTGTTCAAAATCCCATAGCCGTGCTGCTGCAAAAAAAAAAAAAAAGAAGAAAAAAAACAGCTGTGAAATATAATTCACTTCCTCCAAATGTCTTACTGTCCTGTAACAATGGAATCTTGATGCAATCTGCATGACTGGAGCTTCATACTCTTCTGTGTATTTTCATATTTCCCATGGGGACATAATATTACATATTAAAGCACAAATGCTACAATACCAAGTATGCACCGATATGCATTTGAGACATCCCTGGCTTTAAACTATGCAGACTTTTTACTAAATAGAAATACAGTAATCACATCCAAATATTACTCTATGGCTGAATACTCTACAATTGTCCTTTTATTGGTTTATTTTACTGTTTCCGATTTTGCTTGGAAATGCTTTTCCAGCAGGAAATGCTTGTTTAATATACTTTTATTTCCCTAAAAATTAAAGTTATAATGGTATACAATAAAGAAATCATATTTTATTTACCGTGTGTTAGGGAATTAACAGAAAAGCCGATTTGTCGACGCGTCAGAGTCAGAAGCACAAGTCGATGACCTCTGAGAGAAGTCGACAAGTCGTGTTTTTATCCTCTCTCTGTGTGCGCGCTTGTGTACGCAATGTAATCTCTGCCTCTGATTGGCTTACGCTGACATGCGTTCCTTGACTTAACCAATTATTATAGTTACTTCATAAAAAGGGTGGTAAAGTTGGCATGTGGAGGGGAATTTAAACAAAAGAACACAACAAGACGAGAGACATGGCAGCAGAGGCAGTAGGTGACAGACACGTATCACATGTATGGAAAATTATTCACTCTAGACCACACAAACAGCACGGTGACCTGCACAATCTGCAAGTCTGTGTTGAAGTACAATAAAAGTACCACCGTTATGCACACTATGAGGAATATGAGGGCGACTCGGAATATAATTACTTCGCTGTGAAATAAGAATATTACGGAAGGAATATCACCTGATTTATTTATTTACCTGTTGGTGAGTTTCGAATTTTATTTAATTCTTAATGCAAGCTGACATTGTTTTCTTAGCATGTTTTGCTATTGTGAACGCTTGAATTTTCATTTATTTTATAAAGAAAATGGTTCTCTATCTAATGTTTTGTGAAGCATGCAAGCCAGTGTGTTTTCATTCTTCTGTTAATCAAATTGCCGTGCGAATGCGATTTGAATTAATACGCGCTAATGCGGCTATTTATAATGTGAATAGCGATCTTCGGCTGAGAGCGGTACTACACGCCCCCGATGCAGGTAAAACAAAGTAAGATGGCATGGTTTACTTTTTTGTCGATTTAACCTAATTTAAAAAACTTTAATACTTCCGACAATGGACGTTTTGAAAAGAAGACAGATTACGGATTTAGCCAGCGTTTTTTTCATGATTCTACATTAAGATTTCAGCGAGATATACTGTAAACTGAAATACACACGAAAAGTACGCTATGTCGGCGACGACATACTCGGCCCCAGAGGGTTAATGTGTTACAGTAAAATCCCATTATAGTGGACTCGCTTATAACGGAATATCGTATATAACGGATGAGGTCCGCTGGAACAGGTGTTGTGCGCCTTTAAGAAGATGCAGAAAAAGCGTCGGATATAGCGGACTCACATATAACGGAATTTCGCTTATAACGCACTAACAATTTGGTCCCCAGGGCCGCTTTTAGTTGTAATTTTGTTCGGATATAACGGACAGCTCTGCCTACAAGGAGCCTCGCGTGCCGGTGATATCCAGCGCAGATACGTAGGTAATATATAACGGACTTTGGATATAATGGAATGTTTTGCTAGGTCCCTTGAAGTCCACTATAACTGGATTATACTGTATATTTATTTTATAATGGAAATGTGCTCTTTTGTCAACCACAGTGTATGGTGTTGACCCATTCTGTGTGCCTTGGCTGCCACAGCTAAAGCTATTCCCACTTTCTGTTATGCACTTAAATTTACCAGACAGTTCAAGGTATTAGCCTATGTTTTGTTTTGCTTAATTGTCATGTTGACTGTTAATGTTACAGAGAACCTTAATAAAAGTTGCTCATTGCTAGACACCTGTGTTCTTCCGCTGTGTGATGACGTCATCAAATGACTTGTCAACTCGACTTCGACTTTATTGAAGTCGATCTGGAAAAATCTGAAGTCGTTAATGCCCTACCGTGTGTGCCTATTTATTAGACCATCTGTAGAATACTGTGGCTTTCTAGTGCGACTCTCTTCAGCTTCCCACTCATAAACCAAGCGAGAAAAATAAAATGTTGGATCAGAATCGGTGGATACTCAATGTTCTGGAATCGGTATAAGACCAAAAAAAGTGGTATCGAACCATCCCTAGTAAACGCCTCATAACTATCAAATCAGCCATTGTATACGTTAAGAATTTCACAAGTCACAAATGAATGGTACAAGAAATTGAAAATGCTGTTCACATAATGCAATAATAATCTTACTGTAATGGCAAACTTAGAAAAGAGATTGGGCTAGCCTTTCAGTCATGTTCTATAAGGATGACCAACATCTGAATGGGCTGTTGAACAATGGATCTAGAGCTGCCTTCCTTCTGTCTTCCACATTTAAGGGTTCTGCTTTGTTAGTCTTCCTAGCTAGTTGTTGTATGCTTGCAATGATATTTATGGCTGTCGTCCATTTTGAGAACGATGTTATTAGTTCTAAAAAATTGTCCTGCATTGTAGCCTTGGTTTTCAGCACTTGGACTGATTTAACCTCAGGGTCTTCTACAGACAATTCAGGAGTTCCTTGACTTTCAACTACTTCTCTCTCCCTTAGGAACCCTGGATCCTGTAACCCAGTGTGAATTGATTAGCTCTGCTACTTGAAGAACCCTTGAGGCATGACCTGCAAGATTCTCATCAGTGTCAAATAATACCACCAACCTGGGTCAGAGATTTCCCAAATTCACAGTCCTAAAGTACTCTTCATCTACACTGAGTTCTACCTCCGTAATATGTCACTGATAACAGCAGATATCACTGCCACAGTTAACTCTAATCTTGGTATAGTGACAGTTTTGGTAGGTGCAACTTCTGTTTTGCCCATGATCATTGCACAGTGCACTTTTCCTTCATTCACTAACCTGATGTATGAGCAGTGGCCATATCCTTGACTGCTAGCATTCGAAAAGTGATGCAGTTTGACTCTCTGGACTTTTCCAAAATTTTCAGGTATAAGAAACATCTTTAAATCTGAACCTTCTCAAACTGAATTGGCTGCTGACTAAGCTAGGGCTTTTATGGACACATGTACAGCCTCAGTGCAGGCTGTGCAACATGCTTTTAAGCAAAAAAGGGACAGGGAAGCAGGCACATACAACCACCATCACTGTTCCTGCCCATCATGCTAAGAGAAAAACATCATTGCCAATTGGAGGCACATTTAGCTAATGCTACAAACGGCCCAGCGGCTACAGCAACATGCAGACAATGTAAAAGGTTAGACACTTTTCAAAATTTTGTCGCTCCACGCAGCCTCGTGTGTGGAAAATAGAGGAGGTCGAACTGCCTGAAGTCACAGTACTGTACGCGTGCTGCATGTGCAACAGATAAAATCACGTGTACTGTGGCTATCTCTGCTTTACACACTACCCTGCAAGATGGAATTGGTTGTTGACACAGGGTCTTCTGTTTCTATTTTGCCCCATAGCATCAATGTGTGCCAATTCAACCACATTCCATTGACACAACCCAAGGTCAAGCTTGGGACTTACTCGACATCACCCATCCCATCCCTGTCCTTGGATGCTTGCCCATGACAGTGTTACTAAAAATTGTGGGCAATGGGCCCCCACTGTTGAGGAGGGACCTGATGGCAGCACTGCAGGTGTGCAAGGCACACAACACTTTTTGGACTTTTTCCCCTGATGTTTCCTCCCTTCCTCCTACATCAGTATTAGAATGTGTTTCTGTCTGCCCCTGTTTTTAGGTACTTAAAGAACTTTGTCCATTACGTGAAGATTGATGATGCCGGCAAACCAGTACATCAGAAACTTTGTCATCTGCCATTTTCCATCAGAAATACAATCTCAGAGAAACTCAACCACTTGCTAACAGCTGGCATAATTGAGCACATTGATGCTTCATCATGGGTGTCCCTGATTGTCGTCACACAGAAAAAGTCAGGCTAAATTTATATGTGTGTTGATTTGCGCATGTCTATTAAGGCGGTCATTGTAGATGCTTTTCCATTGCCCCACATGGATGAACTCCTGTCTAGACTTAAAGGTGCCACTGATTTTTTTATTGATCTGACCAAGGCGTATTACCAAGTACCTCTCCATGAATACAGTCATGACCTTACAATATTCATCACCCATGACAGCTTATTCCATTTCTGCTGTGTATTGTATGGACTGGCTTCGGCACCAGCCATGTTTCAGAACATGAGCATTGTCCTCGCTGGTGTGTCAGGGGCAGACAACTATTTGAGTGACATCCTAGTCCATGGCCAGGACGTGCCTGCTCATGACAATGCCCTTGAAGCTGTCTTATATTGCCTGAAGTCTGTCGGTCCACAGCTTCATGAACAGAAGTGCCGTTTCTGCCAGCTCAGTCTCCCTTTCTTAGGACATATTGTCTCAGCTGATGGTTGTCTTCCAGGCCCAGACTGTATACAGGCCATTGCTGATGCTCCTGCACCAAATGACGCTCCTACTCTACGTTCCTTCCTTGGATTGCTCTCATGGTACTCTTAGTTTCTGCCAAATCATGTTACCGTGGTGGAACCTATGCGCACATATTTAAGACTGACTGACAGTGCTTTCCAGTAAATGGACAATGCACAGGCTGGCTTTCAAGCAGTGAAGAAACTGCACACCATAGTGTCTACGGACGCATCAGATTATGGGCTAGTTGCCATATTGTCATAGGTGGGCTCAGACAAGGTTGAACAGACGGTGGCATTTGCATCCTGAACTTTGTCTGCTGCTGAGTATAAATATGCCACAGTGGAAGTTCTAGCTTGTGTGTGGGCCGTAGAAAGGTGGCATGCTTACCAGTGAGGCTGCTATTTCACCCTAGGAACAGACCATAAGGCGCTGACAACCCTGCTGACTACAAAGGGTATAGGGTGTGCTGGTCTACGTGTGTCAAGATGATCTGATCGTCTTATGCCCTTCAATAATGACATGAAATTTCCCCAGCTAACTGCATGTCTTGCTTACTTACCTGCTGCCCCATTGGTCGATGGCATCATTGGCACAGCACAGGCTGAGGATAGCAACGCCGAGTTTGTTGCACTCCTCCATACTGCTTGCACGTCCTTGTCTGTTGCTGATATTGACTCTGCTTGCACAACTTGCCTTGAATTTACAGATTGCATGCAGCTGGCCTCCTTCACCCCAAGGTCTTGATCCTGAACTGTTGCCATTTTACACACTCTGCCTGGAACTCTGAGACAATTTCATTTTTCGTGGCTCTTGGCTGATTGTACCCTTTGCCCTCCGCTCCCCCGATTTCCATTGCACATGAGTCTCATCAGGGAGTGGTGCGGACGAAGCAACGGGTCCATGATCTTTAATGATGCTCAAGTGCTCAGTGTCATCCACTCCTGCCATTGGTACTAGTTACTGGTACTAAACTGCCAAGTCACACCTAGTTCTGTTACAACCAATATCTCTACCAGATGAGGCATTGCAGAAGGTTGCCGTGGACATTGTGGGACCATTCAGTACGGCTGCTTCATTTTCATGGATTAGTACTGTATAGCAAAGGTTATAGAGGTTGCCTTTACTTAGAATATTTCACCAGTACTGTGACTGCATTCCTGTCATCTGTGTTCAACCGACATGACAACCCCCTACGCATTGTGACAGATAATGATACCCAGTTCACAGCTGCATCCTTAGCTGCCTTCCTTGAGGAAAAACAATGAGCCATAAACGCTCCTCCCTCTACTACCTGGCTGCCAACAGGGCTGAAGAAAGATTCAACATGGTGCTCAAGCAGACCATACAGTTGGCCATTCAGGAACACAGGCACAGAAGCAAGGTGTGACTGATTTTCTGCATGTCTATTGCACAACACCCCACTCGACGACTGGTATTTCACCTTTTGAGCTGTTCCATGGTCAACAAATGTGCATGAAGCTGACACTGTTGCCACCTACTTCTACATCCCGCTGACAAACACAGACATCTGCCACAGAGTTAGCCAATGCCAGCACAAAATAAAGGTGTATACATGCCAAACAGGGTGCCCGTTGTTCTTGCTTCCAAAAAGGGGACAAATTGAGTGAGAAACCCGTTACATGTCCCTAATGGATACACCATAGATAGTGTCACACTGTTATTCACTTGCCTAGTACTTAAGCAACTTACAGCTTGTATTGATGTATATGGGTTGTACTTTAAGTTAACTGTTAATGTACTAATTCAGCCATAGTGGTTAATTTGTTCTGTTATATCTTGTAGGTTTTCTCAGCTCAAGTGATTTTCATGTCATGTTCGGTGCATTAATGCAATAGTATTATCGAACTACAGGATATGCGTATGCCATGTAGTGAATGTGAGAGGGATGTTTGGGTTGACTGCATCCGGGTTAAAGCTGCCATATTCTGAGTTACCCTACTGCTGAATAAAGTTGCAGCTCTAACTCAGTCTCGTGCCATCATTCAGCCTTGAGAATATAACAGGCTACTGACTCATACAGTGTCTGCACCAAAGACTCTTCGTTCTTTGAAATGTGCCCTTTCTGAGATCCAATGCAATGACTGATTGAAGGAGAGTCTGACACTTCACTGCGAGCAGGGCTGCATCTCGCAATATTGTCCTTCTCAGTGTATACCCTGAGCTTGGCTTCAATGACCTCCAGATCCCTTTGATTTTCAAGCTTTTTCAGTTGTTGACGCTGTGGATCAATGACTGCCTCCATTTGTCTCAGCCTTCTTTGCAGCCAGTTGTGCAGCTGTGCCTGCTCTCCTAGCTGAGATACTTGGTGACTCTGAGGGAAGGTTGGCGGTGTGGCTGCATCCAGTGGCTCTGGAAAGTGTGGGACCATATACAGATCTGGCACAGTCCCTGTGGAGCAGTATGCGTAGTATTGCTTTATCCGCCTCAGCATCAAACTCTTGCATTTCTGCTACTTTTTGTTGCAAAGAACCAATCTGATTAACTAATTCACCACACTGAGATAAGGATTAATGATAAGACATTTGTAACCTTTCAGATATAAATACCTTAAACAAAACAAGTTAAAGGCATGTGAACTGCGACAATTAACAACAAACACCTTGCTTTAGTTTGTGCACAATACTATACAAGCTATACAACCCTAAAATATCTTATTCAACATAAGTAAAAACAACTGTGTTAACACTTTGTGGTTTATGAATATCAATGACTTATAAAACAATGTCTTAGAATAGCAATTATTATTCAGGATGTTTTATTTCTAAATCACACTATACTACAATCCTGAGCACTGTTATACTGGTACTTTGTAACAATTCCATTCTTCATAAACTTATTGTGTACTATCCATCATTACCAGAGGTTCCACCATTGCAGAATCTCACCAGGAGATGACTCAGGACTGCACGCTGAAACCGTAGCCCACATGGAAAGGCCGCAGCATGACGAGTTGAAGGGCCATATTTTCACTTTAACTTCAGTGGTTACACTTCATACTGATGTTCGCAAGTATTTATTCTTCCGTTATTGTATCTTGGAACACCATGAAAACTGAAAGACGAAAGTAAAATGATAAAAAGTAAGCAAGTGTTAAAAGTAAGCAAGTGTATCTCTCAAACTCAAAATACATAATGACAAAAAATATACATATTTTATAACCGTAAACACACAGTATGCTAGAACACAATCAGTGATATGTAATAAACATTTGCGGAAACCTTGCATCGCTATACTTACTTTCATTTCCTTAATAATGAAAGTTATAACAGTATACAATAAAGAAATCATATTTTATTTGTGTGCACCTCTTTATTAGACCGTCTGTAGAATACCGTGGCTTTCTCCTGCGACTCTTCAGCTTCCACAAAACTTCTCGCCCATAAACCAAGCGCATATCACCTGACTCACAGCGTCAGCTACAGTAAGTGGTATTATTGCAAAGTAGAAGCATTTAGGAACAATATTATCTCAGCCACAAAGTGACAGACCACATAAAATAGCATCGCAGGGTCGCAGAGTGCTGAGGCGCATAGAGCATAAAAATTGCCAACACACTGTTGACTCAATAACTGCAGTTGCAAACTTCCTCTGGCATTATCTGTCACAATGCTTAGGGGGTTGCCATGTTGGCTGAGCACAGATAACAAAACTGTGTGTCGGGAGCCTCATGGAATGGGCTTCCATGGCTGAGCAGCTGCATGCAAGCAGCACATCACCAAGAGCAATGCAAAGCGTCGGATGGAGTGGTTTAAAGCACGCCACCACAGGACTCTGGAACAGTGTAAACATGTTTTGTGGATTGACGAATCAGGCTTCTCTGTCTGGCAATCTAATGGACGGGTCTGAGTTTAGTGGATGCCAGGAGAACATTACCTGTCTGACTACATTGTTTTAACTGTAATGTTGGGTGGAGGAGGGATGGGGTTGTTTTTCAGGGGGTGGGCTAGAACCCTTAGTTCTAGTGAAGGCTTCAGCATACCAAGACATTTTGGACAATTCTATGCTTCCAACTTTGTAGGAACAAGTTGAGGGAGGCCCTTTTCTGTTCTAGCATGACGTGCCCCAGTGCATAAAGCAAGGTCCATGAAGACATGGTTGGCTGAGTTTGGTGTGGAAGAACTTGACTGGCCCACACAGAGCCCTGACCTCAAACCCAATTAATACCTTTGGGATGAACTAGAATGGAGATTGCGAGCCAGGCTTTCATGTCCAGCCAGCATCAGTGCCTGACCTCACAAATGCTCTTCTGGATGAATAGGCAAAAATTCCCAGTGACACACTCCATAAACTTGTGGAAAGCCTTATCGGAAGAGTGGCAGAGTATCAACTCCATATTGATGCCTATGGATTTAGAATGGGATGTCACAAAAGTTCTTGTAGATGTAATGACCAAGTGCTTTTGTCCATATAGTCTATATTAAAAACAAAATCTTTCGGCTGAGTGTACTAAGCCAGGTAGTAGAGCTTCTGGAGACAGAGAACAGAAGAACCTCTTTAATCCCTTTTAGAAATACAAACATATTTAAACAAAGCTTCTTTGGCTTAATATAAATTTAGCATTCATGAATATCTGAACCAGAGTGCAACATTCTGACCACAGTGTGGATCTAGTCTACTGGTTATATTATTTTATAACAATCAGTAAAAAGTTTTCATTCCATACTGTTATATCTACAAGATTAGGGCGGCAAAATTCTGGGGATTTTCAAAGTTGAAAATTAACAGGAATACAGAAGAATTAATGGGAAAAACTGGAAATTTACTAAATTTCAGGTTAGCCTATGACAGAGAAAAACATCTAGCAGCTTAATCTTGGTTAAAACATCTAGATTTAATTCAAATTCAGTTGAATTTCTGCCCTGCACCGTGCATTCCTCTATCACATACACTGATCATTTCTAGAATCCTGCACACTATAGCAGTACTACTGAAGCCACACTACTGCATTTAAGCCCTTGACTATATCCAGTAAAGTAAGTTTTAATGATATTACTGGGTTAAATATATTTGATCTATGGTATTAAACTTTAACTAGCAAATACTAAATCAAAATATGTTTACATAGTAGGTAACTAGCCAGTAAATCAAATAAGATAAATGTAAGCTAGTTAACACTATTTCATTAACAGTTTAACCTTTGGGACTTGATTGCCGCACAATGGGTTAATATGACTTTTGACTCATTATGCGCAACTGGTAGGTCGAAACAAAATTTTGGTCTGGATTTGTACTTTTTTGGACCTGAACTTTCCACCTATGTTAGGAAGTCATTTACTTGATATTTTTGCAGTATTTATTCACAAATGTTTGCATATACTTTAATGTCAAGCTGAATATTTCCAAAATTCCCATGAAAAGTTTCCAGAAATTTACCAGAACCTTTCTTCCCCTTTGCAACCCTATACAGGATACGTTTAGGGATGACAGTAAATGTATAATGTGGTGCTGGGCAAGGTCATGAATCGGATAAGTGAATCTTCTCAAGTTGTTTCCGAGAAACACCTATCCAAAAATTAAAGTCCATGGGAAAAAACTGAATTGTCATCTGACCCATATGAGGTTTCTTCCTTGCTGAAAGTTCTTTCTTCCTGACTGTTAATGTTCAAATCCACAGTGCACACATTGTCAAATGGCTAGTTGGAAAAACACAAGGATAAAACTCTTCCATGGGCCTGCAGATCTCCAGTGCTGAACCCCATAAAAACACTTGGAGGATGCCTAGGACTCACTGGAGTGGCACTTACTGCAGCCATTATGACTTCCATCACACTGGCATTAGCTGGCAGATTTCCAAAATTGAGCCGGATTACAAATGGGCAAATACCAATGCTCTTTTGAATGTACATCACCACGTTGTAGCCAAAAATGAACAATATTTAAGTGACGTTCATTTTTTCAATCTATGTGTATCTGTATTACCATTTCACATGCATTCATTAGCACTGAGAGGGGTAACTATATGACTTATGTGATTTCTCAGTTAAGAGAGATCAAGCCATGTTTGGCCTTCAGCTGTGTATCCACTGCAGTAGGTGCAGTTGAGGGTAGTAATGGGTTTTTAAATGAGAAGATGTCTTGTTAGACAAAGATACATTTTAAAATACATATTATTAGACATATGTTTAACTAAACCAGTTCTTAATGTTCAAAATATCATTATATCACTATATTGTACCCTAACATTAATTAATAGCCTTTTCTTAATAAATAAATTTTACAAATATAGCAATATGATGTAGAAACATCCTCCTTTAATCACCAAATAAATTGATATTTCCTTCAGTTATACATGGCATTTTAAGTGAAAGCTTTTATCAAAACTGTCATGTTGATTAACCTCTAAAAAAGTGTTTGTCAAAATCATAAACTAAAAGTCACTTTTGCGTTTTGTCACATTTGACATCTTTGTGTAATGATGAAGGTTAAAATGTAGAAAATTACTTGAATTTGTACTTCCCCTGCTGGATAGTTACTTATTTTTGTATCTTTTAGAAGAAGTGAGTGATGAGAACGAAGGTGCTGTTTTAGTTTTAGGTCCTGAACTGGTAGTTTCTATGGGGATTATCTGTGGGACTCTTATATTTGTACCATGAAATTGTCAGTATGGAGTGCTTTGTTTATTACTTAAGACTTCTCTCTTCAAGAGATAATGCATATGTTCTTCTCTACACAAATTTCTTTTATCATTTTTTGCCACTATTATACTCACTAAGACACCGTTTTATCACCTGAAACTTTTCCTTAAATGGATCTTGAGAGGAGGAATGGAATCTTAGTAGCCTTGAGAATAAATGAGTGCTTGTTTTTTCTTTCAAAAGTCATACCAAAAAAGACATCCATGGCAGGACAATTAGTATCAGTGAACATATTACAACTTTTACATTGAACTATTACACACAGTGACATCTTGATAGTAAAACATTATATATTTTAACTGGACATTTCCTTTTATTCCCACGCTAGTCCACATCTCCATGCTAAGCAATATCTTTACAAATCAGCAGATCGTAAGTCTTTGCTTCTGTTTGTTTTGCTATTGACCCATCACACTGATTTTACAGATAGAGATGCTGAATTCACGCACCACTCCCTAGCACACTGAAAATGGCCCCAAAATCGGCTTGCTGGATTTTCAAAAAGCATGTTGACAGCCATTTTCAAATGTACTTGGGTGACTGAAAACAAAACAGGTCTTGACCCTGGATCAGATTCCAGAGAGGTGGTGGGTGAGGGCAAGGGGGATGTTTTAGTTCCTCGGAGATCCCAAGGTTGCTCTCTGCACTCTCCTTAAGGAACTGACCTCTTTTGTCGAAGGACTTTCTACATGCCTTCATAGCAGGAGAGAATCTAAGGACCCGTTCCTACACGTCCTCAGGTGAGTATGACCTGTACTGAAAACTGGATTTCACCTCCAGGTTGAGGTCCTACTGAATCTGAGTACAGATTAACAGACTACGATATATGCTTAAAACTACACAATATATGATTTGTTAACACTTTAAAAACAATGGCTTTTCAATTAAAACAAACTTAAACACATGCTCCTCTCTTTCACCACTAAGGAAATGATGACTAAACCTAGGAGCCCCTCCAGATAACTGACCTATGGCTGTAGCACGGCTGTAGCACTGTTTATTAACAGATCTTTTCATGTTTCACTTCATATCTCTGCATAAACAGAGATTAGGCTATAACTGAAAAAACTGACGTTTTACTCATAGCCTACAATACTGGTGCCAACACTGGTACCAAACCCAGAGAAAGTCTCGCTGAAACCAGAAGAAAACTAGTTTTGGGACAGTTAAATTGTGCTGTAGTGTTTGCCATAAGATTTATAGTTGCAGGTTCTAGTACACTACTAGCTGTAGTGACAGTAAATATTTTATATGACAATGACAACATTGGTGGACATTGCACAACTACTCGGCTATTCATATAATTTTCAGGATTCAGTTTTTAGCCTACTTGGTTTTCCCATTCCAAACTGTTTCTGACAACTATGACTCTACTTCCAATGATTCAAATGTAGAGTACATGAAGCAAAATTAACACTCAAGACAAACTGTTTAATCATTTGTTCGGTAATGTTTAAAAATACCTCAGTCCAAACAGTCAAATAGTAGTCCAATTTTTACTAATGTAAAAATATCTAAAGTCAGCGTGCAATGAAAATGTGAATCATTCATATTCTATCACGATTAAGTTTAAAAGTCTCGGTAAATCATAGCAACACGTTAAAATAACCGCAATTCTAAAGCCTTCTAAAGGTAAACCAAGTGTGTTTCATGGAAAAGACAATGAAAGAAACGACAGCAGCCTAAATCTAAGATAACGACCCCGTTACAACTAAAAGCGTCTGCTTACACCTTTCATTTTGACATTATTTAAAATTACACACACACACAGATTTGTATATTTTTGTGGGGACACTGAATTCATTTCTATGGGGAAAACTGTAATCACAACATGAAAACCTTAACCCCTACCCAGCCTTAACCTTAACCATAAATAACCAAACAAAATAGAAGACTTTGGGCATTTTTAGTTTTTTGATTGCATCCTTAGATCTTTGTGGAGACCTGAAAAATGCCCCTCGCAATGTTAAAATAACGTTTATTATGAACTTAACCGAGGTAATCCGTTTTAGCATTTTTTCGGATCACTATTACTAAAGTAATTCATACTGGGATCTTTAGACTGATGTCTACATCTGATTACATGAAATTCTTTCTCTAATACTCAAACAGGTGTCCGTTTACTTTTGATTTAGTACTGAAAAGACGAGCGTTTTAAGAAGAAAGGCTCGACACTTTCAAGCAATATAGAGGTGAACAGATAGCCTCATGGGCAGCGATGTCATTTGACATCGTATTATACGCTGTTCAACAAGCAAGCCGTACTAATTTTGACAACCATTCATTTGCTCGCGTAGCTAAATGCAGCGTATAGAGTAATATGTATTTATTTATATTTATATTATATAGTCCTACATAAAATCTAAATCGAAATGCTGTTTTTTCTTCAAAAATGCGTAATATTTATTGCCCGTCGAGTAACAGCGCTTACAGACTTAAACTCCGACAAGAGATTTTGATTGCCACGCACGGACCCAAATCTAATTTCGCATAGACGGGTAGTTTTGTTGGAAACAACCAAATTAATAATAACAATAACAACAATACGACCTATTATTACTGTTGTTGTTTTACTGTCGTTTAAAACTTGTTTTGCAGGTGCGTCCAGCCGTGTAACATCTGCATACTTCTTATACCTGTATAGAAAAACTAATAGAAAAATTCTAAAAAGTGTAATCCGCAAAAATTCAGTGATACACATTAAAGCCGAATATCACTGTAATTATTCTAGTTAGTATAATGAACAATACTCGTTGAATTGTCATACAATAGTTTTTGGCAATTTAATAATAAGCAGTAACCTCTCTATATGGCTTTAAGCGTGTATGTGTTGATTGTGATAAATATATATAGGCTACTGATATCCATCCATCCATCCATCTTCTAACCGCTGATCCTGGATAGGATCGTATTTTCAAATTGTCCGGCAGCTAAATTCAAGTTATGCATATTCGTTAATTGCATATATTACATATCAAGCACATGCTGTGGGTAACGAATAAAACGTTCATCCTTGCATTTCCCTTTTAGATGTATCTATCGCCAATGTTCGAAATATCGAGTACTCTCGTTACCACAGAAAAAAAGCTAAAAAAAAAAAAAAAAAAAAAAACACATAATAAAGGTAGAGTATAGAGGAACAGGTCTTTCACACAGAATTTTGAACATTTAGTATTCCAGGGCACCAGTAAGGAAAGCATAAAATAAAAGCTAAGACTGGATAAGCTAAATTGTGTATTATGTTGTATTACATTGCCGTTACTTTTATGTTTCGTGTCTTATTATTTGAAATATTCTAAAATGTTAACGACAAAAAGTGAAATAAAAGTTCCACTTAAAGCTTTCCCATTGCCAAACAGCATTAGTGTTTGGCCTATTTGGAGAGAAAGTTTAATTATCCAGTGCAATAACTGTAAATGTATCGACGATACTGCAGCTATCAGCAACTTCGGGAAAAGTAATAGTTTCAAAGTTTACTTTAAATATATCTGCTAAATGTTATAATACTCTTTTAATTAGGTCTAGCCTATTTAATTCCTTTCGAGAGGAAATTATGGCATTTAAAGATTATTTTAATTATGTCGTATTAAGCTGAAAATGATAAACTTTATTAGAAAGATCGTACCTTGTTAACAGCTTCCACAGTCCTGTTGCGAGCTCTTCGGGAATTATCCTTAAATTCAGTGGAAATCTTCACGTCTTCTTATTGAAATCTACGTTTGACTGATGCCCGTTGCAGGTGGCCACTTCTGTAAATAGTGAACCATTATTATGGTAGCCTACTGCCTCACTCCAAACCAAGAAGCTGATTATTTATTTTAAATTCCTCAATCCCTTATATTATTAAATAGGGAATAGGGAAAAGATGCATTCATGAAATCTGCCTACCTCTCTATCCCAAATTGTTGACAAAGGTCACGGTTAAAAGCAGGATTAGGAAGGCTGAGAGCGTTGTAATGATACTTTACAAAAATCTCAATAACAAAATGAATCATTGTAATTGCAAATTTTTCTCTAATGTGTTTAATTAGAAAATTACATTTAATTAATATAAACCTGATTAGCATGCAAGCCTTCTTCGTTTATTCCCAATGACTATTAATCAAAACATTCTAATAGATGAAAATTATTTCTTGATGAATAATCATTTCTAACATACCCTGACTTGGAATTTGTAGACATCCATACAAGTTATCATGATAGCCTACCTAACCAAAGGCGGAAAATCTGTTCGTTCCTTTTAAAAAGCATATTTGCAATGGAGTATTTCCGAGGTCAATATTTCCACCTAGTGGATGAGTGATAGAACGATTTAATCAGAACGTTAACTATTGTTGTCTACTGACCTCTCGTGGATTATTGCTGCTGCTGCATGCAATTATCAGAATCAGAATACTTTTATCCTGGAGGAAATTGCTTGTAGTCGCAGACTGCATAATATACAGATACACAAACCACAAAGGAAGAAATACACAATGCCACTTACAACACTTCTACATAAAAATGAATTAAAATAAATAAGGGTAAACATATAACATATGAATATAATGAAGTTGGTGAATATGCAAATTGGTAGAGTACTATGGTGATAAACACAAATTGGGTATTTTAAGATATTTTAAGATTCTTCAGCTCAGTTAGTATGTGTTAAATGACAATTAATTTGGACAATAAAACAATGCAAACTTCAATACCATGATATTATGACAATCCACCCATCTTCATATTACTTCTCATAGCCAGGGTTGATTGGGGAGTGCTCAATACAGAGCAGAAGGCATAGAGGAGCATAACAGTCTGAATTGGATGCCAGTCCCTTGCAGGGCACCCGTACACTAGTTTTCCTGACCACAAGTCTTTAAACTGTCGGAGGAATCCAGAATACCCAGAGAAGGAAGAACTTTTAAGGTGTCTGCTGGTGGAAAATGCAGTTTAGTTGTCACTCCAGAATATGGAGCAAGTGCTTCACTTGAGATGCAATGACTGTGATGACAGTGTATAATTTACATTTTCATACTCACTGCTCATGCCCTATGCCTCTCATATGGATTCATGACCATCCTGGGAGATTTTACTCCATACAATATGTATTTATTGGCTTCCAATTTTATTGCCATCTACTGTATTTTCCAATGAAGAATTAAATCTGACCCACTTTTTTTAAACATCTTGAAAAACAATCTGCGTTGTTTCATTTTAAAAATGCATATGCTGGCAATTAATATGGGTGGAGTGATGGCTCTGAGGCTAGGGATCTGCACCAACAATCAGAAAATCGCTGGTTCAAACCCTGTGAAGGCCAGCACTGATCCTACTCTGTTAGGCCCTAGAGCAAGGCCCTTCACCTGCAACTGTGTGGGTATGACATTAATCTACATCCAGCCCCATTAGGAGGTCCTCCAACTTACAGGGAACTTTGGGGGTTGATGGCAGGATTGGCACTCCAGCCACCAGAAAAAAGTGTGGTGCTGAGGTATCGCCCATTGCATGGCTGCACGTAGGTTCTCATCCCTGAGGTGGTGCAACGGGCTGTAATCAGTGTGCATCCCCTTACCTTGTAACATGAGGTGTTTGTGTACTGCAACCAGATCAGAATTTCCTTCTCAATATTATTCTAAACCCATGAGAGGTACCACTACTTACATCTGCATTCATTTGATTCAGAACTGGTTTTCTGATTTGCCTTGCATCTCAAGCCAAGAGAAAAACATCACGGAGTAGTATGTGCCATCATCCATGGTTGCCCCAAGTTGAAGCTTTTCTTTCCTTCAGAGTTACATACCAATAGGGGCGGTTCGGGGGGCAGTGGCCCCATGACAATATGCATGGCCTCCCCTGTGCCCCCCCCCAAATATGTATGCTACTTCGTTCTTAAACAAATGCATTATTATTAGAACTATTATAAATAACCTTTGTATATGTAAGGCTAAAATTCTGTATGCTGCAAACAGGCAAAACATAAGCACATTTTCTTGACAGACTCGTAATGTATGAGTGCCGGGTGGTCAAGTCGCTTCATTTGGTGACAGAAAAAAATAATCAAGCGTGTGGAAGCAAGACAATCTAAACAAGAAATCAAAGTAAAAATGTGACTGCAAAGCCTTCCATAAAAAACTTATAGGTTTGTCTTTTAATACAAATTGTTAATACTGGCAATCTAGTGTAAGCAATACAAATGCCTCTGCCCCCCCACACACACACACAACAGGACAAATGCCCCGTCTGGCCCTCAAGTTGAAATGGTCTACAACTGTTACTGCATGCCATCATTTTTGCCATTTTGTCTTGTGAAATACCAACAATTTCTGCAGGTTTTGTGGCTTAAGCACGTGTCAAATGCATCTAAACCATCAGCCCTTTTTCAGACATTGAAATCTGCTCTTCTAGCCACATTAGAGATTACTGGGCCTGTCCAACAATTTGTCATCACCACAAACATGATTTTTTAATATTTTTTAATATTTGTCAGTCATTATCCACTGTGTGTGGGGAATTTGCGGATGGGTTTGCTTCAGGTTCCATGCTTCCCTTACTCAGTCTAAAAACATGTAGTCAGGGTAACTGGTATCTCTAAGTCGCTCGAAATGTATGACTATGTATGTGCCCTGTGATGGTCTGGCACTCTCACCAGGGTGTTTCTCAGAACCTGGGATAAAACTGATGCTGCCCAGGAGAAGCAGCAAGAATGGATGGATGTCAATGTTATACTGAATTGTAGGACAATACTGGAATTCCCAGAGGAAACCCACACATGCACAGAACATTCAAGCACTGCACACAGAGCCTGGGGTGGGAACTGAACCCACAACCCTGGCGGTGAAAGAACATTCCCCTAAAAACATTTTTAATGTGTTAAATGGAGGAAAAATAAACACTTTTTTTTTTCTCCATTTTAAATAAACAGAATAGTTCTCATGCTTAGTTTGGTAAAAGGTTCCCAAGTACTGTACATAACACAGCAAAAACCACAAAATATGTCAAACATCTGGTTTAAACAAATTTAAATTTATTGAAAGTAAACAGATACATAAGCTATTATTCAATAACTAATAAAATGCCAGAAAAAGCTTGATTTGATTGCAAAAGGAAAAAAAGCTGTAGAAACAATACAGAAAATATTTGGCGTTCATGTTTTTGTGGCAGTATTTACAATATTTACAGTATATTTGCCATTACTCTGTTTCTAAGGCACCAAAGGCTAATTAGCAGAAGTATTTACTGTTTTGTGCAGGGCAGAGAATCAAACGTCAAAGGTTTCAAATGAAGACCATTTAACAAAAAATAAAACTGAAAAAAAAAAAACAAAAAAGTAGCACAACTGCATCTTCACTCATCCACATTCACTATGTTGTTCTGAAGTACGCTGTCCTTATTTTTATTTCTGATTATTGATTTAAAAAATTCAGTTTTTGTTTTGCAAGTCAATGCAATTTTATTCATTTTTATAGATGTATTTTTTTAATGAATATGATTTACAAAAATTATATAAAAAAAATAAGTAGCCACCATATTGAAAACGAAGACAATACTGTTTGTAGAAAAGGGACTAATGAATTCATTTTCGCTGTTTCACCTCATGTACTATCTATCTATTTGTGTAACACATTTGATTCACATTTTGAATTAAATAAAAAAGGACTATAAAATTTTAACCATCAGGTATTTACAATAGGAGTATTTTTAACTGAATCGTAATAAATTTCTTTTCTATAGGGTGGGAGCATATAATGCCTAAAACAAGAACCATTATGTATTCCAAATATACATATGCAGAATCAAATGGAAGTTCAGTTTGGGGAATCCATTAAGCTATCCGGTTCAGATAATAAATTAAACATTAAAATCGTAAAAGCCTTAACTCAGCAGTAATCAAAGTTTTACTATTATTTTAATAAACAGCATTTTGAAACTGGAATTAAGGAACAGTGTGCATTTCATGATATACATTTATGAAATCTTCATATTTTAATTTCCAATTTTTTCCCTTTTTTTCGAATAGGGGAATATATTACAACATGTACACACCACTTTAAACGCATTGAACATTTTTAACAAAAATGTTTGTTATATTTATCATAATATCCATATATACTATAACACTGATACAGTGTTAAGAGCATTTACTTCAGCTGATAATAGAATAATGCTCCTGGTCAAAAATTTAACTTCTCATTTCAAATAATTTTGTCAAAAGAAACTACAAGTTTTAATACCTTCTATGCTATTTCAATTAAAAGGTGACACAAGGATGTGCCATATTAAATATTCAATCAGTAATGAAGAACATTTGGACAAATAAAGCCTATAATATCAAACTAACAGCATTCCTTAAAACTATGAAAATACTTACCTAATCATCTATTTTAACCAAATTTTTTACTCTCATTTATTGCTTTTGATAACCATTGATCAGACATTAATCAAAGTTTTCTGTAATATGCCTTAACTGATGAAAAATAAGCAAGGGGAGCATGTGACATTTTGATTTAATTGATTCACTTATAAATGTCTACAATTAGAAAGAAATGGCCAAATATAAAAGCGGAAACCTCAAACACAAGCTTTATTTTCCCCCATATAAACCCCATCCCTTAAAAAATAACTTAAGTCTCTCCCCATGATTTTTTAAACATCATAGAATATCATTAGTATATCAGAAGTTGAAGGCAGATAAAAACCGAAGACTGGAAAAAGAAGCACTGACCAATTGCTGTAAACCAGTTACTGCTGGTGTATTGAGCAGCAACCATTATTGTCATTGGGCTTTGTGTTGGGCTTATGACGAGAAATAAACCAACTGTGGGAGGTAGGCTGGGAATATCCCTACAGCAACCATTTTATCGCTGCTTTGAAGCCAACAGCATGGCCAGGTAACTAGAAGGTGACGTTGATGGTTCTCTTACACTTAAAAGTATTAGGTTTGGACAGCGTCCATTGTAGTCAAGCATGAATCTTGTGTAAATCACCTTATTTGGAAGAAAACCGATCAGTTAAATATGACTAACAATTGATCATGTGGGGGGGGAGGCATTTTGATAAGCGTAATACATTGTATACCAAAAAATCAATTAAAGTGCATATCAACACCATTGTTGTTCACTAACTACACTGCAAACAGACATGTCTCATTTAGTAAACATCTTGTGAGATTTGGCTTTTTGTTATACAGGAGTACCAAATTACTGTAAAGGTTCAACAACTATGATAAATCCTATCAATTTCACCAAGAATGTTACTTTTTTTCTTTTTTTATTAAAAAAGATGAAAGCAGTCCATCAGTCAAACTGGACTTTCCTGACAATTCATAAACAGTGTAGGTTACTGTACTTAAAAAATAAAGTCAGAATTTGTAATAGCAGAAGGCTCAGTGTACTTACTTTTTTCATACTTCATACCGGGGTACAAAGGTTTCACTTTTTAAGATTTCAAACCAATGTAAATTTCTTAGTAGTGTTCCATGCTTATCAGATCAGACTATAATCACCACTTTAGCTCAAAATCCAGCTTTGAGGCTATAAATGGTGAATTCAGGCTAGAGTAAAGAGTCAGTCATCCTTATCCAGTAGCCGTCTGATTGCCTATAACTCGCAAGATCTCTCTGTGGATGCTGCTGTCCTGCGTGTTGATGTTTGTGTCACCAACCTGCCCATCTTCATAACTGAAAGGCATCAATGATTACTAGTGATTTATAATGAAAGGCAAATATTCTCCGCAGCAAAAGAAAATACACACACAGAAATCAGATCTGTTTATAAGGTTGTGTCATTAAGAAAGTGCCGATACTTACACAAAAAAAAATCTTGTACAGACATTATCTGTGTTGGGGACAACCCAGATATCACCGTGTTTGTCCAGATCAGGGGATGTAATGACTAAGGGACAAAATCAGAATGTCAGTAATAATCATGAGCATTGAACCTGAGAATGTCCACATGCTGACAGACTTACCTTCACACAATGCTATACACTTCAAATTTCGACTCTGCAAGAATTGTGGCTGCTGCCCCCTCTTCTGGGACTAGAAGAAAAAAATGTGCAATGTACATTCATACGTCATAAAGGCAAATTAATTTTCAAATACTTAAAATTACCAATTTTATTACCAATCTCCTGGTATTTAAAAAAAAAAAAAACACATTTATAAAGTAAACTACAAAATTTCTACCTGCAGATTTATGTTCGTTTTGCTGTGTGCCGTACTCTCATCCTTTGAAGAAACTTTCTGCTGCTTTTTGTTTATCCCTGTGAAATGTTACATAATAAATGAATCACAAATGAATCCATGACTTAACTGGCCTGGGTAAAATACATATTACGTATTAAGCACCTTTAGAAGACATGAAATATGTGATTCTTACCTGAGTAGCCAAAGGAAATACTTGACATAGGGCTGACATAGATTCCACTCCCATAGATGGCGCCATGGAGCTGTAAATGTCATATAACAACAGATAAAAATTCACCTTCAAAAGCTGTTCAAAATAAAACCAATCCTATAGGTACACTGATAGTTATATTTTAATACAAACATAAATACATCCTAAAAAATAATTAACTACAGGCATGATTACTTCCAACATATGAAAATTTTTTTTTTAAATAAAATGGTGTTTTAAACTTTTAATCTAATGTAAATGTTGCTTTTGCTGAATTTTAAGATATGATACCTGACATAAAGGTCAAGCAAATAAAGTTTAAATGCAGCAAAGAATATTATCACCTAGGTATAAAAATATTAGAATATACGCTTGTTTTCTAAAATGGTTTACATCAGAAGAGTATAATTTCAGAATGCTCTTTTGACCACAAACTGCTACCAATTCTTTCACTGAGATCCTATGAAATAATGTTCAGAGAACAAGCGGTTTGTTCATTCATCATCCTGCCTAAAACTGCCTTGCTTTTCATCATGCATGACTGCTGAATAAAAAGGAACAAAATTTGCTATTCTGGTGCTGTTCACCCCTGAACCTGAGCCTTAAGCACACTGTCTGCCAAAGCTCAATGGACGTACTGTGTACTTCCCAGGCTTGGGACAGCAATACTGAAGCAAGAAAATGCTTGAAAGTTTTTATTTCTCTCATTATTAAATAACAAAATCATGCAGATGTCGTTTTCATTTGCTTATCAATTCTAATACTGATTTTTTTTCGTTTGATTTCCTAAATTCAAACAAAGCTGCAGCCCGACAAATTCCTCAGATTTGTTTACATATTTGGATCTGCATAGTCAGATGCCTATATACAGGCATAAATGAAAATGCCAGTTGCACAGGTATTTTTGCCTCCAACAGTTATACATTTTCTTTATTTACCTGAAGTCTTGTATTCGAGGCAACAACCAAACCGTTCCTCAGAATGGAATGCCAATTCTCTATGTGTGAGCCACTAAAGAAAGCAGATAAAGGGATACATACAGGACATAAAACAGGTGAGAAACATGGGAAAAGGTCATAAATCAGCTTGTTAAACAGCAAACTTATCATGGTCAATTTGTGGTGGGGGGGGGGGGTATATAATTAGTAGATTAGGTTAGAATTTGTAGAATTATGAGTGTGAAACCCCCTTCAAATTTGAATCAGCCCCCTGGTCGGCAAAATCCACAGACAATTTCTTTTTACAATCATATGCTAAGAGCAATTAAAGGATGCCAGTCAGCTTGTATTCTTTGGACTGCAGGAGCAAACCTAAGCTATGCAGGGAGAATAAACTTTGCAGGGGCAAATTTCAAAGCCCCAGTGCTGAAGGTGGATGTCACCAAGCCGCCCAGCAACAAACTACAATAACTATAATTAAAGACTCTGCTTTATGCCAAAATCACACAGAAGATTGCAGAAAACTACCATGTCTTAACAAAACCTAAAACAAAATATTAAATAGCTTTTTACAGTTGGCACATAATGAGCGTTTAAACATACTGGAAAGCAAAGGTACTCCCAAAAAGGTTTTTGGCAGCTCTGAAGTTGGATTCTTTGGCGGGCGGACTGCTGAGCAGGAGAAACTGGTGAGGGGTGTGCATGAACTTCAATTGCTGAGGGAAACAAAGACAATTAAAAAAACACCAACAAAACCAAGTCTGCCTTTCTTTCTGCTTCACAGCAGCAAAAGAAGTGCTCCAAACCTATTCCTGACAAACAGAAAACTATGAATATTTACTGTTCTGGACTTATTGCCCTTAAAATGTTAAATATTGATGAAAGTATCATTTCCATATCTGACAGAAATCACACTGGCCTATACTTACTGAACTGTTTTTCAAGATCTAATAAAATGTTTCAAATTCAGAAAATGTAAGTGCACTTGTTTGCATTGTTTGACCAATTATATATAAAGTGTCTACGATTCTATCAAATATTTTGTTAGAATTCTTACAACGTGAAAATGTCTACTTGTCCACTATTTTTCAATGAATTATATTAATATCCACAGCAACAGCACATTTTAATCTAAACCAAAAAAAGAAATCACTTACTCTGTTTACTGGTAGTTTAACGATATGTGACCTGTTGCTGGATATTACCCTGTAGAAAAAAAAACACCAATTATATCTGGACTAATTAAATGACATCACTTGCATTTAAACAGGATGAGGTGATTGAGGCCAGTGCTTAGGGAGTCAGAAGGGAAGACAATTGTCAAGTCAAACTGAAACACTTACAAAGTCAAAAATAACTAATCACGTGATAGTTTTATAATTTATTTTTCCAATTAATTGACATTTTCTTACCTGTCCACTTAAACTTTAACACAAACACATTAGACTAAAGGCCTGAATGAACCATGACACACTGTATTCAGTCCTGTACCTATTAAACAGATGTTCTAGGTATAACTGTGATCAAAGACATCACATTCTCACATTTGTATCACAAATTTCACATTTGTAAGTATGTCACTGAACTAAAAATATGAATCAGACTGATTTAATAAAATGCAGTGCATATGCAATACAGTACATATTAATTTGGAGTTTCTTCTGCTTCATCCAAAAACAAAGGCACCGTTAAGCTGAATATTTCAAGATCAGAGTAAAGAAATTTGTATTCAGAATTTTAATCTAAAAGCAGATAACAACTGCAACCATTTGCTGGTGCAATTCAGGTTAAGTGCCTTCGCTCCAAAGTAATACAGTAAAGACCCTCCTGGGACTTCATCCAGCACCTCTCAAGATATAGACTTCATGCTTTTTCAACAGACACATTTTTCTTTGAGCAGACAGGGAATATTTATTTCAAAAACTCACAAAAAACATACTTCATCCATTAGGCTTAGCTGTGAAGTTGATATTTATTTCCCAGAACAGGAAAGTATTTGTAAATGAATTGGACCTTTCAGAGCCTAATACAGCACAAAAAAGTTTCATTCTCTTTTTCATCATTCTCTTCTAAATATAACACACTTTGACTGAAATAAATGCTGCTTATTTGCTCATATTTGTGCATCCAGCTAAGTTTAGAATGAACAGCAAAAGAAAGTTCTTATATTAAATTCCCAAGAAAAATATTAATATACAGATGCTTTTATCAGCCACTGGAGACGCGGAGATGCAATGTGGTATATTTATCTTACATAATCAATTAGACTTCTCAGTCAAATTACAAAGGCATTTGAAATAATAAAAAATGCTCATGTTAAACTAATTTCCATAAAGTATTGTCCATTGTAAGGTTTGCAGGAAAGGTAATTATAAATCCACTGGTTAGTAGTTTCAGACCAGTGATATTTTATATGTGCGTGCGTGCGTGCGTGTGTGTGAGAGAGAGAGAGAGAGAGAGAGAGAGAGAGAGAGAGTGAGTGAGTGAGTGAGTGAGTGAGTGAATATATGAAATTGAATTTCTGCATTTCATTATTACTTTCATCTTAGTTAAGGGAACAAATTTAAATTAAATCATGCATCAATTTCATCAATGTCATAGGAATTGAGTAAATTATAAATAAATATAAAATATACAGCAGTGAATTTTATCCATAGTTATGTGTAAATATATATTCCAATACGAGCAGCCTCAGTTCTCCATCACATAAAACAAAGAAATAGACTCACCATTGTAGTAAGGGATGAGCAAGAGGGTCATGTTTGTCCATCTGCTTCTTTATTTCCAAATACGGTGCCTATGAAGGAAGAATTCAAAAATGCAAAACAATCAACATGAAGATAAAATACAGTTTTGTAATTAACAAAGCTCAGTTGTTCTCCAACTGAAAGTTAGATTTCAGTTTGCTCGTTGAACAAGCTTTCGCTCTGTTTGGCTGCATCATAAGCATTTTAATTAAGTGTTTTTGTACTTCTAACACATTGCGTGGGCCAGAGTATATAAAATCTTTCACTTTCTACTTGGGCCACAAGAATAATTTGATTTCCCTGCCAATCAGGTGTCACAGACAAACTTCAAATGTTACACAAAACCTTACAGACAAGCACCATTCAGCTTTGTGGCCGTCTTCCATTACATAAACCAGGGGTTGTCATAGATCCAGATCCAGCCGATAATGCACCTTATGAATCAATATGTTCATAACCAGTATATATGTTAAGTTCCCATAATTGTTATATATTGATGTTTATATTGAAAGACTGAATTCAATAAAGTCCTTGAAATGTTGTTTTGTCATTGAAAATGGTTCCGGACCTCTGACTTTAAACAAAAATCAAATGTGGACCTATAATCAAAAGGTTTGAGCATCTCAGATATAAACTACAGTGGTACCTCGGTTCTCAAACTCACTAGAACTCGAATTTCTTGAAAGTCGAACAAACCAGTTTGACCTGGAAC
>JAODLC010000123.1:12066866-12079764 GCA_026781145.1 Hippopotamyrus pictus | reverse complement strand
AAGGTGTGTCGTCACGGAGGCGGTTTCAGTTTGTGCAGCCGGGTGAGAGGTCGCAATGCATCTAACCGTAATGCATTACATCAGGATCAGAATGCGTTGCTTTAAGCCAGTGCTGTAAGCAAGTCGAACGCATCCAATGACCGCACTGGGGAAACAAACTGAAACGCGGAGTTAATACAAAGGACTAATGACAACAACCAGAAACAGCTGATCACATGGGGATGCCACACGAGGTTAACGAGGGGGCGTGGCACACGGAAAGAGCGGACGATCGGGGCAGGACAGGGGTAATGTTAGGATAAGATTTTTATCGTTTTGGAAGCCATTGAGAAAAAAAATGCTCTTCTTGTTTTATCCTGTTCATTTTGTGTTTAAATACTTAAATAAATAAATAAATAAATAAATAAATAAATAAATAATACATATTTAGGTGTAATTTTGGGGGGCCGGGAACCAATTAATTGGTTTTCCATTATTTCTTATGGGAAAAATTCGATCAGAACGCGAACTTTATAGGATTCGATCCGGAGTCCAGAACGGATTAATTTCGAGAACTGAGGTACCACTGTATTACTTTTATTCCTTGAAACAAATTAAGCCTCATATAGAATTTATTAAATCACCATTACACCACCTGGCAAACTTACCTGGGTCATTTCTCTGATTGATGCTATGCTGTCAAGGGCTTTCATCACTCGGTCATAGTCTTTTTTCTAAAAACATATAAGATTATGAGCTTGTCCCAAACAACTAAGTAATGAAAGCAGTGTTATTACCCCTAATTCAGAAATTACTATTTATTACATATGTAATTACATATTTTGCATATATAAAATATAATCACTTAAAAGTGCTAAACGACAAAAAGCATCACAAATTTGTGATATTACAGTATGTAACATACCCGAGGGTTGAAGGCCAGTGACTGAGAATCGTTGGGATCAACCACTGATGGATAGGGTTCAAAAATGACGACCTTCCTTGGAGACTCCAGTGCAGATCGGCACATAGAGACCAGCAAATCCACCACCTGGTACACAGAGAATGAGCTAACAAATGAACGCCAAGGCTGATAACCCTTCTGTATGAGTGCATGGCAAAGCTGAAGGCCACTAATTCACTGCAATATTACAAACCCATAAAAAGTCTCAGACATACTGTACATTGATCAAGGTTATTATCGCTCATTGTTCAAAATATTCAGAGGATTACAATACCCGAGTTTATCAAGAAGCAAAATAGCTATATCAACAATCATTTACAAAACTGGTAGTATTACAGTTTTACCACAGCCAAAAATTACTGTTTGAAACAGAAGCAATAGACGACCATGTTTCTTTTACATGAATCTCTTTTACTGCAAAAAGCATTATTCCCCAAAAGCTTCTTCAGATACATGCCAAATACATACAATGTGCAGTACCTGAGCACCCGTGGCTATTTCATCTGCGGCTTCATTCATGACACCCAGCGTTTGAAAGGCAAACACACAGAGCTCTCGTTCACAAACTGTGGGCTGCAAAACAATGGCCACATACTGTATGAGAACACCAGGACAAGTGACTACACATATGCTCATACGTATACACCTTTATAGGAGGCGTGCATATGGATATTAATTTTGATAGCATACAATGATCACCAATAACTCATGCTTACTTAAACATACTAATATAAAATTACTCAATGAATCATTTAGATCACCTTCTAATTATTGCAACGCATACACTATAAGGGCTGGAGGAGAATTTTCTGAATTACATTTCCAGGTTTGTGGGCATCTCCAGCCAGAGCAGATGAAACAACATAACAAATTCTGTGTTGGTATCAGGCTTAAGATCTACATCAGCACCTACAACTGATTTAGCAGGGATGGTAACGATCAGGTGAACACAGAGAGGACTGCTGACAGATCATGAAGTAAAATAGCTCCTGAAAATGCAGAGGTTTAACACCTTGCAGTGTAATATCCAGTGTTGAGTAACAGAATTAGTACTGAAAGTTTTAAATATATACACAACAATGCAAAATAAATCACATTTCAAACATGTTTAATTCATAACTTTATCAGTGCCCAAAAAAATCTTTGCGAAGCCATGGAAAACAAATTAAATCAATATGCACAAACCATGTGCAGAATTCAGATTTGCTATCCTGCACGTGTGTGTGAAAGAAAATCACCAGCTGACCCCAAAAATATTGCATAACCTAATTATTTGTGTTCTCCCCGAAAATGAAAAAAAAAATTAATATATTCAGGAATTCTCACAGGTAAGACTAATATATTGCATTATTTTTGCTCATACTCGTACTTTCATGTAGAAAAAGTTACTAATCCATAACAATAATCAAACATTACTTCAATCACGCTGTATATGGAATGGGTATTACTGAACATTTTAGTCTACATTGTGCACTTGGCTGTGCATTAGATTGATAGAAAGTGATTATATATTCAAACAACTGACAGCAATGTGCTCATTGAAATATGTTTGTTGTTCTTTTTACAAAATCTACAATGAATTAAATAAGATACAACTGTATAAAATTATGTGAGCACTTATATGGCTAACATGCTAAAATGATTCTACTGACTTACTCTAAGCATTGGTCCATTCTGAAAGACGTGAGGCTCGTCGCAGACCACACAGTACTCGTTAAGGACAGGTATCCTCTGCTCAGCATATTCCATGATCTGTAATTAATTCAATGACTCAATTTCTGAAATAATTCCAGAAAAGTCAAAAAGTATAATCAAAACATAACAGAAGACTACCTGGACAAGAAATCCTCGATCTCTCACCGGGACTGATTTTGCGCCATAGTTTGGCTTGCAAGGACGAAAAAAACGTGTCAATATCTAAATGCTTTAACCAGGTAAACATTTGTACAATTATTTCCAAATCTGTAAGATAATAAATCATATGAAAACAAGTTTAAAAAGTGCTTCAGACCAAGGAAGACAAGCAGCTCAGCTACCATCCTCTCGACAAGCAGCACTGGACAACACAGAACAAACTAAGAAGTTCTGAAGGTCGCTTCTTACCGTGGGCGGCGTGGATAGTGATGGGGCGAGGATGCCAATAAGTCCTGAGGTAAGAGAGAGCCGCCTGCCCTCGGGGACAGGCTCCTTAAAGAGGTCAGACTTGCCCATTTTGGTGTTGCTGGAGTAAGACCTGCTCAGCAGCTTGTGTTGCTTGAGGCCGTCGAGCTCCTCAGTCCGGATAGTGCTGGAGCAGGAGCGGCTGAGGAGCCGGTGGGGCTTCAGGACGCCGCCGTTGTGCTCGCAACGCTGCTCTCCCAGGCACGACCTGGGCAGCATCTTCTGAGACTTGAGAGAGGCACAGTCATCCGGCTTCGCCGCCACGGAGCAGGGCCGGGTCAACAGTTTGTGGGGTTTAGGGATCAGGGGGTGCTCCACTCGCGGATCGCTGGACAGCGACCGTCCCAGGGGCTTGTGGGACTTGTTGGCACAGCCATCTTCGGCTTTCACCGTACTTGAGCAAGTCCGGCGCAACAGTTTATGCGACTTCGACACCCCGTCCTGCTCCGGTTTCAGCTTCTTCTTATTCTTTCCACACCCAGGAGGAGGGTAGCTCGGCGATCTACACATCAAAAAATGTGACAGATAAAAACCAGATTAGCTGACAGATTTCCTCCACGGTTCCAGATTTGAGAAAATCATTTTACGGATACATATTATATTGATCAGCTCAGAGCTGTTTATTTAAATATTTCTTAATCGTTACCTGCGGAGAGTTGAGAAAATGTGCAGGGGTGATTTCACTTTTTTATCACTCTGCTTTTTGCTGTGAGGGCAGTTTAATTTATCCTTACTGTGAGATTTCCATTGTTGTGTGACAAACGTCTGCATGATCCTGGAAAGAATAAACAAGCATATTCATCATTTCTTGACCATGATGGTGTATTTGAGGTTGATGAATTCTACGGCACTGATAAACCGAAGGAATTATGTTTAACCTCTTTTGTTAAGTGGTTAAAACAGCTTCTGAATTTTTTTTTTTAGAACAAAGCAAAAATATCAGAGAAACAATGAAGTGATATAAATTTAGTAAATAATACTTTTATTAATATTATTAACTGCAGATAAGATCAGGCAAATAGTCATTCATAATGCTAATGTATTTTATTCTGCGTTTAACTTCTGAACAAACATACTTTTTCAGTTGGTGTCCAAGTCCAAACCGATTTTTTGTCGATACTTGAAATACATCAACAGTCGGAACTGAAAAACACAAAATTAATCAACCTCATGTGAAGGAAAAAACAAAGTGCTCTGATTCATAGTGATCTGTAACGTCTGATAATCTACGCAGTCATTTTGTTAATGTCTACTGTCAACTACTGCTACTAATTATGGCTGGTATACATTCTCTTCACTTAAATTTGACTGAGATGAACATGTTTATTAAAACTGAATGCCTTAGTACTTAGCAATGCCTTTGGGCAAAACTACATCAAAAATTTAAAAGTTCTTCACCTGGCCCATTTAGATACTGTGTGAGTGAACAATGGAGGCGCACAATAACTGGTTCTGTCCTGATCACATCCCATGCAACAGCAATTTCCTCCTGGGGGGAAAAGAAAATACCCCTTGCAATTTTCTGTGTACAATTTCATGCTTACATGCTAGACAGCCTGAACATACTACAACTACCTAACTAAGAAAAAGGTAAACTGGATGAACAGTTATAAGACAATGGGTAGACTTAAATTTTTAGAAAATTTTGAATTACTTACGTCAAGGAAACTGACGTCAATGTGCAAATCTATATCAACATCATCGATTGCACCATATTCCCTGAAAAACATAATAGGAACAGAAATTTCCCTTTGATTGTGCATCTACAAGCAGTTGTATTTTGGACTGGAGGTCCACACGTTGGTGACCACTGCTCTATACAAAACATTTCCACTTTTTGGATGGCCTTCAGTACGTCAGTAGGGGCCCATCGCAGTGTGGCACTGCAAAATTTACAAAGGGACATTTAACCAAGTGCCCCTTTAGATAACTCAACAAATTGAATCACAACAAATTTACTGAACTCCCCACCCCCTCTTGTGAGACCCCTCCTCCACCCCTGGCCTTCAACAGACCATGCCATATCATTTCAATGGAATTGTGGCAAGTTCTCTGACTAGGCCACTCCGAAATAGAAAATTCCATCTGTCTGAGACATTCTGTTGCAGGATTTAATCCTACATTTTGGATCATTGTCATTTTTCATGATCTAACTTCTTTTGAGATGAGATTTGAAGAAGCATAATGTAACTGAATAATAAGGGTGTGAAATGGGAAAGTATTTAAAGGGCCTGTGTAGGTGTAGTGAAAATGGCGGTATTGCCAAAAATACAGGTCATGAAATCAGCTGAGCTTGCACAGAAGGGGTCAATAAAAGGGCAGAATGAAAGGACTATGTTGGGCAAACTGTGTTGATGTCTCAAGAGAACAGAATATATTGTAGCATAATCAATTCAAAGAATTGATCATGAATAATTTAAATGAATAAAATGGGGTTTGTTGCTAAAGAAGAGAGGGAATCAAGTTTGTTAACCTGTCAGACTATACTAGAGCGACCAAGGAAACTCAGGATTAGCACATCACTGGGAATGTATGAAACTCGCAACCCCCAGCAAATGGCCGAGCCACCCTGAGAGAAATCTTAGGTGTGACTCCCTTTGCACGCAAAGTACAGAAACTCTCTTCCTGCATGGTGAATGTTTGTATTGTTAATCTGTTGAGGTCCAACTTCTTCCAACCACATCCAGGGCACCCCGCCCTGGCCCTGAGGCAACGAAGAAGGCCCAAACCGTTACACTCTCTTCAGCACGCCTCACAACTGCGTTTTGGTGTTGACAGCGGTATGCTATTTTCTCTAAAAGTAACACAGTATAGGTTATGTTCAACTTTTGTTTTATCTGTTTTAACACAGTGCTGTAGAACATTACGAAAACAGACATTTTAAAATGCAAGCGATGCAAACAGATAGTTAGCTGTCAGCCGAGGGATCTTTGTGGATTGGCGGTGTGCCCTTGCCCTGCTGTTTGTAGGATGTCCACTATTAGATAATGGTACAGTGCTGAATTTCTTCCATTTAAAAATGATCTGCCTAACTGTGAACTGATGGAAGCACAGGTCTTTAGAAATCATTTTGTAACCATTTACTTCCTTAAGCACTTAAAGAACCCTTCTTTCTTCTGAAATCTCCTTTGATTTGCCTCTATTGCACTTGAAAAAATTCGGATGTGCCAAACAGGCAATGGAAATTGTGTTTTTTACACATATATGGAAGGCAGGTCATACACCCACCAGAACTGATCAGAATAGTTGACTCAAATTAGCCACTTACCAAGTGGTCATTATACTACAGGCTGACATAGTTCTTATAGCAATGACCTTGATTATTTGAGCCATTTGTTATTATAGGTACAGCAATGTAAAATGTGTGTACGTATTTATTATGACTTTTTATGAAGATTATATTACAATTGCGTTGTCATATATACAGAAATCCAGAGACTTCCAAATAGGGGTGTGCAATCTGACGATATTAGATTATGAATGATTCAAATATCTCCACAATCTGCCTTTACAGAGAGATCATTAGTATCATGCTACAGTGCACATTCTATCAGTTGCAGTTCTATGGCTCATAGGCGCATCTAAAGTTGTTCTGTCAACCGAATCCATTATGAAGTAGTGCTTAGGTTTCTTCCTCTTTCCCTTTCACGCCCCCGTCCCAACATGCTATTGGCAACATGCAACATATTCCCTTGGAAAAGTCGGTCCCTAAAAAAATTGTGACATTGGTAATATGAAACTTGTTTGGATTTTCCAAAACCAGCACGGCACAAACAGGTATTTGCAAAGATAAGGTTGGCACATTCGATGGCAACACAACAAACCTATTTCACCACCTCAAAAGAAAACATCTGAAAGCATATGCTGAGTATGTTTTTCTTTAAGGCTTTTTTAATCTAATAGGGCTATATATTTTTTTAAACGGGGATAAGTATGGTTGTATTGTTAAGTAACTGGCAAAATATTCTTAAAAACAAACATGAAAGAGAACTGGGATAAGATCGTGGATCACGATCATGCCTGGAAAAAATTGTGATATGATATTTTTGCCCAACTGCCCACCTCTAATTCCAAAAGGTTCATCAAATATTTCTGAGAAACGTCCGACTCAGGTAATGCATCTTGCACTTGTTAAACACAATGAACAGTAATGGTCTTTCAGTTTTTATTACAAATATCTTTAGTACAGCACTCCTTATGCACATACTAATCACCTTTATCATCCACTGTTGTGATAAACAAAAAAATTTAATTGAAATAAGATAAGAAATCAAAATAAGCCCGCTCAAATAAAGCAGCACAATGGAGCCAATAAGAATCCACATAAAGCGTCTCATGTTGCCTGATTAATTAACCACTGGACTCTCTGAGGTAGTGAATGGCATCAGCAGGATTAGTTGCTTGGGCTTTTTGCCGAGCTGTGTGAGTGTGAATGTGCCCTAGTCATATTGCTTAATGAAATGCTTCTTCAGCTTTTAGCCAGAACTGTGCTTTAGCATGATGTGATGACAGTAAAAACGGCTGGTACTCCACAGCAAGACCTTACTGCTGAATCCAAGACAGCACAGTACATCTTCAGTAAATTAGCAAGCTAAATAATGGGGAAAGTTGCTTGCGACAGCAACATTTTTATTACGTTTTGATTAAATAAGCTCATTTAGATGCACTCAGATACCTAATTTTCAACACTTAAGCAAGACTTCTCCATCATTCATTCATTCGTTTTGTAAAACCATTGGTCCTATACAGGGTCGGGGGGGAGGGATGTTCAGACAGGGAACAACCCAGGATGGGGCACCAACCCATTGCAGGATTTTTATAAAAATCACAAACACAACGTTATAATACAGCCCACCAAAGTGTGTGCGAGAAGAAAAAAAAAAAGGAAAATTCATTTGGATTTTTCCACATGCATAACAAGAACTGGAGCCACCACGGTTTAACAGCGCTAAACATCTGGATGCTTAACAGACCATCACATGCTCACTGGACTGTTTACAGCAAGAGCACCAGTAATGTACAGCCAATGGCAGACTCCTCAAAGAAGGGCGTCACTGTGAGCTCTGAGGATAAAGGACCTTTCATCTTCATTCCACTTAATTACTGCTATGGTTTGTAATCTCATTGGCAAAGGAACTAGCAAATCCTGTGTGAATTCCCTAAAGAGGCAATAGGGTCGACAGAGTTTTGCTGGAGCGGAGCCCTCTCAGCCGCAACATAGTTGGAGGTATTTATTTTTGAAAAAGGATCATAATAATGGATTTTGTCCCTGACAGCTGTGAACAAAATACATGCATAGGACATCACCACAGAGCTGCCAACTGGTACCTACACTGCTTATTCTTATCAATTATGCTACAGACACAAGACGAGGCTTCCACCTAACAGATGTGAAATTAAAATGCAGCTTCTACTTTCAAATATATGACTGTCATTTGCACCCATTATTGATTTCTAACATAAAAGGTCTGATCATTCTTTTGCAGACATATTATGGGTTTTCATGCTTTTGTATTAAGTTTCCTATATTACACAGTATGTCACCATGTGAGGCCCTAGCAGTGATCTCTGAATGATTAAAAAACTCATTCTGAAATTCATGGTGATCAGTGGGGGCTGGTTGACGTCTGCGGGTGTCTGTTGAAATGCATGCATGTGAGTATAAACTGAGATGATAAACAGGAATAAGCAAAATCAAAAGAACAAGGAAATACAGCATGCTGTGACAACAGATCCAAATCAGAAAAAGACACTTTAAATAACGATAATTAAGAAGCCCTACACATTAAATTATTTAGCGCAAGACATCAGAACTGAGGGCTTGTCAGTATGTAAAAAGGTTGAGCTGTCAATTCGGCTATCAGACATATTTTAAAGGTAATATGTCTTCTTGTCAACAACACCAGAGAAGTCTGATGACACATAAATTATCGCTGTTTTTTCATTGGATAAACCTACAGTGTACACAATATATATATAATTTTAATCAAAAGAGCTTGTACGACATCTGCCAGTTGATTATAATGAAATTCAGAACACATTTCTGAAGAGAAAACTTATCAGTTCAACGCGGTACCGGCCTCTGTTACGCAATTGTTCTCTAGTTGGTGAATTAGGAAACCAGACATTACCCAAGTGACTGCACGTTACTTGAGACAGTATGAAAGTACACTTACCTGAGAGATACTGCATGAGGCCCGTAAAACTCTCGCACTGCTGCCAGGTCAGCCTCAAGCTGTGGGTGTTTGTGCAGCTCTCCATCATAGTTCACCTGTAAAGTGCACACACATTCATTCACATTTGTATATATTCTAATTTAACTATTCCATCATTTGAACCTATTAACATAATCCTTGACATGATAATCGAGCAGAGTAAGGGCAAGGAATTTAATAAATGGTTCAATGACTTCTCCTGATCAGATTTCAATTTATTATGCTAAGGTGAAATTGTTTCCTATACCTATCCTGAAATGGTACTACTACCACTACTACTACTAGTAATAATAATAATAATAATAATAATAATAATAATAATAATAATAATAAAGTAGTATCACAAAAATAACCACCTTCAACTAACTTTTTACTAGATTTCCCAGGGTGGCATGTCTATGCAGTGATGCATATGGCATCAACATAAAGGGACAACTCTTTTATTGGTGACACTTCAGGGGGCACAAGAAGCTTAGTAACTCACTTTCTACACAAGTACAAATCAATAACAAATATACTAACTGCATTCATGAACAACTATGACTGATTAATGATGAATGAACATGGGATCGGTATGTAACTAACACTAGTTAATTAATACATTAAGTAAGAGTGTACTACTACATTATTTGTTCCCCTCAAGTAAATGTTAGCCTTTAATTTTTCAACTCATGAAAGACGGGCATGATTTCACCAACTCACCTGGCCACCGTAATAGAACTCTTCCGAGTCATTATCTCCCTCGGAATCTTCCTCTACGGCATTGCTGAACTACGAAACACACAGATGACTTACTGTTTAATTCCAGAATTTTAAAGCAAAATCTCCATAACTGTAAACACAACTCTCCCCAACATCCCCAATCTTAAGGACGAAACACATGCTAATAAATGTTTTAAACTTTCTGCCTTTTCTAACAAGCCATTTTTGGGGATACATTATATAAAGCATTATAACAGACTGTTCATGTAAGGATCAAGGTATGTATGCACGGGATAATTCCTTTGGTACTGACAAATTTTTATCATTTAAAAGCAAAAAAAAATACGTATTGTAAAACACATTATGAAGTAACACCAAATCGTGTAATAACAAAATGTGACAAATTTTCATTACATAATGCTGTTATTACATAATGTATTGTTACAGTGTTACAACACATTATGTAACAATAATACATTGCGTAAGAGCTCAACAGATAAGAAATTTATAGCCTGCATTATAATTTTATACTGCACTATTAACCTATTATTTTTATTATATAATTTTATAAAATTATATAAAATAAAAATAAAATAATTTTATTATTATTTTGTTATTGTAATTAATATTATTATTATTACTACTACTTCACTGTCCAAAAAAGCATCAGCTTGTTTTTGTGATCCATTTCCGGTGACTTCTGTGTCAGGAGTGTGTCAGAATAGCAGGCAAATAAAGAACGACATAGAAAATAACGAGTGGGTCAGATCACTTCTTAATTTATGAATGAGGTTACGAACTACTTTAGTTACAAAGGATTTTGAGAAACACTCACTTATCAACAAATGATCCTAAGCACAAGGTAGCAAACTACTTAGTATCACAAATCTTTTCGGAAATGCACCCTTGGAAACTTATCTAAATTTATCTAATAAAATAAATAAATTTTAATAAAATTGGTTACATTTTCGAGTTATTACATAATGCGCATGGTATTACATAATATGCATGTTATAACAAAATGCATTATTACACATATTTATAATGATTGATCAAAATGATGGCTCCCATATTAAAGAGAAAATATAGTGCAGGTGTCAAGTGTAATTCTGGGGAAAAATATTACCTGGTTCTTGTCTATTTGAAGTCTGGATTTGAAGGACAGGCAGCTTGTGGCGTCACAGTTATTCCTAATTTCTAGAGAGAATAAATATGATGGATCACCTTGAGTAAGCTATAGAAGCACAGGATTCATTCTAATTATATCCACTTTATAACCACATTAAATATACCTACTTACAGTAAATATATCTACAACAAAGATTTAGTTTATTATATCTGAGATTTAGAGCCACATATTAAAAAGTTAAAAATACATCTATACCTAGCTTCCAATCTAGTCAGCAAAATGGGATATAAGCATCTGTTGTAATAATTTACCTGTTGCTATCCTGTGAAAAATGACAGGAATGGGATCTCTTGTAACTAGAACGTCGTCATCATTCTCAGAATTAGACACATATGTATTGTCTGAGGGGAAAATGAACAGGGAATGAAACAGTTATTTGACACGTGTAAGTAGAAAATATTTCCCTGCCACAAAGTGAAAACTGAAGTGAAAGTATTTCCTAATAACACAGAAAGCCATGCTCAACTTCTATAAGTTAACAAGTGATCATTTAAAATTGCTAAATAATGTAAGCAAACTTTTAATATCGATGATAGTATCAAGAAATATGAATCCTAGTTGGTCTTCGTAATAGGTCGATTTCAGATAAAGTAATACCAAAAGAAATTAAATTTTTTTAATACCAGAAAATACACAAAATGTTTACAGGAGAAACAGGTGCTGTCCAATGAGTGTGATGGGTTGTGTGGGCTGTAGGTGTGTTAGAGGGCTCCAAGGAGGCAACTACTGTAATGCAGCTCCAGTAGAAGGCTAGCCATTCAGTCATTCCTCAGTTGGCTATGGGTGTGTATGCTGCCCAGCAAGGGGCAACAACAGCCTGGCCGCGAGGTGCAGGGGGAAGTTGGATCTGAGGTTTTCAGTCAGGCGATCCAGTTCCTCCTGTCGATGAACTTTGCTACTTTGCTTGTTAATTTGTTCATGTACATATGCCTGATGCACCCATAAGGTGACCAAAATCAATGCGATCTGTTAGCTTCAGTCATCATATGACCAGCAGCAGAATCAAAGTCTGTTGGGAATGACTGGCCTGAATTAGCTGCCTCCTTTGCCAGCATGAAAAATGGAGCATTGGAACACCACACATCTCTCAGGTTTCATAATGTCTCCACCCTTTGTCTTCATTGCTGGTCAGTCAAAAGTTACCTTTAGCTGGGTCATTAGGCCACCATCCACCTCAGGAGAACAAGTCAGACCACAATGGGAGTATTACTTTAAATTTCTCTCACTTGAACCTTTTTCGTTCTATGGCTATTTATAAGGGAACTTGTATTTTGTTCTTTAAAATATTTCTAGACTATATAATGAAAAGGGAGTTTAATTCGTAATGCATTATAACATACATAATGCAGTCCAGTGTGTTTGTGGGTAAGGAAGAGTGTGCTGGCCTCCTAAACAGTAGTACCTCTTTCAGAAATGCTCAGTTACCTGCAAGTTACAGTCCTGCCCCCATTACTGACCTCTACATGCATTCAGACATATGGTTCGGGGGGCGGGTACTTTTAAAGGAAAGCCGCCCCCCATAGGATGCAATATAATGATTATTTGAAACACATATACAGTGGTACCTCGGTTCTCGAACTTAATCCGTTCTGGACTCCGGATCGAATCCTAAAAAGTTCAAGTTCTGATTGAATTTTTCCCATAAGAAATAATGGAAAACCAATTAATTGGTTCCCGGCCCCCCAAAAT
>JAODLC010000123.1:12015220-12028444 GCA_026781145.1 Hippopotamyrus pictus | reverse complement strand
TATATATATCACACACTCTACTTTGGAAAGTTTCGATCCCCACATTAATTGCAGCAGTGATTGAAATTGATTATGACCTTGATTCCATGCTCCACCAGAAATTATCATTAGAATGCGGTTGACTCCATAATATGGAAGTCTTGAGTCACATGATTTATGTGCACGTGCAATCAGTGCATACGCTACTGTAGTTCTTATATCTGCATTCAAAGTGAAACACATTCGGAATGGAAGTCGAAGGCTTAAAATTACTTACTGCTGTGACAGTGACAGCCTTGTGGCATATACATCCACGTAGAATTGCTTTAGATTAATACTTAAAGCTTTGAAGAATTGTAAATGTATACTGTTTACATGCACAGATTTGATCAAAATACTATCAGAAGCCTGTCTCAATATTACAACAGCCTTTTCCTATTTCTTCTAAATGTATTATGAACCAAGTAGTCTGATTCTAGCTTTTGAATATGTATATTCTGTGAGACATACTTTGAATGCCATAATGGCAAGGATTACAGATTTTACAAAAATTCAACGTTTTTAAATAATAGGAAACATTATGCTTATGTGAAGTATTGTATTGTGCATTTCTGTCATTAATGTCCTTTGGTTCATCTCCAGCATGTGATATTTGTTTGTTTGTTTGCCTTCCAGTTTTTACTAAAAGATGAAAACTACCTTTGGCTGTCATTTTAAAGCTGTTTGAGTGACTGCAAGATTAGCTCTAACAAATACCAAGTCTAATAATCACAGATCTAAACATTTAAGTGGAACGTTCTTCAGATAAGAACCATGGAAACAGAGCCACAGGGAAAAACTGTCTGAGGCCTTACGTAACATTCTTACCAACAAGCACACATCTGGAAGAAATCCAGAAATGGTGTTATGTCACATGAGTTTGTGAAGGGAGGGTCAGCCGAGGGCAGGTTTCATTTATGCATAATTCCCAATAATTAGCAGCTGTTTGGTAATATTGTTACATGCTTTCCAACACCTTTTGTAAAGTTATTTTTAATACAAACCTCACTGAAATTGTTATGTAGTGACATTACTGATGATTGGCTTGTCTGATTATTTGTTTGCTTGTTTGTTTGTTTTTGCTTTTTTATTTATGATGTTTTTCAAGGTAACATCCCTGGAAATACTTAGGGTGTTCCCCTGCCCTGTGCTTCCTGGTCCCCAATGTTCCCCACAACCTAGAATTGCCATGAACAGACGAGTGGATAAATGATTTTTTTCTTTTACAATTATATACAAAGACTATGGAACCTGGCTGATGTGCTGGGTAAAATGTCAGGCTAGTTGCTACTATTTGTTATATGATAAGCTCTGAACCCAATAAAGATCAGAGAAATAAAGAGTAATAAAGATCAATTATGGCTTTCACCGAAGCCCAAGTGATCTCAAACCATCCACAGATTGTAGAAGTGAATTTGAGGATGCAAACTGTAAATGGTACTGCTCCAGTAGTGAGGGATAAATAGTTGACTCTGTGCTCTGACCACAAGCTTCAGTACTAGGTTTTTTTTTTTCCTGTACAGTCAGTTTGGGGTGGACCATTAGGGATTTACAAAACAGTGAGTTAATGTTTGGAATAGATCAGTGTGTTATCATCGAGGCAAATTGCCAAAATATCTCAGTAAATAACAGTCACACTTCATAAAGGCTGTAATTATTCTATGATGTCTTCCACAGCTGAAGAGCAGTTTCCAGTATCTGGGTCAGATGTGCAGTACAAACCATATAAGCAAGATTAATAATCCAAACAAATTAACTTCAAATAGTATATATTTTTGCAATTATATCATCCAGAAACAAAGGTGCATTCTTCCCTTTACTTTGACTTGAAAGCATGTGCTATGACTAAATATACAGTAAATAAAATGTGACCTTAGGAAGTCAAATTAAACATAATAACATAATATGTTATTTCATTCAAGATATAATCTTTCAATCTGAAAGGACACTCAAATCTGTATTATTATATATTAAAGTAAAACACTATGATACAAACTAAGGAATACCAAAGTCATCCTTTATCAGAACAGACACCAGTTTTCAAAGGTTAATGCATCTATAATCTTTAATTAGACAGAGGAAAAAATGCTAAATGTTCTCTGTGGTGTAATAAAAGCAGTCTTTGGAGAAATTAAGAGAAAGCTAATAGAGAGTAAACCACAGATCTGAATCAATATAATGTTAGTGTGTTCATGTTCATTTTAAAGTTATGGTGATGAAACCAGAAATAACTTCACAAAATGATTTCCCATTACAATCCATCTATCTTACAGACATTTATCTTCCAGCTATAGCTTATCAAATCCAGGGTGACAATGAGCCTGTAGCCTGCCTAGGATGGTGTAAGATTTATAAATAACCCTGGATATACAGTTCTATAACTTAATGACATGTGTTGTACAATCTACTGTCGTACTAGGCTATGATATTTGCACTTGTGTTCTCCCTGTTAGCTTTAACGAGTCTCCTCTGACCTCTCTCATTAACAAGGTGTTGTCACAAACCAAACTGCCAGTGACATGATGTTTTTTTCTAATTCATTTATTTATTGTGCGATTCTCTGTAAACTATAAACACTGTAGTGTGTGAAAGTCACAGGAGGGTGTTGATTTCTAAGATTCTGGAACCACCACAATCGAAATTACATACATCACACATCTTAGCCATTTCAATACTCAGCTGAAGAGTAAGTGAACCTGTTGACACTGTCTGTGTGTTGTATGTATTCAGTTACAGCCTTATGATTTGCTGTATGAAGGCTTTTTGCATTAATAAGCAGGTGTACATAATTAACTGGCCACTAAATGCATAAGTATATGGTTATAACCGCAGCTGTCATTCCTGCTCTTAATGAAAAATCTAGCAGAATGGATCTGGTTGTGTGGCCTCACATAGAAAACAAGTTTGATTATGTAACACGCAGCATCACAGGGAAAGTCCCCGACAGAGAACCACCCCTTCTAAATCTGAATTGATAATTTTACGAATACTCTTCTAATGCATTCTCATTTCGAGAACATTCATATTTATTCATATTTATTATTTATATTGATAAATAAAAATCAAGTTTAAATGCAGAGTAATACTTTATTGAAGAAATTACTTCAAGTTCTTCTTGACTCAAGTTTGACTGATGTCATCTTCCAGTTGTCATTGTATTTTACTGGTGGAAGGTGGCACTGATTCAGGCTAGAAAGGATCTATTATTCTCTCTGGTAAAACAACAGACCAAAGTTGAAAGTGTCTGAAGTTTGGCTGTTATTACCACCCACTGATATTTGTAACTCTTTTAACACCCCTACAGTTTTCTCACTATATTCTTTCATACTGCCGAATTTGACACCTGCATTTATTCTTGTGTACAGCTGGTTACCTATAATATTTATCAAACCTATAAATGACATTATACTGAGAAACTAACATCAACATTTCCAGACTTCGAATGGTGACAGTCAGGAACTTCTGCAGACATAAAAAATGTTTCCAACATCTCTGGAAGACTTCATAATGCTACTCTAAAACCTTTCATCCATTCATTAATCCAGCAATACGTAGCTTTCTTATAATATATAAAACAGTAAATGTTTTCCTGGGTAAGTTTGGTTGCTTGCAACTGAAATATCCGCAATTTTTGCTTTCCCCTACTGGATACTGATTGTCTTTGTTTCTATGTCTAATACACTAATTTGTATAATGCAACACAAATGCTGAAACTCACATTGTTCATACATTATCAGTGAATCGTATTGTGTAAATTTTACTGATGAAATGTTTAGTATTGTCATGAAACTGTGAATAATGGAAATATTTTAATGAAATTTTTATATGTGCATTCATTGAATAAATAAGTAGGTCATTACATCTCTGAATGTAAGTTTTCATATTTATCACAACCAGGACTCAATGCACATTTATTGCCTTTCACAATCACGGTCCAAAAAAGGGCCCAAACAGGGCTGCCCATCCACTACGCCAGATTTTCTGCCCACTTATTCCATGAAACAGCTACTGACTGGATGGGCAGTTCCAGGACGAGGTGTACAGAAGTAGGTTCAAGTGCAGATAACTGGAAAATGAGGAACAGGAACCAGACTCTAGAAAACAAGAAGCACAGCTATAACAAATATAATCAAGATATTCATGTCAGACCTAAGAGCAAGACACCAATTGCCCAGCACACCAGCTGCAGGCTGCGACTACTCTACCAACTGTGAACCAAGGAACTAGATACCAGCTAACCAGGACCAGAAACTTCAGACAGAATACTGGCCGTCAAGATCTATGGACCCAAAAACAGGATGTCAACACACAAACCAAAAAACCAGTGACCATGTTGCTAACCCAGAATAAAACTCTGGAGTGACACAAACAAGCTAAACCAAGCACTGGAAACTTTATTCTGAGTCAACCAGAGCTCTGAGCCCTATGCTCTAAGGGCAATGACAATGACTGAGTAATGCTTACTGCTCTGCCTAAATACATTTCAGAACCAATTACCACTGGCTCAGAGAGCACAGGCGTTTTTAGGATTTGACCTTTTGGGGGGGTGAACAAATATCAGAAGTCAAGTCGGGGGGTCCCACTATGAAATACAGGATGCCACTCCCCTGTGTTATTGGTTGAGCAGGGGGAACAAATACATACAAAGATATAAGACAAATCGCTAAATGATTTCAGAATAATTCTTTTCCAAGGAGTCTGAGACAAGAAATAGGGCCTAGAACCTCCTTTGGTTCAGAACAAGACCACACAGACCACTCTCACTTACCTGACCCCCAGTGAAGGACAAGTGTACAATATTAGTCTTGATGAAACTGAAAATTATGTAATTGCACTGGATTCTTTGCTTTATTTTTCGTTAGGCTGCTTGTAATGTTCATGGTGCTGTGCTGTTTTACTTTTCTGACAACATTGCTAATACAAAGTCCACCGAGTCACACACTGTCCCCATTTGCAGTGTAATATGATATTTTAATGTTTTATATGTGATACTTACATTGTGGTTGAGGGTTTGACTCCCACCAGCGTAGTGTTTGCATGTACTCCCAGGGTTGTACAGATCACCTCTCTCTAGCTTCCTCCCACAGTCTAAAAGCATGCAATAAGGCTTAGAAGGCACTGAATTAATACCTCCAGCAGTTCATTCTAACAACAAATGCTCCATTGCAGCTTAGTAATGTTTAGTAAGTGGACAGAAGTGCATTTCCCCCCCAGACTTCCAGCAGAGGGCACCCTTACAATAAATTGTTTTTATATAAAGTCTTTTACTCACTGCATTTTGTTACAATGTATTATCAGAGAATTTCTGTTTAACATTCATAGTGATTGTTTACTATAAAGCATAAATACACAAACACACACACATACACAAATATATACATATTCAGTACTGTATATATAGTATATCACATTGGTGAAAGTCATCTACTGAAACTCAGTGACTGGGTAAGGATGTCATTAATCAGACAAGCAAGCAAGAAGCCAATGGCAATACTAAAGGGGCTCATAAGATCCAAAGCTGAGATGGGATAAACTGTCATTGAGACAATTATAACCAGGCTTTATGGATGAGTGATGAGAAGAAAGCATTACTAAAAAGAACCTATGATATGAATCATGTGAGAAAAGAATCCCTGGTCTTATAAGATCGAAATTTAACCTTTTGGTAAAAAAGTAAAATGCAGTATAAATGGTGGAAAGGCAACATCGTTAACCACTCTGAAAACACTATCGACATGGTAAAGCATGGTGGTGGCATCAGCAGGGATTAGTTAGAATTGGAAGTGAGATAAATGGAGCCATAATCTACCAAAAAACCTGCTTTAATCAGGTCAACAAACGTGAGACTGGAACAGAGATTCGCTTTCTAGCATAACAATAGCTTACCCCAAAAGGCATGCAGCCAAAGACGGTCCTACGAAGTATTAACTAGGCAGTGGGGAGTTGGATACTTCTGTAACCAACAATGACTGCTTTTAAAATCACCATCTATGTCACAATGAAAATATTTTCTACCATCACAATGTCATGTGTTATACACGTTGTGGCAAAAATCCCATTTAAATCCATTTTAATTTCAGGTGGCAACAATATAATTCCATTCCCTTCCCTTCCCTTCGGTCCCTACCAGTTCGCATATCATGTGAACAGATCCACAGAAGATGCCATCGCCGTAGCTCTCCACTCTGTGCTGAGCCATCTGGAGTGGCAGCAGAGCTATGTCTGGATACTCTTTGTGGATTATAGCTCGGCGTTTAATACAATCATTCCTGCCATTCTCATCACCAAACTGGTCACTCTCAGCCTCCCCCCACTCAAATGTGTCTGGATAAAGAACTTTCTTACCAACCAGCTCCAGACTGTAAGACTCGGCCCCCATCTATCCTCCATTTGCACACTGATCACCGGATCCCCACAAGGCTGTGTGCTGAGCCCCCTCCTATACTGTCTTTATACCCACGACTGTAGTCCGGCCCGCAGCAACAACCTTATCGTCAAGTTTGCTGACGACACCACAGTGGTAGGACTCTTCTCAAAGGGAGATGAGGCAGCTTACAGAGAGGAGGCTCCGAACACCAAGAAAACCAAGGCGATCATAGTCGACTTCAGGAGGCACAGCACCGACTTAGCCCCCCTCTACATCAATGGCGAGTGTGTAGAGAGGGTCCACACCTTCCGGTTTCTCGGCATCCTTATCTCCGCTGACATCTGGATAGACAACATCACGGCAGTTACCAAGAAGGCTCAGCAGTGGTTACACTTCCTGAGGGTCCTCAGGAAGCACAACCTGGACTCCAACCTGCTGCTGACCTTCTACCGCTCGTCCATCGAGAGCCTGCTGATGTACTGTATCACAGTATGGTACGGCAGCTGCACCATGGCAGACAGGGAGAGTAGTAGACAGCACAGAAGATCATCGGCTGCCCTCTCCCCTCCATGATGGATTTTTACACCTCCCACTGCCTCAGCAGAGCAAAAATCATCATCAAGGACAGCTCCCACCCTGGCTCTGATCTGTTTGACCTGCTGCCCTCAGGGAGGCGCTACAGGTGCATCACAGCAAGAACAAACAGACTCAAGAATGTTTTTTTCCCAAAAGCCATAACCACTCTAAACTCACACATGCACTGACTACACAGTCTAACCCCCCAACCCCTGGACTTCCTTCTAGTTGAAAGTTGTAGTACACAATGGCATTTTCTACAAATTATTTTGCAAAACCATAAAGCCTAAGAAAAAACCTTTCCTGTATATAAATATGAAGGACATACAAGCTCATGTTACATAAAATATTTCCATATTATAGTATAATGTTACAATGGTGCATCTGTGGACAGAAAACTAATTCCCCTAAGTATGGGGAGTTTGAAAATCTCCAGGAATCATATGTACTGATAATGAACAGCCTTGGAAACAACTTTATAAATGACACAAATAAAAATTAAAATCAAATGAACTGTAAGAATATTGTAGAAAACACATTATTGTTTATCACAAGGACTTGGTGGGGGGGGGGGGGGATTCCACATGAGTATATGGAACACATCAAGGTTAATGGTCTAGTAGATTACAATGTGATCTTTGTGATGAATGATTGATTTGTTTTCCCCTAAAAGTAAATAAGAAAACCAAATGGCAATGTCATTTGGCTGGCATGCTGTTTCAAATATGAATACTAATTAATAATTTAAATTAAATATTCAGTACAGTAATACAATGTTCTATGACAAACAATTCCCTGATTCAAGATTCATTTGTCAAAGTTATACAAGTACATGTAGTGAAATGTAAAACGTCTTATTTTGCTTGCAGTTGTCTAACAATATCCTCCAGTATGTTTACAATGTCTTGTGTGACATGACACATCATTCAGTGCAAAATTGTACACAAAGCTTAACTGCAGTGAGATAAGATAATCAGCTGAATATTTCATAGCTTGCCACGTCAAATGTTTTGCAATACTTACAGAGTTTCTCTGGGTTGTCTGCAATATTTAGTGACAACCTGGAAATTGTATTTTTTCCAGTGCTATCATATGCATATTTTTAAGTAGATCCTAATGCATTACATTGACTGGGAACATGTCCAGGGTATTTTCTGCCTTGTGCCCTCCCTGCAATGGATAAACATTTACGGAAAATGGATGAAAGGATGATATGCATGTATTAACAAATATATTCCAATGTAACTGTTTTACTTAAGAGGTAACTATTTCAATTCCATTTATATTAGAATTCTTCATATAGGCCTACAAAGTGGGCTAGATTAATATCACTTTTACAGTCAGTCACCAGTTATGCAAGTGTGCAAGTTCCCTGTTTGTGCAAGACTAGTAAACAGTATATGGTGTTACATATAACAGAAGATGGAGGTTGCAGTGGGGTAGTGATAAAAAAGTCCATCGATGTTGACTAATAATTGAAAAATAAGCAAGTCTAATAAAGCAGTCTAAAAAGTTAGCGTCATATAGGGACGCCGCATCCATAATTCTTGTTTATCACGTGTTCACAAAATAAAAAAGCTTTGGAAACTGCTGTCATCTTCATTCTAAACATGTTCACCTATATCTTGTGATTTAACGTGGAGTATTCTGGACTGTTGAAAAGAAGCAATGGTTTCTGAACTTGTGGTTAATTCCACGTTGAACGGAATCTACTGCTTGTACAAACTGCTTGTAAAATTCAAGCACTAATTTAACGATCCCCCAAGGATTTTACTGAGGGGTAAAATTTATGTAATTTTCGTTTTCGTATCTTTATATAGTTAAATTGGACAGTCCAAAATGTGCCAAGACTGGAGACCTAAGTAACATTAAATACAAATTAATGTGTATATCATCTGAAATTAATACAAGATTCCCATTAAAATGAATTAAAAAGAAAAAAGCAGAATTAGGAGATGACGTTTCGAAAACGTTAAGCATGGGATTGTTTTACATTAATCCTAACCAGCGAAGAGACGATCGACACATCAGGCGACAACTACACTTCCAGCTAGCGATGGACCATTTGAGATCCACAATGACTTTGACCTAAGAAGCACGGCTCTAGGTTTACAACTAAGCAAAGGATAATCAATCTACTGCGGTTCAGTGGATGAGGCTGGTTCAGGGTAATGGCACCATCAGCTGTGATCTTTCAATAAAAAACTGTCATGGACTTATTGGGGAGAACAGAATTAGCATACACTACCACTCATGATATGAAAGACAAGGGTTACGAAGTTTAACAAATCTACACTTTGTATAAGAAATGGGTGAATGGTACTTAAACTATACAGAAACACAAGCGTTATTTAAAATTTTATTTTTTTCAGCACAGACTCATAGTATCACTTTGTACACTTAAGTCATCACCAATAACATTAAATGTCCATTCAAAAGGTTGTTTGATACAGAGAAACAAAGTGTTACACATTAACAAAGATAAAATTTCATAGAAATAGAAGTAATAGTTTGTTTACATCTTTTGGTGCAAGTCAGATGTGATTTCATTTCTAATGGAATTAATATATACAGTAAGAGTCTGCTATCATATACAGCTTCTAGGCTTTCTTATTACCAGCTGCACAGGACCCAGGGAGACTGCTTTGATAATATTCCAGGCATCATAGTGCATAAGTCCCTGAAGAGATATCCCGTTAATGGCCAGGACCTCATCTCCAACGTCAATGACTTTGGAAAGCTCCGCAGCGCCACCTGGAGACAATGGGTGGACACTATAGTTTTTAGTATTTGGAAAACTACTTTTATTTTTAATACACCAAATTTAATAATTTGGAAAATCTCTAATTTGAGCCTTAGATAGAAGATAGATGGAAGAACTAGCATTTGAAGATGTCTCAGCAATATCTCATTGAAAGAGTTATACGAGGGCAACATCCTACAGTAGCATGTGCTTCTGTTCAGAGTTCCAGGATGTCAGATTACCTTTGAAAATGCGTTTAATGTTGAGAGGTCTGTCCCCTTGAGCAGAGGCCTTGCCTCCATCCAAGCTGAAGCCCAGGCCTGCAGATGTCTTCTGGAGCTCCACATTAAGGGCACCGTCAGTATCATCTTTCACAGCTGTGATGTACAGTTTAAAAATAAATAGCAGGTAGCTGAGATATACTGATTATATAGATTTATAGAAAACAAAAATTCGGCAGATCCATAATGTTGCATATTAGTAGGTCCATAATGATACAGTACAGTAAATTATGTCATTTCTTGCAGATGAGTTTGTCTTGAATTGGTGCAGTTTAACTATACAATAGGCCACAGTATCTGCAGTTTCAGTAATCGCTCATTCAGTTATTTGCGGTTTGCCGCAGTACAAAAAATTGTAAAACGTTTATATGTTTTTTCATTGTTCCTTTGTCCTCTTTCTCTCCGTCATCTTTTCATGGGTATAAAAAGCCTGATTTTCATTGCTGCTGCATCCTTTGATACATGACACTTTTTCAATGCTCTATCATCTCTTGAAAATTAGGCAAAAAAAATCAGAATCCCTTTCGTTTGTTTGTTCGTTCGAGAGAGTACAGTTGTATAGTACTGTATAATAATGTACTTTATTATTATGGAATTTAATGTTGGTAATGTTTTAATGTGTGCAATTTATCAATTACCAAACATGAAAATCACACACACACACACACACACATATATATATATATATGGGGTCCGTGGGTGGTTTGCTGTTATCCGCGATTTCGGCTATCTGCAATTTCGGCTAACCGCGATTTTGGCTGTTCGCGGTAGGTCTTGGAACATACCACCCATGGATATGGGGGAACTACTGTAACATTTTTAACATGATATATTGCTGGACTTCTCACCTGATCCGGTTTCTATAGTGATGTCTTGTAGATACTCAGTCTGTCTTGCTTTATCAGTGGTCAAAGCCCGCGTGGGTTCACTATCCTTCCTGGATCTTATGATCACCAATGCTTGTCTTTGGAGCCGAGCTTTGTGGAGGTAGCCCAGGGCTTCACCATGTGTGCTCCCCATGAGGGCAGTCCCATTAATGGAGATGATGCGGTCCCCCCGCTGTATGGTTCCCTCCACTCTAGCAGGCCCTCTGGAAAAAACCCTGTGAACCTGGCAGAAGGAGAAAGATACTACTTGTCAGTACTTACAGTAGAATTTAGTGTCCTTTCTTCAAACTTGTTTGCAAGACATAAAATGAGTTAAATATCATACTTAGGGCCAGATTTACTAGGCAGGGAATACTAGCATGAGGGTACAGTGGCAGTGGGCAGTTCAGCAGGTGACCTACTAAAACTGCACAAATTTATTAACACAGACACAGTCAGTTCATTTAAATAATGACCAACCCAATCTACCAAGGGCAGTGCGAAATAAGACATGTTTTTTTTTGGTGTTAAATAATGGTGTAATTTGCTCTCAAGTGCAAACCTTAACGCAAACCTTAGTAAATCACATTACGTGATTCTTTTAAATACTCTTCTCCCCCTAATTTTGCACTTTGAAGAGGAATTCCTACAAATGCATATGCAATATGGCCAGTCGCAAAATTAACCAAGTGAATGCCTTTCCACCACTAACTTTATAATATAACTTTATAGTGCCTTTAGTAAATCATGACAGTACTAGTTCAAGAGCAAAAGAGGGTTTGGCACAAACTATTCATAAATCCTTACAAGTTAAATTTGTAACTTTAAGTGAATATTCCCGTCATACTTAATTAAGTTAACAAATCAACAGATAGAGGTGATCCAGCTTTAACAGCAAATGATCCAGAGGGTAGCATAAGTACAACTGTGTAATCTGTTTAATTTTCTATTTCATAAACTTACTTGCAAATCTGTAATGATGAAAGTCAAATTATGAAAATTTCTGACACCTGGGAGTCAACGGCTATTTTAATCTCAGCAATGGACTAGCAGACATTCAGTCAACTGTAAAATTAATGGAATATTACTTACAGTTATTGATTTTTGCTCCAGGTCAATCCCTCCAGCAATACTAAAGCCCAGACCGGAGCCTTCTTCTTTAGTTAGAACCACAAAGTAAATGTCTTCTCTGTTCTAGATGAGTGGACCAGGAAAATGACCAAGAAAACAGACAAAGCAGTGTCAGATGGAAACATGGGAACATACTTCAGTGTGTAATTTGGCAAAGAGTACAAAATAATTTTCAAAAAGTAAATCTCCCCAGATGTCATTCTGTTAAATTTAATCTGACTCTCGCACTTCTCTCTTAACTGAAGTAACTAAACTGTCTGCCATCACCACTGGCAATAGAACTAAACAAGTTTCTGAAAGTTTTCTGCTGTGGTTTGGATTAATAGAGATCTCTAATAAAAAAATGAGCACAACTCCAGATTCATAAATTCCGTTCAACATATACCCGGAATGATAAATACAAAATGTGCTGATCAAGCGGAAAAAACTTACTAAGCCAAATTCAACAAGATGAAGTAATTACCTCAGACAGAGCCTTCATTTCCTGAATGAAGCTCAACACATTCCATTGGTTGGTCAGAGAGTTCAGAACTGTTTGCAGTTTTTTCTGATCCAGGGAGGAATTAGACAGATGCTTCATGCTGCCAGAAAAATACAACACAAGCATTGTTGATACTTCTGAAATTAAAATTATCAATTTCCACAAAAACCTCATACATTAAAATGTGCAATGAAAAATGATCCAATTTTTTTTTTTTTACAGAAATACTGAGATCTGAGTTCTGTATGATAGTGGTGCCCATCCTTTATTACAATGAGATTTACTTTTACAAAAAAGAAAAACTACCAAATCACGATCAAATTTCGCCAATCGGGGGTGGCCCGTCTCAGTATAGTTTCCCAATTGGGGGAGGTCCCCCTCAGTATATTTCCATGATCGGGGAGGTCCTTCTCGGTATATTTTGCTGATCTGGGGAGGTCCCCCTCAGTATATTTCGATGATCGGGGCAGGTCCTTCTCGATATATTTCACTGATTGGGGGAGGTCCCCCTCAGTATATTTCGCCGATCGGGGAGGACCCCCTCAGTATATTACGCTGATTGGGGAGGTCCCCCTCAGTGTATTTCGCCGATCGGGGAGGTCCCCCTCAGTATATTTCGCCGATCGGGGAGGTCCCCCTCAGTATATTTCGCTGATCGGGGCAGTATCATGCCCGGCTCCGTTTGATCCTCCTGTGTGCCACGCCCACCTCGTTACCTCATGTTCCTACCTGATTGTTCCCACCTGTTGCTCGTTGAACTC
>JAODLC010000123.1:11968302-12007898 GCA_026781145.1 Hippopotamyrus pictus | reverse complement strand
GATCACACTCCTCAGCCTCCCTGGTAAGGTCTATTTGGGGGTGCTGGAGAGGAGGGTCCGTCGGATAGTCGAACCTCAGATTCAGGAGGAGCATTGTGGTTTTCGCCCTGGCCGTGGAACAGTGGACCAGCTCTATACTCTCGGCAGGATCCCTTATGAATGCATTATTTGTGATGAATGAGTTTATAAATTACTAAAAACGTGGCCTTAAGTAAAATGTTACCAAATGTGATAGTGAGTCATTTCACAGTGATGTACACTTTATGTACACTTCATTTACCTTTTAAAAGACACGAAATCAAAAGAAAACTGTGGACCCATAAGGACTTTAAATACCAATTTGAAAATTACAAATTACACTTTTTTACAAATTTACAAATTTAAAATTACACTTAACTCACAGAAATTATACCAAACTACCAAACAGATACAGAAAAGGAAAGCCATAAATGAGGGTGGATATTGGCTATGGCTCTACAGCATCTACAATGTATACATGAAGCCATAGTCACCATTGACACAAAGCCAGCTACTTGCTGTTCCCTCAGAGATGGAGGAGAGCACTGCCAGCAAGGAAAACACTGCTGTGCTCCTACTTCTCTTATGGAGCAAGAAGAAAGACAGGCTGGTCTACTCATTTCCATCTCAGCGAAGTTTAACAAAAATCTAGCATCACATTTAGTCCTTACAATGACCTGACAGAAATCTGGAACTGCGTTATACATTAAATCAGGCATCTTTTATGTCAAAGGTCAAATACTAAACTCAGCTGAGTGGAGCAAAACAGACTCAGATATCCAAATATTTAATCTTTAATGACCACACTTTGGATGACTACACTAAGAAAAGCCAAAAATAAAAGCCACTGCAAAAAAAAAAAAAAAACAGTATGAAAATGGCAAAGCTGCACAGTTCACTTATAAAACAATACAAAATTTTACATTGTTACAGTATCACTATTAGGAAAGGCCATGTACAAATGGATGTCATTATTTGCTTAATGCCTTCTAAGCTGTATGAGGAATTCTGATCAAAAGTTTCCCCTTACCACAACAACACATTGTACATATCTACATGCACTCAGCAGCTGCCTGTATGTTTGGCTCACCATGTGAATTAATAGATCTTATATGGTCTGCAATGGTGGCAACTTCCATCAGTGAAATTCAGTGAGAGTTAGATGATGATATCATTGAAATTTAAATCAAAGAGAGCAAAGTCGTCACTCATCAGTCAACCTTATTAACTGAAATTTAAACCTCAAATTTCTGGATCACTATAATCAAGGTTCTCAAAATGACAATGTGTTAGTAGAGTATTAGTTAAGTTAACTATTCAGATTGCTAAGGAAGGATTCCCTGTTGAGGGATTTGTGCATTCTCTGTTATGCTTCTTTCTTATGTGAGGCCACACAATCAGATCCATCGTGATAGATAACAGCTGCTGTTATAGACAATATGCACTCAGTGACCAGTTTAATATGCACACCTACTTATTAATGCAAATAGCCTGCTCCTTCAGTGAATCGTGTACCTGCAACTCAATATGCAGTGCAAAGACAAGGTCAAGAGGTTAGGTTACCAGGGGACTTTAGACATTAGAAATATTACAAGATATGCAATATAAGTGATTCTGAATGTGACATGATTGTTGATGCCAGATGTGGTGGTTGCGGGATCTCACAATATCTCATAATAAATACTAAAAATACCCAAAACATAATTCTTATAGACCTACCCACCTGAAACTGGCTTCTTAACTTCTAAAGTGAGAGATACTGGAAGGTTGTGCAAGACATCGCAGATTTCTTGATAAGTGGAGGTGCACAACAATTTGCCTCCTATCCCCAGTATCTCATCTCCAACACATAGCTTGCCCATGGATTCCTGAGACCATAGAAAGAAAAGAATGCAGAAACAAAATGCATCATTAAATACTATTTAACCTCTAAAATATATTTGCAAGTAATCTGTAGAGAATTTGCTGTAACTTTTGAACAGCTTCCAGGTTTGGTATAGCTGCTAAACCCCCTGTAGATTTATACACAGAAGTGTGATATAGCCAATATGCAGGGGAGTCCGCAGTGTGACAGATGCCTAACATGGACCAACAGTCTGCAAAGGAACTTGCTGCAGAGAGCTACTGCCACTGAGCAGTTTCTAGAAAGTTTATAATTGTAAAGATGCCTAAGAAAGCAGAACTATACACCCATGAGCCAAAACATTACGACCGCCTCCATGTGAAGCAAATAATGATGTGAGTGACTTTGACAAGGGCCAAATCGGTCAGCCATGGTGAGTACCTACTGAGACTGGTCTGAGAAGGGAGAGACCACAAACCGCTGACAGGATGATGCAGAAGGGCACAAATGGCAGATAATTTTAATGATGGTCATAGGACTATGACGCGACGCACATGGCATTGAGCCCTGCTGCGTATGGGGCTGCTTAGCCGCAGGCCAGTCAGAGAGCCCATACCAACCCGGTCCACTGTCACAAGCACCTACAATTAGCACAACAGCTTCGGAACTGGACCTTGGTGCAGTGGAAGAAGGTTGCCTTGGCCGATACTCACCATGGTTGACCGTGAGCACCCAACAAGCCTTGTCATTTGGAGATGCTCTGACCCAGTCATCCGGCCAAAACAATCTGGCCTTCAGCATTCAGGTCATTTCTGCTGCCCGTTTCTTCTGCATTCAACATGCTGACTGTGAGGACTGACTGACTGACCAGACCTTGACATGCACTGTTTTTATAAGACAGTCAATGTTATTCTTGCCAAATGAAGGTTGTCATGATATTTTGGCTCATCTTTATATATTTCTGTGTGAAAACATTCAATAAATCTAAATCTTCTAACTGCTTATGCTGATAAGGAGCCTATAGAAAACACCATGAGCAGGTTCCCAGTCCATCGCAGAGCACATACACTATGGAAATAAAGTGGCACTGAGTCGCCTCACTGCAAGACTTTGGACTGCAGGAGAAAAATGGCAGAACACAAAGGAAACTGGTATAGCATGTGGAGATCATACAGCCACACTCAGAGCAGAAGCTGGACTCGAACCCACAACCACGGAAGTGGGAAACATCAGTGCCACTGACAGAACCACAGAACCACCCAACAATGCATAGGTATAAATATAAGGCACAATGAGTTTCCAGTTTATTACCCAAAGCTTAAAAAAAGGCTGCAAGAAAAAATATAAGAGCCAAACCAGAGCTCTGTCCAAGGCTATAGACTGGTTCTGGGGGATCCCCAGGTATTCCCAAGCCAGCTGGGAGATGTAATTCCTCCGGCATACCCAGTGGAATGTACCCAAGGCAGCTCCTTTGGGAGTCACCCATGTGGCACTGGTATAAAATGCCCACATCATCTCAGCTGACTCCTTGTTCAGTAGAATGGCTTTATTTCAAGGTCCCACAGGATCTTTGAACCCCACACCTCATTGCGGGATGTGAGTCTGGCAACCCTGTGGAGAAACCTCATTTCGGTTGCTTGTACTCGCAACCTCATTCTTTCAGTCATTACTGAAATACCAGTATTTATACTATGAAAGAATGAAGGTTTTACCCTATTCAATACCGATGAGGATGGATGATTTAACCCATAAAATGCATGTAAGGATGTAGATAAAATAGATGTGATGGATGCAGATGAGATTATACCCATGTACAGCGAGTTTTTGTACTGGTTTTGTTACACATATTTGTTAGATATTTCAGTTCAGTCAGTTTTGTAATTTCATTGTGATAAGACGAAAAATCTTTAAAGCAGTGTATCCCAATGTAGGCAGTCCACGTTTTTGCTCCCTCCTAGCTCCCTGCTAGACAGTCACACTTTTGCTCCCTATTGGGAGCTGGGAGGAAGCAAAAACGTGGACTGTCTACGGCTGCTTGGGGACCGAATTGGGATACACTGCTTTAAAGCATCAGCCTGTTATGTGATGTCAATGCATTTTGAAATGAAGAACATACTCGTTCTGCAGGCCCTCCTGGCCGTAGCCCTGTAATCAGCACCTTGAGTGGGGGGGACTTTATCTCCAGATCAAGACCAAATGACTCCTCTTCACTCCTCTGCAGTAGCACTGTCTCTGTAGTGCATGCACCCCCCATTTCACCGAGCTCGGCCTTTTTGCAGAGGGCCAGTGGGCAGAACAGGGGGCGGGGCGCAGTCTGGACATTGGATTGGTGAGGCTCCTCCCCCTTGGGCTGGTTCAATAGGTTACGGCTCTCTATGCTCATCATGCTCTTCACCCGTGTCACAGCCTTGTGCTCAAGCTTGGGGGAACGCTTTGACTCCAGCAGGACTTCGCGGAGGGGCTCCTTCTGTATCCCAAGGTTTGTTCCTCCCCCTCCACCCTCATACTCTGAGCAGCAAATGGGCATGAAGGGTGACTCCACCCCTGGGGGGAGTGGTCTGTCATCACAGCCATCCACATGGTCCATGGAGGGTCCTTTGCTGCTGTCCTCATCCGCCTCCAGTGAAGACACACTGATAGCTGTGTCATGCCCTGGAAGCTTCCGGCACTCTGTTCCAGCTTTTGGCTGCATCCTAAAAAGCTTCTTTTTGTCCGAGACACATCGGGGGACCTCGTCCTCGTCGCTGGCCTCGTCATCGTAGCATATGACGCGCCGCTGCCGGAGCAGAGGGCTGCGGACCGAGCCGGGGCTGCTGCAGAGTCTGGCTTGAAGGGCTGCGTCCACATGGCGGCCCATGGGCTCAGGGGTTTTTACGGCTTTATCTGTACACACGGCCTCACTATCCACGCTCACACCTTTGGAGGCTGTCAAAAAACGACAGAAAGGCACTCACTTCCATTCTTCATATAATAATTGAACAAAAAGCCATTCCTACAAATACAGCTATTACCGTAACTGCAGTGGCCGTCAGTTAAATATATGATACCACTTGGGTACATTCAGGTTATCAGCACAACAAAAAAGTAACAGTCCTAGAATAATCTCAGGGGCTTGTAAAACACATCCTATGAGCTAGTGTAATCTACTTTAATCAGTCAGTATATATGTAGATTTCTATTTAACGAGTTCCAAAAAGTCCTGAATAAAGGGGTTTATGAAAACTATGGCGTCACATTAGAGTCAAAACTCACAAGCGTAAATACGCCACTCGCAGGCGCAAAAGTGAAACTCGCGAGCACAGGACGAAGAGCTGCGTGCGCCTTCATCATAATATCCTTCGGTTGCTCTCTGAGCTCAAGGGAAATTTCTGCACTCGCGTTCGGCCGGGCGGAGGTTTTGATAGTTTGGGGCGGAGTCATGCCGTTTCTGACAGCGAACGCTATTGGCGGATGAAGTATGGTTTATCTATGTTATAAGTATAATTTCACCGATTCTCATTACCCACTTGCCTGTTTCTCCATCAATATAAAACAGATACAGTTACAGAATGCAGCGACACACATTATTGGGATGCTGAGGCAGGCATTGTTTTCGCACCTCCATACGGTAAAGTAACGTTATCATGTGTTACGAGTTTCCATAGACCATACATAATTACTACACCTCGTCATGCAACCACTTACGATGAGTATTACTAACGTAGTTGTAGCATTTTGTATCTTGATGCTTTCAGTTGCTATTTGAACGTTGTGGGTTAGTTAGACTATTCTGTTCTATAGTACTTAAATCTGCAATGTAATGCCCCTTTGGGAATTGATTTACAAAAAATATCTTCACACTCTTTGGAAAAACTTGCCTTAGTCTAGGAATGTTTCATAATTATTATAATTGTTTTGTCATATCAATAACATGACTAATTCTTCCTTCCATTCAAGATAAAATCCAGTCTATTCAATCTGGTACCAATAAGTCTGCATCAATACTCCGACTATATTTTCTGTTTCTCTGTATTGGTTTTATGAGTACTGGTGTGAAAATTATATCCAGTATTTGGCACTTATTTACACAATACTGAGGGCAAGGCAAAATGCTATTGTGAGGTTTTATTAATGCAACAAACAAACCTGCAATAAACCATAAAATTCCAGCGCGAACAGAAGAGGAGAAGCAGCGATCAGAAAAAGTACCTGCATTATGAGCTGGAGCTCCAGCCTCGTCTAATGAAGTGCTGCAGCTCCTATGGGGCAGTGGATTGTCATCACTGGAGCCTGTCACTGCGCTCTCCGACAGTGAGGACTGACTGGGGACGCTGTGTGAGAAGTACTGAGAGAGCTCGGCCTCGGAGCTCAAGGAGCCTTGCTACAGTCCACAGAAAGACAGCATAAGAGAAAGTGCAGCCCAGTAAACAGATACAACAAGAAATGATTGTGATTCAATTTCAATGTATTTTTATCGTATTAAACTACTATTTCAATAATCATTACTAAAATCTCTTTTGACCTGCGGAAGTAATGAAGCCAGAAAAACAGCAGTGTTTAGTCAGGAGTGCTGGGACATTGTTTGATTGTTCAATGTTAGCGTGTCAGCATACATACGCCTAGAAAACAAGTGCCCACTGTGCTTATTCCTGTGTTTGACGCTGTAGCGTTGCTGAGAAAATAGCAAGCAAGCGATAAAGTGAAAGTTATGGCAGTCGTATAATCTTGTTCACAAGTTCTTACAACAAAATTGACTTACAACCTCGTTGTCAGAACCATGTTATAAGTCAAAGAGAGTCTGCACTGAATGTTTCTCCATCCTGTCCAAGGTGTATTCGAGGCTCACATTCAATGTTGAGGCACTAAACTCCCCCATGACCCTGACTAAGAATATGAATTCATGGATGGATGATATATACAGTATATATATGGATGTTATATATTTAATGTTCCTTGTTACCCTGCTGGCTGGCTCAAGGAATCTCTTCATAGTCCAGCTTAGAGGGGCAGAGGCCTCACCCTGCCTGGCTCTCACAGTGGGTGAGGGGCTTTTGGAAGGAATGCCTGAGCAGAAGGAGACAGATGCAGTTACAGTTCGGCTAAGTGGCAATGTCAGTGCTGCACATCTTACACTACATTTCCAAAGCACCAATACCATATATATATATATATATATTTATACATATATATATATATATATATATTTGATGCTTTTATTGGCATTTTACTTAAAGAAAAATACAACATATTTGGTCAACAAATGAAAAATATATAATTTTATTTAAGGTGGGGTCCAGAAGTATAAGACCACTAGTGAAACTGGGATGTTTCTACGTTGCATTGTTTTCCAAATAAATAAAATTGTTTTCATTACAAATGATATCAGCAGCATAACAATTTGATTAGTTGAATCACTGAAAAAATCTACATGAATTCTAGAATTTTTTTGTATGTTGTAGGTCCCCTTTTGCTTTAATGACAGAGACACCACAGCTAGCAATGACTCCACTAGTTTGGGCAAAGCCCGATGATCCATGTTCCCCCAACACTATTCGAGACTGCATTCCGTGATGTTATTCAATGCTTGACTTTCTCGGTCCTCCAGTGCTCTCACTAATGTTTGATGGGGTTGAGGTCATTACTGCCCTAAATCATAAACATGGTCTCATCAGTAAATATGACCTTTTTCAATGATTCATTGTGAAGAGCTGGTATGTCTTAGATCATACCAAAACTTTTTCCAGGGTTAAATGAAAGAAATCCCAGTTCTTCAGACTTTTAAACCTCAATGTATATTTAATAATAACAAGGACACTTTTATTGATCTTCAAGGGTAAATTCCCCTTTGGCCTACTCCATCTGGCTCTCCAGGACACTTACACATGTGTAGGTGAGAGCAAGCTTGGCAGTGAAGGGCAGCCACCTAGAGCAGCACCCATGGAGCTGGGAGTTAAGAGCCTGGCTCACAGACATGTGACTGTTCTGCCAAAGCAGGGCTTGAATCAGCAACCTTCCACTCACAGACACAGAGGCTTAACCCACTGAGCCACATACCATAATACAGTAATGCAATAATAGATTATTATAAAAGATTACAGCCAGTGACTGCAGAAGTAAAACAAACCATTAGAAAAAGTGATTAGAAAGAAAAAAATGTTGCTACATTAGTGCAGTGTTATTCCCGGGTGCCCAGTGTGAGATCTGTTCACTGAAGCAGTGAACCATATACCTAGAGGATGGGAGGAGTGGTGATCCCTGCTCAGGCTCTCTCTCTGGGTGCTGCGAGTGATGACGTCATCCATTTCCTGTTCTGAGACCTATGACATCACAACAGCATGGTGGAGCTGACTCTCGAAATTGTTTTCTTACAGCTTTTCTCAGTTGTTTTGGACAAATTCTCAAATAAAAATGGTAGTTTTTATAACCACATATATAAACCTGCACATTTTTTCCCTTATTGTTTTGCAAGGGAGAATATCAGATGTGATGTAAATAAAAATATGTGTTCAGACCAGCAGAAGTGAAAGGACATCCCATGATGTATAATTAGTCTTCTTCTTTCTAACATAACTACTTAAAATACTGTGTACACTGTTTACTGTAACATACCTTCATTTTTATCAGTTTCCAGATGTGTTTCATGTACTGTAGCATTATAATTTCTGTTGTCCTGAATAAAAAAAAAGTCCATCGTACAAATGTTACAGTATTCCTGTCTTACAGAAGATACCAGTGTGGTAGAACCTTGTAATGGTTTCTAGAACATAAGTTCATGTGATTTGATGCACAAGCAAATTCAGCTGGCTATAGAAAAATGATAGTGAAGTAAACTGAGCAGCAATTGACAAGGTTTAATTCTTACAATTTTTCTCAATCGGTTTGATGTAATTCTCATATCAGGAATGTCATTTTCCTTACTCTTAATGTAGTTCTCAAAGCAATAATGCATTTCCCCACCCAAATTAGCATTTCTCATTGTACACACTGCTATTGTCTCTACACATACTGTACTTGACTACTAAAGATGTTTTATCATTGTGTTGATGCATTTCTCTTCTGACTCTGACAACTCATCAAAACAGCTTTGTCAGTCAGAACTACAGATCACGCAGTCACCTTAATACTGTCAAGCATTGTATTTGTTTTCAATTAAATCACTTGGAACTTTTTTTAAACATGTATGAAAAAGCAAGGCCAATTGCACACTGTCAGTGTTAGCAGTAAATTGCCCTTCAATTGAAAGCTAATAGAAACAGAAGATGGTTAGTTGAAACAAACAGAAACCCATGCACTCAATATTGTATCACAGGTGCATGTCATGGCATTGCTGTGCTGTGCTGCAGTCATGGTGAATAGTGATGAAAATGGAGCAGGAAGGAGTACTGTAGGTTCCATGCTGTATCTAATTAAATAAGGGCAACTTCTGTGGACCATGTTATCAACCATGGCCTAAGTTTGGCTGAAGCTGGTCGACGGGTGCAGCCTCAGGTGACACAGTCTACTGTGACATCTATAATACGTACATTCAGGAATGAGAACACGTATCTGATCTCACATTTACTGTATTTCTGTCTGATATGCAACATTTCTGCGTTTCACTGCAAATATGTGCCTCTGTATAACAATTGAAATATTGATACCCTAAGTATTGTCAGAATAGTACCACTACGTCATTCTGGTGACAGAGGGCCACTTATGACACACTAGCAGCAAATAGCAGTTGTGGACATGGTGAGAGAAAACAAGGCCATCAGGCTGAAACAGATCCAGCTTGGTTGTGGCGGACAATGGAATTTTTCAAAACGTTGCCTCTGTGAGTCTCTCCATCTTAGACTGGGTTCTGAAGACATGCTGTACAAAGTTCCATTTGAGAGGAACAGTGAGAGAGTAAAAGAGCTCAGACACCTATATGTACAGGTAAGGATATAGAGACGTTTTCTTTTTTCCAAGCTATACTATTTGAAACGTTTCTAATTCAAACACTGTTTTTGGATTATACAGAGAATACTTCATCTGGAGGCACACGAGAAGCCACACAATTTGTTGCATGTGGATGAAGCAGGATTTGTAGATGAGGTAATTCACCAAGCTGCGGCCACTGGGCCCTGCAACACAGACCGGTTTCTTCAGTTCTTGGATGGGCTCTACAATGACCGCATTCCCAAAAACTAAAGGCTGATTGTGAGAGCCAACATGCCACTTCACGTACTGATTTGGGACTATGTAAGTTTTCACCACTCCAACTGTGTGAGGGTTTGGTTTGAAACCCACCAACAAATGCTAATGGTCTTCTGGCTACCGTATTCACCATTACTCAGCCCGACTGAGGGATCCTTCTCTGCTTGGAAGGTGGAAGGTGTATGAGCAACAGCCTCATAAAGAGATGTCCCTACTGGAAGCAATGGATACTGGCTGTGAGGACGTCACACTTGAGGCTTGTGGGGGCTGGGTGCGGCAGGCAAAAAAGATTTTACCCTCTGTGTCTCAGAAGAGAGGACATCAGGTGCGATATAAACATAATGATGTGGCCTAATAGACATGAGAGACAGGAAGCCCCTTAAAACATGTTATATTTTGCACATACTTACATGTAGTGTGACTTTACTGTACTATACAGTACAGTATGTAGTTGATGTGTTCTAAGTTTGCATATGTTTTCTTTGTTTTCTAATGCACATAGTTTCATGTGTATCATTTTGCTTTTCTCAGTTTCAGCTTTTATACTGCGTAAAGTTTCGAATTATTCCATCACATTTCATTTTTGTATCTCAACATTTTTTACATTAGGCTTGCATTTTCTGCAGTACTCTTTTCAATGTCAGTAAGGTTTTGTTAAAAGTACAAAAACATTTGGTATCTAAGTCTTAAAACAGTGGTGAAAGGTTTTTATTCATTGGGCACAGTGTTGGAGTGATTGACAGACTTTGCATGTTTTCACATGTGAAAAAGGTTTTGATTGTTTTAGTGACTTTTGCATAGGTGAGTTTGTGTTATGAGTTTGTGTTGTGTTAACTATTTTGAGGACTGCATTAATACTGGTGCGAATGACGTTCCTGATCAGAGAATTGCATGAAAGCAATTGAGAAAAATTGTAAAATACTTACATAGCATGTTCATGTTGAATATGACTAAACATTTTGACTGGTATGTCTCTAGGCAGTTTTTTTGAGATTTCACATTTTGGTGGCATTGACTGAATAACTGACAAGAAAATTGCATTTTGATACATGTATGAAAGGTTTTGAATGAACTACTTCATTTTGCTGTTTGTCAAAATTATTGTGCTGCAGTCTGCAGACTGTTTTGAGATATGCACAAGGAGTTGAGAGAACCCATCTCAAGACTTTAGAGAAATGATCCAAAGCAACAGAGAAAAACTGTAATATAGCAGCTGTCAATAACAAGATAGCAGAATCATTCAGATGACTGACATTGTTGCCATTGACTATTTCCCATTGTCCCTATAAATTAGCATATTATATTTCTATCCCCAGCTTTGTGTGTGTGCGGTCTGTATGTAGTAGGGTCCTCCTATAGCCTAAAGTCATATCTTTGAAGTAACCTTGACCCCTCTGAATTACACTCAATAATGTGACCGTGTAAGTGTGGGTGTGTTTGTGTGAGTGTTCTGGGATAAGAGGTACTTCAGCTAAATATAGTCAGTCCTCTGCTTCCTAAACTCTGTGGATCTCTGCAATACTGTTCCAATTCATAGAACATGATTTGTAAATAACAGAAGCAATATTACAGGGATTTTAGACTACTAGTTGTCAATCCTGTTCCTGGCAACCCCCCCGACCAGAATGTTTTCATTTCAACCCACGCTACTTGCTTCGAACCCAACGTGCCTCATTGATTCTTACCCTATTAAGGATCATACAGTATAAACCTGATTAAGGCTGGGTTAGAATGAAAACATTTGTGCGGGGGGGTTGGGGGAACAGGATTGAGAACCACTGCCTTTGACTGATAATACAAAATGAATGCACACAGCAATGTGAGAATGATATTCATGCAAATCCTAGAGTCAGCAGAAAACTATCAGAATAATAATAATAATATGAGTAATTCAAGCACCTGACGTTGTGTTTTCTACATAATGACTTACAAAGCAGTTAATATATTAGGTGAAACATCTCTGTCTCAGGAAAACTGCAACCTTTGCTCAAAAAGCCATTAGACAACATTAAGTCAAATTCCCTATGGGCTTTTGAACATTTAACTTACTGGTGTTATTATGGTCCATTTTATTGAGACATATGGAATACAGGATGGCCAAATGAATCAATTTCATTTGCTTATTCGTCACATCTGTTATTGATCTTTCATCATTACAGGTGTCAATATTTGTGCTTGGCTACCAGAATATCTGGAGTGCTTACACTATAATAAAAATATGTTTGACTCAGCATAGTTTCAGCAGTAAGTCTTTTGCTATCATTTGTATTTTTAAATCTCCAGCATGTCTACTGTGCTTTTTGAATTTGGCATTCTTAGAAACATGCCCTTACTTTTAGTTCACTTATGACCATCTACATGGATTCCAGCCAAGTGTTTATTAACAATAAAATGATAAAAATATTCTCACTGCCAAAATCAGTCATTCTGTATTATATGCTTCCTTTGGCTGTATGTGAATAAACACCTCCAAAGGGAAACACCCATCATTCAGCTTCCCAGGAGTCACTCACCTTAGCATGTCACTATTGTATTATTATTGAATTGCTTATGCTATAATGTGAATAAAGACTCAATTATCTATCAGATCTGTTATACAGTGAACAATGATGGTAACTGGCCTTTGCCACAGGTTCAAAGTTTCAAAATATCACCACCGATTTGTTAATTTCTACACACTAATGCTGCATATTCTACCTAGCTTCTAGATGAATATCCTTCTTTGCATTATTAGGCAACTCAAACATTTACAGATGGATTTCCATAATGTATACACTATTTCATTAAGGGGAAAATTATTTTCAATATGAGTTTTGTTCTTGAAAACAACAAGAGAGGGAATCTGACCCACTTGTTTAAAAACACATGAATATTTAGACAGAAGCAGAACCATATCTAAAACAGTAAGTCATTACTCAGCATCCACTGGTATAAGAAGATTAATGGGACAACAGTCCAAATCTTAACTAATGAGAATCAGCAGAATGTAAATGTTCAGAATGTAAATGTTGTGCAGGAATGAGACAGTGGTGAGACGCCTTACTTTGGGGTTGGGGTGGCGGCTGATGATGAGGCTGACTGGGCCCGGTCCACACTCGCTAAGGACAGCATAGGCTTCACTCAAGGCAGCATGGCGGAGGCTGACAGAGTCAACCTCCAGGACCTGGTCACCACGGCTGGATGTGGGATAGCAAGGGAGGGGAGCCTCGCTCAAGCAACTGTGATCTGTTCTATTTATCTGTCACAGAGTCTCGCTCAAAGAAACTGTGATCTGTTCTATTTATCTGTCACAGAGTCTCGCTCAAGCAACTGTGATCTGTTCTATTTATCTGTCACAGAGTGTATGTCAATACCACACACAGACAAACATTATGGTTGGCAGGCAGGCAGACAGGTAGAACTCACTGGTCCCAAGGAAGCAATGTTTCAATAGTACTAAATTCATTATACAGGTAGTTCTTGCTTTCCGAGCTCCTAATTTACGAGTTCATATCTTTATGAGAATTTTCTGCGGAAAAAACAAAAACTTTATTTTTCATAATTCAAAAAAAAAAAAATGTGCACATAACTCAAAGCATGCTGCCCAGAAATGCCGTCCATAGCCTGCCACAGTTTTCAGATGACTTTGCTTTGTGAAATACTGTATCTGACTGTGCATGCCCGATTTATACCTTGCATGTCTGCACATGCGTAGCATTACACATATTTTCTGATGGTGCCCAATTTGAACCACTTTGTTTCATGAACCAACCTGATCCCAGTAATACACCAGGCTCATTTTACATACCGTTTGTTAGTGATCTTTATCAACTCAGAATGGGAGACATGCTGAAAACAGTGACCAAAACTGACTGTGAATGTTACAATTTTAGCAAAGAAGTGTTTTTCGTTTTTTTATTTCTTTAAATGTGCATATGTTTTTGATTAAATGTTAATTCTAACAATATATTGTGTTTCCTTTGTTTATTTGGCAAAATTTATGTTAACATTTTTTTGGCGGGAACTAAAGTCATCATTTTTTATAACATTTCTATGGGAAAATACCTCCTGCTTTACGAGTTCTCGATTAACAAGCAATAATTTGGAGCAAATTCGCTTGTAAAGTCAAGAACAACCTGTACTACATTAAAAACAAACTTGAAGTGCCAGCACTGTTATTAACTTGAATATATGTTTTTTTATTACTAAACAGTCTCTGTGTAAGGAATACATTTAATTCTAAACAAATATGAAAAAATTTCATCCAAATCACAATGAAAATTATGCATTCAGAGGTATACATTCTCATCCTCCACTATTAAGAGCTGAATAATAATAATAATAATAATAATAATAATAATAATAATAATAATAATAATAATAGGTTATATTTATATAGCGCCTTTCACAATTTTAAGGTTGCTTTACAGGAGGGAGAAAAAAAATCAGTAATCAGGAAGAGACAGTACAGAAATGTTGATGGAAGAGAAATGTCTTTTGTACAGACTTGAAGGAAGAGAAGGAAAAGCAGTCACAGAGAGATTCTGGAAGCAAGTTCTACATTTTGGGGCCATGGCACTGAAGGATCTGCCACCCATGGTGGAAAGTCTGGTGTGTGGAACAGCGAGGAGATTATTATTAGAAGATCTGAGAGAGCGAGAGGGTGTGTAAGGAGTCAATAGTTCAGTGAGGTGGCGAGGAGCGAGGTTATGCAGAACTTTAAAAGTGAGAAGCAATATTTAGAATTTGATCCAAGACTGAACCGGTAACCAGTGTAGCTGAGAGAGGATGGGTGTGATGTGAGCAGATAGTTTGGTTTGAGTGAGAACTCGAGCTGCTGAGTTCCGAATATACTGAAGCTTTTGTACAGAGTTTACAGGGAGACCAACGAAAAGGGCGTTGTAGTAGTCAATACGGGATGTAATGAATGCATATACCAAAGTTAGGGCATCAGTATTGGACAGAAATGGGCACAAAGTGATGTTATGAAGGTGACAGAATGAGATTTTGGAGAGGGATTTTATGTGAAGACCAAAGTTGAGTGAAGATTCAAATAGTACACCAAGATTTCTGATAACAATAGCAGGTTTTACAGAGACACCGTCAATGTTAAGGGCTCGTTCCCACTATGCGTTTTGCGTTGCGCTTTTCATCTACGCGTGCATTCTGCCATTCGCTCAAACGTCATATATTGCATAGAAATGCATGCATGATGTTCCTACTAATGCGCTGCGTTGCTGTACATTTTGAAAACACACTGCTGCATGCATTTCTCTGTGCTACGCACTTCCATTGATGTCCATGCAAAATGGATACAAACGCATTCCAAGTGTTTGTATGTGTTTTTTACTCCTTACTAGGGACAATCAGGCACAAACATAGAAATGACTAATACAACGCAACATTTAAAACGTAAAAAGATGCACAAACGTGAGATGAAAATGCAGAAAAGAAGCATGCAAAAATTTTTTAAAACGCTCTACAACGCGTTATGCTTTTCATTGTATTTTTTGGCTTTCCTAGAGTGATCATACCCTAACAACAAATCTAGAGGATTTAGATACTAATGACTTAGGGCCAATCAGAAAGGCTTCAGTTTTGTTTGTCTAAAGCTTTAAATGTGAGATGCAAACAGTTATCGTATTAGGAGGGGAATCAATGGAGGAGTGTGTACTAAGATACAACTGAACATCAGCAGCATAGCAGTGAAAATTAAGACCATATCTGCGAATGATCTGACCAAGGGGGAGGATGTAGATTAGGACGAGGAGGGACAGCACTCACAACAGGGGGGAGGAGGACTTGTGTGGACCTAGTCTGATAAACTATTGTCTGTTAATAAGATATGACCTGAACCAATTAGGGGCTGACTACTGCTACCAATGGAGGAAAGGCGAGAAATTAGTACATCATGGTTAACCATGTCAAATGCTGAACTTATATCGAGGAGGATGATAATGCTGAGGGAACCGCCATCGGCAGACCAGAGGAGATCATTAATGACCCACAGAAGAGCAGTCTCAGTGCTGTGCTGTTTACGGAGGCCAGACTGGAATGGCTCATAAAGTGTGTTAACAATGACGGAATGAAGAAATGTGGCCAGCGCTAGAAAGAGCTCACCTCAGCCGCCCATCCATCTTTGCCGCAGAGCCGGGGGCTAGGCTGTGGATGTAGATCCCTGGGGTGCTGTTTTCCAGAGTGAGGCAGCAGGCCCCTATTCCCAGGCCCACCCCAGGCTCTGAAAGGCAGAGACACCACAGCCTCTCACAGATACAGCTGTAGCACGGAGCCCTACTTTTTGTTGAAGAGCAATACAGTACAGTGTGATGCCCATACAAAAAGCACATCACTTCCTATGAGACTCCTGAAAAAAACATACACATTAAATAAAAGAAAACAACATCTTCCTAGTAACTACTTTTTAGGAAAAGGTTGTAGAGGCATAATAAATTTAGACTCACAGACCCACATTATGAAGGATGATTTTGATTTTATTATGTACTGTAAAAATAACTTCTACGAGTTTAAATTATGAGCTGTAACATGTATGTAACGGTCAACGTGAAACATGTATGTAACAGTCAACGTTTTTAGTCTTTACTAGTGAAAAACTACTTCCGGTGTTTTTGGTCCATCGAATAATAATTGTTAAGAGATCTAGCTGGGTGTTACGTTTTACCCAACGTCATGGTAGTACATTCTGTCAATTCGCAGACAGACATTAAAGCCGACGATCGGAACCTTTGCTGAGAGTGACTTCCATTACGATTCGATCCTTGGGCCCGGGTCCCTTGCGGCAGACTGCGTCACCATCCTCGGGCCCCATGGGCATGGGTGCCCCCCCACTGGTGTTGGAACTGGGGGAGCTGGAGCGGCTCAGCGGCGTCGGTGTGGGGCAGGGAGTGAGGCTGGGGCTGCACAGGCGTGTGCGCACTGTCAGGGTCACCACGCCTTTCTTCAGCTGCTGGAGACACAGAGGATTCGGGGCAGCGGAGTGAGCATTCGCTGACAGATGTCAGGCCTTCCTCTGTGGTTCGCAGACGAACGGAGCAGAAGCTACCTTGAAGGTGTTGATGGCCTGCTGGTGAGTGAGGCCCTGCAGGGATTCCCCATTCACCTCCAGGATTTCATCCCCTGGGGAAAAGTCATAAAACAAGGAGCAGATGAAGCTGAAAGGTTGCATGGTGACATGCAACAATCCAGGCTTCCCAACAGAATTTTCAAGTGAAGTAGGTTTATTGTCATTTCAACCATATACATTGTACACAATCAAATGAAACATTATTCCTACAGGACCAGTGGGCAGCACAAATAACAAAAACATTAACAACACAAGACAAGTAACAGCATATCTGGTGCATATTTCTAAGTCCAATCGTGTGTGTGTATGTGTGTGTGTATGTGTGTATGTGTGCGCATGCGTGTATGTGTGTGTGGATTAGGTTTACATTTACATGTAAATGTGTGTGCATGTATTGTAGACTTGTCACGAATTGAAAATCTCACTCCAGTCAGCTGTCCAAAGCTGGCAGCTCTGATACCAGAATTGTTTGTGGTCCAGTGCCATACATCAAGTACAGGACAAAATTATATGGCATACAGGGGAACACTCCACAGAACTGTAGATAAGTTTATAATTTTTGGCAATAAATAATGAGTCCCTCAATCAAGGCTTTAAAAGTTCTTAGTTAAATCTTTCACTGTTACTTTCTGTATAGGTGCCTTGTGTGATTAATGAACACAAAATATACGTATTTCCCAAGAACAGACCATGATGCTAAGATATCATGGAGCTTAACGCAGACACTGAGACATCAGCATACCCTCTTTCAGTCGTCCGTCTGCAGCGGCGGCGCCATTCGAGAAAATGGTCTTCACAAAAATGCCCATCCTCCCGCGGGCAGAGTCCTGTCCACCTACGATGCTAAAACCCAGCCCCTGATGCACACATGATGAACACTGTAAGTGCAGGTACTCTGCCTCAAATAAATACTGAACATTGTGAGTGCAGGTACTCTGCCTCAAAAAATACTGAACATTGTGAGTGCAGGTACTCTGCCTCAAAAAATACTGAACATTGTAAGTGCAGGTACTCTGCCTCTCAAAAATATACTGTTGATGCAGGGAAAATAAGATGCTCATTGTAAGTAGCATCGGTTTCATGCCATAAAAACATTATGTAATGCTCAGTAGGCTACCACTACCCACATGTTTCTTTACAAATATTACATTTAATATGGAGATTTAAGTGCTGTTTATTTAGTTTTTATTTGCAATCATTTTTAGCAAACAGTGGACACTTACCTTCCCCTGTCCTTTCATCAGGACAATATTTGAGATAACGGATGGCTGGACCAGTCTCCATGGAGACTCCACTTGAACGGTGCTTAAGGAGCGTGCTGATTTCTTCACAATTTGATATTCCTGAGAGCATCCAACAAACTGAATTAAAAGAGATCTCAGAGTTAATGACTCTCAGCTTTGGACTTTCCCTTTGAACCATTACTTGCATTACAATAGCATATTAATAATGCTTTAAAGCACAAAATAACATTTATCAGTTGTCGCATTCTAAATCCAAAAACATCAATATGGAGTTGGTCCCACCTTTGCAGCTATAACAGCTGCCACTCTTCTGGGAAGGCTTTCCACGAGATTTTGGAGAGTGTGGGTGCCCATTCACCCAGAAGAGCATTTGTGAGGTCGGGCACTGATGTTGGAAGTGAAGGCCTCACTTACAATCTCCATATTAATTTTATGGCTCTGTGCAGGCCAGTCAAGCTCTTCCAAACCAGACTCACCCAACCATGTCTTAGGCATACCAAGACATTTTGGACAATTCTATGCTTCCAAGTTTGTGGGAACAGTTTGGAGAAGGTCCTTGACTGTGCCCCTGTGCGCAAAGCAAGGACCATAAAGACATGACTGGGATTTAGAATGGGACGTCATAAAAGTTCCTGTGGGTGTAATGGCCAGATGACCCAATACTTTTGTCCACACAGAGTATTTCACACTCACATTTGTTATTTCAGTCTTTTTATTTGTTTCATATTATTTTCCTTTGTATCATACTATGTTCTTTTTTTACTTTTGATCACAATCCATAGCAGGTGTAAATAGCATGAATTTCACTACAAATCTACAGTGTGTGTTTGTGTATGTGGCAAATAAAAGTTGTTGTTGTTTCCTTGCAATGCTTCTGGCAGCAGTCTCAAAGGCAGTTCCCTAACCTCCATGTTCCCTGCATCACGGTGCAATGAAAATGGAGGCTCCAGCCAGGCAGGCAGACCAACCTGTCGGACACCTGTGGTGTCCAGCTGGTGGGGCAGCGAGTGCTTGCGCCCCCCTCGAGTCGGCTTCTCCATCTTGTTGCTGCCAGCATCCCCGTTCTCCACGATTAACTCATCATCCTCCCCGACTGACTCCAAACGGCTGCCTCCACCTTAGGAAATGTGAATGAAAGAATGAATGAATAAATGAATGAATGAATGAATGAATGAATGAATGAATGAATGAATTAATTAATTAATTAATCAATGAATTAATCAATGAATCAATCAATTAATGAATGTCTTTATTATCATTGCACAAGGTATGATGAAATTGGGAGACCATCCATAGTCAGGAAGGATACAAATACAGAAAAAATTAGATGAATAGAACATAAAATAAACAGAATAAAAATAAGTAAATATAATATAAAATTGAAAATAACAGAAGTGTAAAGAATAAACATTTTAAAATGTCTTGTGTCGAAATGGTCTTTTTGTCTGTGGCTACTCGCTGCATGCGCAAGTCATTTTGCAGGATATGTGCTGAATGCATCTCAGAAAAAAAGAATGCTAGAACATGAGTTAAAGGGGCAGTTCACCCCAAAACTGAAAAAAGTTCAGTAGAAGAAAATAGTTTCTATGATCATTATCTCCAAAACTAGGCAACCATGATAGATAGCACTAAAGCCCCTGTAAAACATCTTTTTTCAGTTTTGGGGAGGACTGCCCCTTTAAAATTCTTAGTTTTATGATTTTAAAAATAGACAGTAATTTTATGCTTGTATATTTTTATAACAACATAACAGTGTGTTTCAATAGTCATGACAGATGTTCTACAGTACCATGAATTAGATCATTACAATACTTTATGAGAAAATTATGCATTAAAAATGGTTAATAAAAAGGATTGTTCATTTTCAGTGTGAGCGAAAGCACATTTAAGGCTGACCTTGCGATCGACTTCTGAACTTCATGGAGGTGGGACTGCGACAGAATCCTTTCGGCCCTTCCATCCTCCCTCGCTCTTCCAATTTATCCATTTCTGGGAACTGCGAGTAAAGTGAAGATGAGGAGGTTCTCTTACTCTGACCTTATGACACAAGTTAATGCAAAGTTCCCGAGTTACCAAAGAGCTGCTGATATCACATGAGCAGCAGATCACAATGTAAATCAGACAAAGCCTTACAGTGAATTCAGGTATGTAAATGTGAAACTTATTTTTGATCAGAACAGTTTTCCATCATGAGAAAACAGCGGGAATGCTTCTTTAAAAAATGATTGGCGACTTCTTGAAAAATTCAGACATGTATTGAAATGGGAAACCACATAATAAAGTGTGAAAGATGATGAAAATTCTTCAAAGGCTTGAACTAGTGCCAAGAGGTCTTTCACAAAAGCTCACATATCTCACTTTTCTCAACTATTCTCAAATATTTTTACATCTCTAAAACTTTACACACTTTTAGAAATCTAATTTTAATTAAGAATTGTGTACTTCTTTTCCACAACTGTTTTTGAGAATTTGACAAATTGAATAAAGAAAATGCCATTGCACTTGGATCAGAGGTTGCTGAAAGGTCCCCTCTTGCCTAAGGCAAGATGAGAGAATTCAATTTAATCAGCCAAATGGATCCCTGAGCATACTGAGCTGTTTTTAACAGGATGGTACATAATGGATTTTAAAATAATGGTTAGTGGAATTTAACAATTTATGCCTCATTTGCTATGTGTAAGCCTTTAAAATTTGTTATTATAAACTATGGCAAAAAACTTATAACATTTTAATTAGCATTTGCATTTGAACTCACAGGCAGAGGTAGAATGGAACTGTGCTGAACTTCAATAATGATTGGTTACCATGGTAATAAAATGATCACACTACATGACATAGAACTAAACAGTATAACAGTATAATAACAGTATTGACCGGAAAGTCCATTTCCGACTCATTCAGAAACACCATGACCTATAATATTGGATATTAAAGTAATATCCTGAATGACATTCTATATCATACTAGTATTGCTGAAAGAAAAAGACAATTCATCATCGCATCTTTAACACAATAACCTTCTGAAGCCTGAGATATATTTGATATCAGTCAAAATGCAATTCATGTACTGCATCTTGTACAAATAAGAGCCCAGAGAAAGTGGTTTCTTCCTCAAACTACTGTCAGATGGTTCCACCCCAGTTAACAGGATTCTGAAATGCTTTGGAGCTCATGGCTATATACAGGGCAGTGCTAATGTAACATGGTTTGGTTCAGTACTTGTGTGATGACTACATCAGCAGAAGCTGTCTACTTTGAGTCCATTTATTGCTTTATTGGAATAAATCTTGGAATTTTATATAAAAAAAAAGGTTTTGGAACACTATAAAATTTCACGCCCTGCTATGGTTACAACTGGATTACTTTAATTATTCTAAAATTAGAATTTGTCCTGACAATGCATTAAATTCAATCAGTTCATCAAAGGTAATATCCTGGGTGGGGGTGGAGGCCTCAAAGCATTTTGTGATTTGTGATTGAGAGGGGGATTTATATTGGCTGGTTCTGATTATTACACCACCACCCCCACCCCCACCCCATAATGTATGGCATGTTTTTACATTTTTATTAAAAGGTAATAAACATGTCAATTTTGCAAATTCTGTCAGTATCTACTGCATGGGTTGTCTGCTTTATACTGTTTTAAAAGATCTATATTTATTTTTATATTTTATAGTGATAGGTAATAATAGATCCCACAGATTTTTCCATCTAACATTTCCAATAATCCATAATACTATGTAAAGTGAACAAATATTTTACAGGTATCCTTGCTGATTAGTAGGAGCTCATCTGGCACTGATTCCTAATAGAGCAAACACAGCACCTTGTCAAATTCTGAAATCTCAGTGGAATTTCCATTTCAACAAAAAACATGTGGAAAAAAATTACTGAAATGTGAAATGCCTGGTAACATTATTTTCTACTTGGCCAAGCTTTGACATTAAATTAAAAGACTAAATATTAAAATGATGTTACCTAAAATTATACATTGTATTAATTATTTTTAGGAACACTAATTATTTAATAAGGAAACAGCTATTTGCCATGCATGATATAATTTTATGCAAGCTACTTTGGAAATATATTTAGAATTATGCTGCATAGGACACTTGGGTATAGAAAATAGATGGATGGATGGATGGATGGATGGAGGGATATTAAGCATATTATGAAATGTTAAAGTAAGGTAAGAATATGACTGAATAATCTGTTTTTTTGTGACAATGAAGTGGGGACTCACTGCATTTCTGCATTTTTAAGGTAGTATGACCCTCCAAGTACATTCATTACTTTCTAGAGTGAGTGCTCCAGGGCTTACCTTAATCTGAGGGCTTAAGCTGGACTGCTCTGGCCTCAAATGAAAATTACAAGCTGCTTAACCAAAACATCTTAAGTATAAAATGTCCTGAGTACCAAAACACAATATCACTAACAAGACTGTTTCATAATCACACCAAGATTTTTGGCAAAAGAAGTAACCCAACATGTGCACCTCAAGTGTGTTTCAACCTTCAGCCTTAACAGAACCCTCATGAGTCAGGGCAGATCTGCATGCCAGGTAGAGCCTTTTCGAAAGGTGAACGTCAATGCTGGCTTATTTATAATGAGGTCGCTTCAAATAATGGTGCCCGAAAACAGAATCCAATTAATATGAAGGATAACTTAAGAAGGTAACTTCTGTGTTTCTGACACACATCACACATGCATGACTTTAAGAAACCTGCTTTTTATGGCTGTTGATGCGTACTCCCCAGTATTAGGTCTTCCCCTGTCCCATACCAGTGGATTCCTGCCACTTCAAATGCTTTGACAGGTGGTTCTATTCTAGTCTAGAGAGCCAGTTGCTGCTTGCATAAGCCACCCACAAAAAACAGCACCAATACCCCATATTCTGACAACCGGTAACACTGATATCTTTTTGGAGGCATTCAGTGTCTTTGTACAATGGAATGTAACAGGAAAAAATGATTTTGGTCTATAAACAAGAAGATGAAAATGTACAATGAAAAAATTGAATGGTCTTTCTATTTGTTTTGGCATTGACCGATAAAACAAAGTTAAAATCCATTAAACAAGCCACAAAATAAATTTCTTAAAATCAGTCTCCTAACAATTAACTGGAGCAGTATTATGCATCGCTGTGGAATGACATGTATGCTTGAAATACTGACACTGGGGCCATGTTACACCTTACTGAAATCCACTGAAAGACCCCACGCTTGGCACATCAGGACAGACACCATGAGGAAACCGGAACTGACTGCACTCAGCTTGCCTGATCATCCCATCTTTGAAGGGCTGGAAATTACAATGACATCTTCTTCCAACCTTGGCCCCTCAGTGGTCATACTGCATTTGCCTCTGCAGGCTATTATTTTTGTGATATTGTTAGGATATCCAACTGTCAGAATGTTATTATGTAATTCTTACCCTGTTGCTAGATGCCACCTCCTGCCTGATTATGTCGAGCAAAGTTACACTTAGCTGATTGTATTTACCATGCTTGTTAGCAAGTTTATCGTCTCTGCTACCTTTTTCTGAAGCATTAACAATACTGTTGCTAGGCATGAAGTAGATACTTATATTACCATGGATACAACCTCGTTTGAACCGGATATTTTGAATATTCTATATAATAACGACAAGGTCGTGATTCAGTGGGTAGCACTGTGGCCTTATACCACCATGGTTATGGGGTCAAATCCCAGCTCTGGGTGCATATGCTCATAGTGACTGGATGCAAGTTTCTTCTTATGCTCTACTTAATCCCAACAGTCCAAAAATATGCCATTTAACTGAACCGCTCTATCTGAATTTTGCCTGTGTGACTGTATGTGTGCGTGTCTGTCCTGTGATTGTTAGAACGAACCTAACCTTAACCCAATGGTTTGTGTGCGCATGTGACAGCATATGATAGCATTTTGACTCAAGGCAACACAGGGAAAATATGAAAAAAGAGATATAGTGAATAACTGAAAAAAGGAGCATGAGGCACAGAGAGGGGATATAAATGATTCCCTTTGCTCTTGCCCGAGAGGGGAACCCTCCATATACTGTTTACTGACATTATTTCCTCCCCAAACAAATCACTGTTTACACACAATGGGCAGCCGCCAGCCTGGTGTGAACGAGCTGCACATTAATTATTCTTTTTCATTTACTGAGCAGCTCTCAAGACTCCGTTAACTCACCATCCATCTCCAAAGCGGCACTATTCACAAACAGATGTGGGCTGTTTAAAATTCACCGACGCAGCCACTCTGACAGCACAGCATGCAGGTAAACAGAGTCTGACGCGCTGTGCTGACCGTGATAGAGGACGCGGCAGGCGTCGTACCGAGTCATGTGTCGGCAAGGAGAGGCTGCTGGCTGAGACATCCTCCGCGCCCAGCTCCACATTCTCCTTGTTGTTGAATGGGGATAAGTGGAGGTCATTCGATGAACATGTGCTTACTAGATCCGGCAAACTGGTGGAGGGGTACTTCTGGAAATCAACAGCAGACTCCTCCTATAAACAGATGAGTGTCTTTTAGGAAGCCTGAGGACATACGTGTTTGTTCTGTTGATTTGAGGTTATGCATTATCTGCATTGAAAATAGAGTCAATGGAAAGTCCGCACAATGACAGGAATTAAAAAAAATATATGCTGTGCGCACACCTCAGAAAGGACCTTGCCACCATTTTGAGTATCTTACATTAACATTTTAAAAGGCCACAGACTCTGGCTTTCCCTTTGGGAGAAGAGAAAAAAAGTAGCTACACAGTAGAAGCCTTCACAGACTCAGATAGATATCTGCTAAAAATACAGGCTTTGCAATATCAAGAAGGCTCAATACTTGCTATGTCTTTATATTTAATCCTTAAGAAAAAATTGTGAGGTGGCAATATTTGACAGAGTAAGAGTTTTAAAAATTTACAGACCATATTTATTAGCTGGTCAGTGGAAGTGACTAGCTAAAGCTGCATATATGCATTTTTAAATTACTATGCATTTTTAAAGAAGCTATTCAAATCAGAGGTTTAATGCTAAAATGTAACAGGCCTCTGCCCCGACCTGGAAGCCCTTCAGTCAGTGCCAGTCAGTGCCAGTGCGCTCACACAGCAGAGACATGGGCATCGCACTCACCCTGCTGGCGACCACGAGCTGGATCACCCCTGCGGCCGAGCGCAGGACGGCCGCAGCTTCGTGGTGCGCCAAGCCCACCAGCGACTGCCCGTTGATCATCAGCAGCTCATCCCCCGCCTTCAGCCTGCCGTCCCTGTTGGGCCCCCCCCCCCACAGACATTTAAGATTCTGCAGATCAGGAGGTCTCAGGTACAGTGTGTGAAGGCCGTTACTCTCTATGCCAGCCTATTACCCCTATTAATATTTAACCCCATGTCACATTTATACTTATGCACTAAATAGACTTAAGTATTATATATTTGTATACATATTTGGTATATATTACATAATGGGGCCCAAATGTCTTCACATTGTGAATAAAAAAAAAACTGCTATTTTGCCTTTGTGGGGACCAATTTTATATAAATATATGACTGCAATCAAAAAACTAAAAATGCCAAAAGTCTCATATTTTGTTTTGGTTACTTGTGGTTAAGAGGTTAAGGTTGTCATGTTGGGCTTAAAGTTCTCCCCAAAGAAATTAATGGAGAGTCCCCAAAGATATAATTACAAACCTGTGTGTGTGTGTGTGTGTATCAAATTTATTGTAGTAAAAGAATAATCAAGACCCCTGCTGTGGATTCAGGATCTAACTTCCAGATGGTTTCTAGCAAACCAGGAGCCTTAAAAAAATTCTGGAATCCTCAAAGAATGTTAAAACTGCATGCTTCTGACTTCACTAAATTTAACGAAACAGAAGGCAAGCAATAAAATTTGTTACCTTATGTACATTAGTCCATAGTGTATGTGCCAGAACACCAAAAAAGCATCAGAAATTAAATGTCCCTTTTATACATAATTGGTAGCACAGAATTCTTTAGACAGCAGATCCGATTCATTGTAGTTACAGTCCTTATGAAGCCAAATTGAGCAGCTGTTGCTTGGACAGAAGGTTTGCGCAGTGATAAAGGGCTTCTCATTGTCGCAGATGCAAAGCAATCGGAGGGAAATGCTGTCACTAAGATCTCAGGGTGCCAAGAATGAAAACACATCATTTTATATACAAGCATGCTTTGCCTTGAGTTAACAAAGTTTTTGTATTCTGCACTGAAAACTGGGTCAATAATTGTGTAAATATGTTAAAATAAATATAGATATATAAATATAAGTATCTATCATCCATGCATCCCTCTCCCATTTTCCAATATAGGGTCACAGTGAACCTGCAGTTCTAGGAATAAGAAGGAAGGGGACATGATTGACAGGATGAGTTTGTTTTTTTTCTTGATACCTACAACTTAAAATGTTACTAATGTCAAATATTCAGAAGAAGAACGGGAATGATAGTCTCACCAAAGGTCAATTTTTTGGATGGGAGAGAACAGAAAATATTATTTGACAGTAGGCAGTGTATATTTTCAGAAAATGTTATGTGTAATGTGGTGACTCACGGAGAAGAATTTTATTTAGTAGTGCTGTGACCTCACAGCGACATGGCTGTCAGTTTGATTCCTGCCTTTGGTCTGCATTGTGGGAGTATCCCTGTATGGTTCAAAGGCAGGTTTAGGGGGCACCTGTCTCTACATTGCCCCTAGTATATGTGTCCTGCGATGGATTGACGTCTGGGGAAGAGGCTGTGTTTCATGCCATACAGTAGGCCCCAATGCTTATGTTGACTTGTCTGGGATTAGCTACTCTGAGTAGAGAAAGAATAATCTTTCTATGTACTTTTTATACAACTGCGTGTTTATAAAAGAAATGTATTCACCTTTATGCCTGGGCTCTGAAAGAAATGTGCTAAAAATCCCATTAAGATGCAACTCGGTTTCTGGCCTGAAAACCTAAACCTAAAGTTGTGTGTTTTGTTATTTCTGCCCCAAAAGAGGAATAAGAAATGTCCTGTAAAGCAAAAACAATACAGAAAAATTCATAAAAACAACTTTACTGTGGGTTTGTGCATAAGTTACTACTTATTTTAATTTTTATCATTTAGAAGATGTAGAAAATCTGCTAGCAAAAGCTTTACCTTTGGGAACACTGAACAGCTTCAGGATTGGTTAGAACAGACATCCTTCATATGTTCCATATTCTTCAGTTTCAGAATGAGCAGTTTTATTAACCATGTAGACCAGAGGTCTCCAACTCCGGTCCTGGAGAGCTACTATCCAGTCAGTTTTCAATCCTACCTGCCTTCTGATGAGCCACGCCTGTTCCTGGTATGGGTAGGATTGAAAACCTGGATAGTAGCTCTCCAGGACCGGAGTTGGAGACCCCTGATGTAGACAGCGGAGAAGCTCATCAATGAGTGTATTTCTGAAGCTTCAAGCGGTAAATGAATGGCAAATAAACATTTGTGATGCTGAATAGCCGCAGCCTGTTTTATTTACTCCTTTTTCACATTACCTTTGAGCAGAACCCCCCATTTCGACGTGTGCCACAACAATGCCGTGGGGGGATCGCTTGGAGCCCCGGCCCCCCGTGATCTGAACTCCCAGGCCGTCCTTCCCTTTCACCATGTGCATCTTCCATATCCGGCTGCCATCCCTGGACTACAGCGGCCCAAAGAGAGACAAACAGTGGTCTGATTACCGTGCATCTTCTGCCAGCTGACAGTCCTACAGGCTCAGCCTTTTTGCATTACACAGAGACTATTGAACTAAAAGAACAAGTTACAAACACTGCTAAACAAACACTCTCTCATATACAGGCATTAAAATCTGTGTACCACAGCCATCTCTATATTAGCTTTAAACCAGTGAAATCCCAAAACTGACATCCCCTGAAACAACTTGGCCCCCTTCAACATGGCAAGTACATCCAGAACCACAAGCTGCATGCTTATTTGCCCTTTTCCCCATATTATCTTAAGTTTTAATTAAGGGATGCGCACTGACAGCAGTTGACACCACAAAATATTATTTCATAAATGTCTTTTTTACTTTGGATCATCGTACATCTCACAACGATTTTTGCTATAATGGCCTATAACTGTTAAGCACCCTACTGAAAACCTAAATAATAGTTAGGTGAAGGAAACCAATCACAATAACAGTGTATATAACATTATAATAATGTTATAAAATAGGTACTGAAAGTATATTATATATAAAAGAGTTACTGATAATTAAAACATGCCTTTTGATTTATGTTTTCAGTTCGATAAACACACTAAACAATTTGAACTGAATAATAAATATTTAAGGTGATAAATTAATGAGTGCAACTTCCATTCTGATTATAAAATGGGAAATTGCTTGCCTGGGCAGATGCATTAATTAGGGTACAAAAACCACTCTCCACATAGGAATCAATATAATAAAATTGCTTATTGAAGAAATCCCTTAATGTAACAGTATATTTCTCAGTAATAATACATTTCGTGACAGTCTTAATCTTGGGTTGCCTTGGACCACGTGAGGAAACAAACTGGCTGATTCTTCACCTCACTGAACTCAGCAGCAGCAGCGGACCCAGAAGTGCAGTGTAATTAACAGCATTATTCACCTGCAAAGTACTATTACTTTGTAAAGCCCATATGAAAAATGACAGTTATCCTAGTGAGAACCCCATTCCCAACATAAACTCGGTAGGTTCATATTTGTGTGGACAGTATGCCCAAAGCCTCCATGGTTATTCATGTGCACAACAGCAGTGTTACTATGGATGCAATGGACATGCTGAATGCAACTGGCCCTTTCTGATGCTAATCGTCTGACATCAGAAGTGTCCTATTTTAAAACGGAATGAGACGCATGATGAGTGTTTTTAATAAATATCTCAGTCCTGTAGGTTAATGAAAGAATTGTGTGTGAACATAGTATTTAACAGTTCCTGTACTCCGGAACAACAGCATTGCTTGATGCACGTAATATGTGCACACTTTCAAGCTCCTTATTACTGAGGCGACTGTAAATCATACACTTCATACTTTTCAATACATGAGTTCTTTACAAATGTGATCCATTGCATTTATAAAAAGAAATGTATTTACATAATCCATTTGTAAAACAATGCATAATGAATTGAACAAGAAACTTATCTTCTCACAGTAACAGTGGTAACACTGTTCTTCAGAGATTACAAATTAAGCCACTAATTATAAAGAAATTACATATTTAATGCTAAGTTGCTTTGTTTGTCTTGGAAAAGTTGCCTATTAGTTTAAACAAAAAAAAAAATCTGATAATTCATTATATTAATGAAGTACCATAAAGGAGCTGTAAGTGTTGTTTGTAACATCTTCCCTGTTTGTCTATACAGGGCTTATTTTTGGAAGTTTGTGAGGAATTTTTATGGCTGTTGAAAACTGCAAAAGAAAATAGCGCCATGGTTCATGACTTGGAAGTATTTAATCCAGTGCCAGTCCTGACAGGAGACAGAGATGCCGGACACTAGCCAAATGTTTGCTTGTAGTTATTAAATTACAGCAAGTGAATGGGTATAAAGGAATACCAACCTCCAGCTCATAACTGCAAGGGGGTGCCAGCAAGCAACAACTGGGTGATGAGTTGCCATATCGCAACCCCAAGTTGATGGTTAATCAAGCCATCCGGCTATCAGCCCCCAGTTAAAAGGGTGAGCAAGAGGATGGTTGGAGAGAGGAGGAAGAGGAACCGCTATCTGGGCTTGTAAATGGACTAAGGGACCTGCCTTGTTTTTGATCACCCTTTTGTTTGGTTTGTTAACGTGTCACACCTACCATTCTGTCCCCTAGCTAGCAGCAGAAGGCTAAAACTCCCTCGAGGTGGTGATCATCATACATATGGGCCTCTCTCTCCTTAATGCTGCTAAGCAGCTCCCCAACTGGACCTCAGGCAAATTCATCTGCTCCTGGTTCACTTGGTTTGTCTGACTGGCTCCAGCCTGAATGCTACACCACAGAGTCGGAAACTATAACACTCCTGAAGGTCGAACGATGGACTGTCAACTAGGGATGTCTGAAGCCACTGAATGGACTATTGCCACCTATGCACTCCTGGGGGAAGATGAGGGTAGTGAAAAGACTGACCTGGCACTCTGGAAAACCAACCCTGAGAATCAGGTCATGGGCTGGTGGGACAGAGTGGGCACCTCCTGGCCTGAGTCCTGAACCCCACTGGAAGGGGATCTATGCCCTTGGAATGAACCAAAGCTCATGGACCTGAGGCTGCTTGAGGGGCCAAAACTTGTGTGACCCACTGGGATAAGCCTGCCCTACCCGTCACCTGGACCATGTGTGTCCAGAGAAATCCCCTCCAGGTGCTGTTCAGTTCAGGCAGCACCATGTCCCTTGTGAAGCCCCCCAAAGGCGATGGAAGATACACTACCTGTTGCCTCGATCCGTGGGGGTATGTGAGGGGTGCCAACAATCACAATCAGTACTGCTGGCCCAAATGGGGAGTTGCTAACCACTATAAGCCTAATGGTGAACTTCCCAGTAGAGCTTTTGCTGGAGCAGAATTTGCCAAGATTCCAGATCCTGTGTGGGACTACTCTCCACCCATTTGACACCAGCTAAAATATACATGGTTCTCCTGGTAGAGCCAGACAGCAATACTGCAAATCAGGAAGATAAGCAGCAATCCCCAGTTGCTAAACCCTTATGAAGAAGATGTCACAGCTCTGGCTGACCCCCATAGTAATAGCCCGCCAACCTGATGCCATCCTGCACTTCAACAGGTGAATAAGGTGAACCATTTTGACAGCTACTCCATAGCCCAGAGGGATGAGCTGGTAGAATGACTGAGAAAAGCCAGGTTAATCTCCACACTGAACTTCACCAAAGGGAATTAGCAGGTGTCCCTCACCCGATAGAGTACTGGCAGTTCCTGGTGCTGCCATTCAGGGTCTGCGGGGCTCCATCCAAAGGATAAATGACATTCTCCACCTACACTGGGAGCACATTGCACCCTACCTGTATGATGTGGTAATCCACACAAAGATTTGGGGTAAGCACCTGTTCACTTATGCAGGATGCTAACTGCTAACAACCAAAGTAGTCAAGTGTTGCTTGGAAAGCCCCCCTTCCGGACCCAACCAAAAGCAGATGACCAGAGAAGGTCCAGTAACCCATTGAGGCAGAGACTGTCTTCCACAACCTGATTTCAGCCAAGGACACCAATGCCTGGGCCATCAGGTACTGTAGTTCCTCATGCTCCAGGAATTCATGACATAACACCATGATGGGGTGACCCATGGGACTGGAAATAAATTAGAATAACTGGGAATAACAGAATAACAGAGGATATACTATGAGTAGACTGCATGGACCAGGAGGGCATCCCCCCCCAAAAAGGTGTCCAGCCACTTTGTTCAGGTTCTTCCCAGGGGTAGGCCAGCTTGGTACACAGAGTATAGGAGCATCAGCGTTGTACCAGCAACTATTGGCAATTCCCAGTACCCAGAGTGCCCCCTCCCTCCACCTCTTCCTAGAGGAAAAAAGGTCTTGCTCTCTGGGCTTATAAATGTACCACACATGCTGCCTTATTCCTAAGCACTGCCTTGGTTTGAGTTCCCCCCCACCGCACCCCCCCCAGAGCAGTCTGATCCCATTACAACCTCCAGGGGCAAGGTTACAGTATATAAATGAAAAAATCCCTTCTATTCTGAATCATCATACACTTTCTGTGAGTTATTTTACTCTTCAGGGTCTATGACTTATAAGATCAGTGCCCGCCCGATCCCTGCAGATTATGACTAAGAGGAGGCTTCATTGCAGCACCATCAGAGCTATTGTACCATCCCAAAAACCTCTGTCAATCTGGGTTAGTTAAACACAATGTAGTGTGGCACTCGAGCTCTGAATGATCATCCTACCCTCTGTCTAAAATCATGAGCTCTCCTTGAGGTGACACACAGAAAATAGGACACTTGCTCTGAGTCACACAGAGGGAACATTTACAAAATGTCCCTTTAAAATGATTTGTAAGCTCAACATAAACATACCATCAGATCCTATTCCACTGCTAATGTGCACATTCAGACACAAGTATACAGATATTACTAAAATTACTAAAATAAAGCAGACTCTATACATCACCACAGCAATTGTTAAAACAGTTGCTGCAGTTACATCTGGCTCCTGTCAAGGAATTCTGAGACATGCTGGGTAAATTACACCATGTGGATAAACAAACTCCTACAAAGTGAGCTTAATAACAGCCTTGCCCTCTATACAATGAGTCAGAGTACAGAAAATACTTTTTTTCCCTCATTATCACCCAAAAATGTGAACACTGAACAATGTAGTAGCATACTTGGGAGAATAAAATAACACTAAATATGTTTTAATGGTATAATACCTTTAATTTTATCATGGTAACTTTTTGGAATCACTATTACTTCACTTGAACTGTAGTCCAATATACAAACAGTACCGGGATCACATTTCCAGAATATTAAACATGCAAAATCCTTGTACTGTAAACTTTCATACGTATCAAATCACTTTTCAGAAGTCAATTCTGGGCTAAAGTACTCCCAAATCCTGTGGTATGTAATACAACAAAAACTAGTAGTTTTATATCATGCTCTCCATAGCATCAGTTTCTTTACTGTGTTGTGTTTTTGATAGATCAGGACATCTGAAGGTAGGGTGCAACTTTTTCATCCCAGAAATCAAGCCATCATGTGATAGCTAGGGAAAATTGTAATTCTATGTTTGTGCCTCCCTTGCTTTTAGGGTTGAATGAGGTTTCAAGTTGCTGCACCTGAAGCCAATACTGCTCCAACTTGCAATTTCTCATTACCGGAATATTACCCTCTTGAAGGACGTGTATGATATATACGCTGATTAAAGTAGTTAAGAGAAAGGGGGGCAGACTTACTAGCCTTAACAGCATACATACGACTGCATCTTGATTTTTATCATGATAGAAATTTATATTCTTCCTTATTTTTCCAAATGAAACAGAAGGGATGTTAATTAAACAGCCTTACCTGACTAGAAATGTCACAGTCCAAAGACTCAGTCTTGCAGCTAGCAGAGAGGCGCATGCAGGAATGGGCAGGTAAGGTTGCAGATGACCCATTGTAGGGTTTATGGGTCTGCATTGGTTTGGGGGCGATGGACGCTAACCCTACCCCTGTGGGTGTGTTGCCCTGGGAGACAGTCTCTTTGTCCAATGAGGAGCAGCATCCACCCTCCCGCTCAAAGTCAGCACTGTCCTTGCTGTCATAGTTAAATGAGGACCGTGATATCACGCCAAACTTGCGTGTCCTTTTGCCATTCTGTGTGGGGCTCCCCCCAGGCTCTGAGGGGATGTTGCCACGGTTCCCGCCCACGTTGTCTGCATCTTCACCGCCAGGACCTCGGCATAGTTGGGGAGGGGCTTTCCTCTTGACACGCCGCAGCATGATTAGATAGATGCACCCACCATTCCAGCACTGGTCAGCCAGGTAACTGCATGCAAAAGTAAACAGGATATCCACGTTGCTGTTACAGTAGTTTGCACAAGTCGTAGGTACTGTGGCTCTATGACTGCCTCAGCATTTGTCCAACAACTTGTATCTTACAGTTTTATCTCCAATCTAGCAAAAGCATGCACATTTTTTTTGAACTGGGACTAATTTCATCGCATAACTGTAAACCTGGATTTAAATTAAGAATATATGTCTGCGTTAGCAAGACTAGGCTCATTGGTTGTGTTTGCCTATTCATAGACTTCTGTAGAGCATGTTCCGCTGTGGGCATCGGATTTGTTGCTAGCATTTAGAGGCTCAACAATATTTCCTGTGTAGGCCGACTGCAGTAGCAGTTAGAAAAATTCCTTCATGCTTCACGGCATCCTGACAGGGAAATGTAGACATGGTCAATCCAAAGGACTAAAGATGTCTGTACACATCTGTGAACTGGGTGCCAGCAGCAGTCAAAGCAGATCAACAGAGAGGGAAAACATAGTAGTGGGACACTGGGTGACATTCTTGGCGGAAGAGCCTTCATTGCTTTTAAACAGAAAAAAACTACTCGGAGCGAGTCATTAATGCTATACCATTCTTCTGAAGTTATGATACTGTATTAATTTTTGTTTTCCAGGCGTAAATTAGCTAACCACTCGTAAAACCAATTAGTTGCAAAACGTTGCCATTGGATGCTGTTTATGCAGTCGCAATATTTATTTTTACTGGCCCCATGTGCGTAACTTTTTAAAGAAATAAGGGTTGTATTAATTCTCCTGTTTAGAACAGCTGCTATGGCATTCTTTTCACTTTTCAGTCCAACAATATAACAAATCAGAAAAGCTGAACAATAATGTGACTCCAATTATTCACCGATAATATGAGCCTAAAGAAACAATTAAATAATAAAGTACAGCTGTGCAGTGTATCCATCCCTATTCCTGCAATGCTGCTTCATGGCTGGGATGTCAGTATTTGCATTTAGGGCAAATTCAGAGCATAAATTTCATCCAAAGCAAATTACCCATAGAATGTAAGCTAATCAAACAAGAACTAAAAAAAACAGCCCCAGCATTCTATACTGTAAACAGATTTAACATTTACATAAACCAATTAGCATTTAATATTTTTAGGTCGCTTTTACTTCCTTTTTTAAAAAATTCATACGACTACATTAATTAACCTATTTTTAATGCACAATATCCTGAAACCAAATACAAACGTTGAATGAATTCCATGTTATAGTGGTGTTACAGCACTCTCACGTCCCAGCATAAAGCTGTGCGTAAGTATGTCATGATTTCAGTTCAGGTAATTGGCCTACTTACAGTTCCATTTCCTCTCCTCCCCCTGAGAATAAATCATCTGTCATCCTCCTGAGGATACATCATCTTTCTTGCTTTATAATTATGACCATGATTAACTGGGTTACAATAAAGAAAAAGTGTAACCTATATGAAGGGCATGCTGATCAGGTGTATTCCACCACTGCTGTCTTTGAAAAAATACTATATTAAGTGTATTCGAAAAGATTCCCAAGTGTAATAACAGACATTATTTCATAAATATAAACATGCATTCACTCCTTAAGCACAAAAAAATATTTCTCTGAAATCCAGACCATGTCATTTTCAGGTTGCTACAGTATAGATCTACACTTGATCACTTGTAATTGGAGGTGGAGAGTTCAGATCCAGAAAATCCAGACCAAGATTTTGTTTCCACCAATCAGTAAGACTCATAGCCACAGAGCACTCAGCTGGTTCACTGAAACAAAAACTGAGTCTGGATTCTTACTTTCTGGACCTGAACTATCCACTCGTAATCACATTCAGATTTAACATCAGAACACAGAACACTGAAGTTGATCGTGAATTGTTTGCAAAGCATTTTATTGACAAGATTACTGATATCAGAGGTAAGATTGTATGTCCAGCCACATGTATGGAAGTTTTGAATCAGTTTTCTCCTATATCCATGGAGTAGAAGAAATTATTCATTTGTTTCTTTCTTAGGGCTGTTGTGTTCTGGACTGTTTTAAGTTGTCAATTGTTCAGCCATTTAAGAAACCTGGTCTGGACCTTAAAAATGTTAACAATTTTAGACCTATTTCAAAATTGTCATTTATGTCAAAGATATTAGAGAAGGCCATCTCGAAGCAACTTCTGCAGGCTATGGAGGTTAACAATATCTTTGAAAAAATTCAATCTGGTTTCTGCCAGAAGCATAGCACTGGGTCTGCTCTTTTGAGAATCTTTAGTGATCTTCTTATGTGTGCTGATGTGGGAGAAGTCTGTTTTACTTTTGCTTGATTTAACTGCAGCTTTGGACACAGTGGACCTTGGTATCTTGATAGACTTAGAAAGTGGGTTGGGATATCAGGTGTTGCATTAAATCAGTTTCTGTGTTATTTATCAAATTGGAAATATGTGTCAACTGATGATAATTTTTCCTTTCACTTCTGGAGTGATTCAAGGGTCCATTCTTGGTCCAATTTTATTCTCTCTCTATATGCTTCCCCTTGGTTGCTTAATGTGGCGTTTTAATATTTCTTTTTACATTTAAAAGGCTGCTAAAGACACATTTTTATTCTATAGCTTTTAGTAGTAGTGAGTCAATGTCACTTTTATGGTTTATTTTATTAGTATTTTGTATTTTATTGCTTTGGTTTTATGTTGTCGTGTGGAATAAGTTTTCTTTTAAGATTTGTTGTAAAGATCTTAGCATCTTAGTAGCTTCTACTTAGAAAAGTGCTATAAAAATAAACTTTCTGTTTGGTGGCATTTACTTTAAAATGCACTGCATGATATAAAGCTATAATGGCCCTCATTTCACTGACATTCCTACAATGTTTCTTTTTTTTATACTTCAGGCAATACAGTGTATCCACTCATTCATCCATCCATCTTACAACCATTTATCCTGGAGAGGGGGCCTGGCGCCTATCCTCAGCAACATAAGACACAAGGCAGGGGTATACCCTTCACTGGATTGCACCAATACAGCATTTAATACTCCATATTATTATTCCAGGCATGGGTATTCATGTCAGTGGATGTTGGAAAGGTGATTTGGTAACACTTTCTATGAACGTCAGGTCTATAAGGATCTATGAATACTCTCATAACACATTATAATGCATTCATAAACAATGCTATAAATAGATGTGAAAAGGCATAACACATTATAGCCATGTTCATTATGCATTATGAATGCTTTGTGAAGGTCTCGTCTATAATGCACTGTAGAAACCTTCATAATGTAGTATAAAGTATCCTTGATTTTATACTGACCATCATAATGCGTTATGAAGGTATCTATAGTGCATTATAGGTGACAGCTTCAATTTAAGTGTTACTGGAAATTCTGGTAACTGGTTTTTTTGTCCCTGTAGTAGTTCTAAAGGCCAGGTGTACTAGCATAAATATGTGTCAAAAATATAATGTCAAAATTACCACATAAAAAAAATTTTAAATGACACAATGCACACAATGAGACAGTGTACAAATAAACATATAGATGGTGGATGGGAGCAGAGTGGAGAGCAATACAGGCTTACAAAATAGGGTATGATAAGAAATAAGCGAAGTACCAAAAGCAAATCCACTAACTGGAGTTACTACTGAAAAGAACAGACAATTGTTTGCTATTTTTACTGTGCTGCATATGAAAAATAATCTAAACTAAATGTTATCTCAGTTTACTGCGTTATATTTGATAACCTCATATCTTTCAAAGCAAGCAATTGATATTAATTTAACAGAAACTGTACAAAAAGTCATATCACAGAATATTTACTCAAATTTGATAATATTAAAGAAATAGGGAATTAAGCCTAGTAAAGCATATTTACAAATGAATGCAGACACTGGCTATTCCATACTTGATCATATCAGCATTTCTTGACAGGTATAGTCTGAGAAAAATGAGGATGAAAACTATGGACACAACTGAGAGGAAAATGTTTTTCAGATTCAATACAAATGTGTTTAGCACTAGAGAAACTCATAGGTTAATCACTAATCCACTTAACTACAGGCAGCACACAGAACTGTCTACTTGCTATGTAAGTTAAGCCCACTTTACCCCACAGGTTCAGTCTGTATTTTTGCCAGACCACAATAAACTGATGGATTGGGGCCGGAGCCCAGTTTTCCTTTATTGCAGCAGGGAGGCAGTCAATCGCAGAGTAGGAACTCCCAGCACATGCAGGCTTCTGTTCACAACTCACCACTCTGCACTGACATAATGAAATGGGACACAGGGCTCGTCAAAGTAATGGCCTGGTGAGATTTCAGTCTCTGCTTCACTTAAAGCTTTAAAGGCTCATCATTCAGGCCATACTCCTGTACGTAGTGAGGTTTTACAAACAGCAGTAGCTAAAAAATAAAACAAACAGTACATGAAATTTTACTCATTTTATGAGGTCAAATTATGTGACCTTGGGCCAAATTTACAAACTACAGGGCTCAATCAAAGCAGTATAGGATTGCAAGTTAGGACGATTCAAGTTTCAAGAAACTTTATTGTCATTTCACACATGTTCGCACATGCCGTGGAGCGAAATTAAGTACTCAGGTCACGGAAAAGCCACAGAGCTAGTCACACGCACTTATAAAGATAAAAATTAAATATAAAAGTATTGGAGTATAAAGTATGGAATATAAATTAGCAGTATGTTCAGTGTCCAATACACAGAAGCGGTAATACAGTAGAATGGATGCAACATAAAAACAGATCCAGGTAATTTACTATATAATAGTAATAACTTAGTTACTGTGTTATAATGAGCATTGCACATATGGACTTATTGCATGTGTTACGTATCACTTAGGTTGGTGGTAATAATAGTTTAAATACTATGTTATGGGAAACATTGCACATATGAGTGTATTGCACCTGTTATATGTTATATCTCACTATGGTCTGCTGGTGGTGGTGGGGTATAGTGTATTACTCTTTTTGTGTGATGAAGATGGGGGGGATCTGTGCGGGGGCTAAAGGGGGGGGCCCAGAGTTCAGCAGTCTTACAGCATCTGGAAAGAAGCTGTTACACAGTCTGGTGGTCCTACTCTTGATGCTCCTCAGCCTCCTGCCTGTTGGGAGAGGAACAAGCAAACTGTGTGCTGGGTGGGTGGGGTTAGGGTTAGGGTTAGGGGTTCCTCACAATGCAAGAATCCCTTCTCTTGCATCTGGTGGTGTGAATGTCAGTGGTGGTGGGTAAGCTGCTTCCTACCACCCTCTGAGCTGCCTTCTCCATCTTGCGCAGTCCTTTCTTTTCTGCAGCCGTGCAGCCGGCATGCCATACTGTGATGCAGAAAGAGAGAATGCTCTCCACCGCACACTTCCTGAGGAAATAGAGGCGTTTATGGGCTTTCCTGATAAGTGATGTATTTATAGTCCAAGTGAGGTCCCTGGTAAGGTGTACACCCAGGTACTTGAAGCTAGAGAACTGGTACATAGGTATATTTCAGTGGACAACTAGAGGTAGTTTTATCATACAGTTTATGATATTTCGTATTGTATTAAACTGATATCATACACTATTGGGATGACACCACACAATTTTAGGCAAGTACAAAAGGTAACAGTTGAGTCCAAGTGCACTGGTCAAAAGAAAAATGATCATAGAATATTTTGGAAGGCGTCCTGTAAGGCTGCAGGATGCTGCACTGCCATTTAAGTCTGAATGCACCTCATCCTTATATCACCAGCCATTTAAGTCTGAATGCACCTCATCCTTATATCACCAGCCATTTAAGTCTGAATGCACCTCATCCTTATATCACC
>JAODLC010000123.1:11910786-11932965 GCA_026781145.1 Hippopotamyrus pictus | reverse complement strand
GTGTATATATATATATATATATATATATATATATATATATATATATTTTTTTTTTTTTTTTTAAATAAATAAAAAAAATAGCAGCTGGACAGCTCAACAGGTAAGACACCTGACTTTCATGTTGGGGAACACACACACAGTTAGAGTGTTACAGCATTTTTGGAGGAACCCAAACTTTGCCACTCTTCCCCAAAAAGTATAACAACTTCAATTCTAACTGGAATATCAACTACACCACCTGTGGAATTTTGGACATTGAAATTGCAGTTGTTTTTCTTTCCTCCTAGTAGTGCAAGTTTTTGTTCCTCTAGTTCACTGACTTCTGTTTTTTCCTGCTTACACAGTGTGCAGTTTGTATGCTTATGCATGTATGTACATGACATGCTCTGGGGCAATTATGCTGGGAAGGGCATGTCATAAAAATAAGCTAAATTCAATATAAGAATACCAAAATCTGCAAAAACCACCACTCTGATCTGGGCAAAGTAATACCTATGGTATATTTGAAAAAGTTACTTAAATGTACCACCAGGACAAAAGTCTAGTTATCCAGTATTCTAGTGAAGTGGGTTACATGATGTGTCAGATTATTAAATGGGGAAAAAAAATAAAATGAACACCCATATAAGATAATGAAATGTGACAGAAACCAAATATTTTTCAGGCACTTTCAAGTTCTTATTTTATTGTATGGTAAAAAGCAAGTATACAGAATAGGGTTCCCTTTAATTTCAAGTCTAGTTATACATTATTTAGTATCTGTTTTACTCCAAAAGTTTAACAAAAAAAAGTCAGACAGCTGTAAACCTGCCATGAGTGAATTATGCCCAAAATAGGTGTCTGTTTATAATCCCAATGCAGCTACAATAAAGCAAGACATAGGAGGCATCGAGTATGAACAGAAATGAGAATTAACAAAAGTTAAAGCTATACAAAATTAAAAATTGAAGGTAGCACAAAATTAAGAACCAGATATGCTATGACGCAGTTATAAAAACTGCAATGATATCATGGGGGGGGGGGGGGGAGAAAGGCAAAGGCTTCCTTTACAGTCAATCACGGCCCCTTTTGTACAAAACATTGGCTAGACAACAGTGGATAAGTGTTTTTTCTGGAGTACACAGTTGTACAGTAAAATGGGCAAAATAATAAGAATTAAAAAGCAGATGATTGGCCACAACACCCTGAAGAATGTTCTAATCTCAAGTGCTGGCCAGATGTGTTCTGGGTCAGTATAACTGGCTACAGGAACAAGTGTCTGAATACGAGAAACTATTTACAAAACACAATGGAATGCTTCCCACTCCTTGACTGCGGTATTTAAATCAGGGTGTACAGGCAGCAGGCAGCTGTCTGGCTGCAGTACTAGTTATGAAGATTATGAAAATGTCATAGAGTAGGTGTCAAGCGTATAACAGAGACAAGGTAGAAACCTTCCGTAGAGGAAAAAAAATTTTTTTGCTTGTTTACTCTAAATAAATGAAACCCCCAGAAAGGAATGTGATTTGTGTAAGTATGTGACAAAAGAGGCGCAATTTACATAATTTTTTATCTCCCTCCCTTATATGACGGCAGGTCATAGCTTTATAGCAACACTTTGGGTATGAAGGACTCTGGATGCTTCCTTCAAAGTCAGGTGGGGGGATCTTTGATTTTTTATCATTGAAGTATAACATCAGTATATAACCGTGATCATAAGTTTCCAAACAGAATCATTCCTGATTGTGGAAGAGAGTCACCATACAAAGGATTTTGAAATGACTTAGTGTGTGCTTCTGTTTTCAGTTCAGTCGGCATGACCTGGGAGGACGGGACTGAAAAGTGAACAATCTCACAGTGCACAGGGAGGGCCATGGAGTGGGAAGGTGTATCTACAAGCTGGGGAAATATGACAGAAAGATAACCTGCACAGGCAATGACCTAAGCACAGGAGGAAACCATGCCGCCGCCACCAACAACACCCCCAAAATCAAGAATTCAATCTTGGTGGTCCAAGGCTCTTCACTTTCATCTCCATTCACTCATTTGGTAAAGGCTGCCACGACAGCCCAGAGGAGGTCGTTTGTGTTTGACTTCATGCTCTCGCCCTCGGGATCCAAGTCCAGCAGCTGTCGCACTCTTTTCATTGCCAGGTCATACTGGTCATCCAAGAGTGGGGCAAACGCATTCTCGAGGACGTCGGAGGAGTGGGCGAGGAAGATGAGGGCTAGCAGCCGCTTGTCCATCCGGTGAGGGTCGTTGACCCACTTGTCCAGTACGGCCTCCTGCACTTTCTTGATGAGTCGCTGTTTGATGTTATTGTTGGTGAGCGGGTGCGTGGTCATGTCAAAGAGGAGAAAATTCTGTTTCTCTGTGGTGAGCACACCTTTTTCCACCAGATTTTTGGCTAAGCGTTCCCGCACATTCCTCAGCTGGTAGTGCAATTTTAAAGGGTTCCATGTTTCACCTGCAGACAGAGTTGCTTACAATTAGTATGGATGAGAAAGTAGCACCTTAAAAGGATTTATGTGCTAATGGTCTGCAACCAATGTATTGTCCAGACTGCATTTTGTACTTTAGCAAGATCTTCTATCACCAAGAAATTTTGCCTCCTGTCAAAACATATTTTTATTATTATTATGCAATAATGAAATATAATTGTGCTTTTCCACTGGCATTCCATACCGCAAACAGAAACTAGTTACAGCGCAGTTACAGCGCAATTCCAGCTCGCATCGGTTTCTCACTACAGACAGGTTGGTTTGGTCAAGGTGTGCCAGGTTTGGAGAGTGACAGTGACGTACAAGTGAAGAGACACTTCTTTACTGTTCACGCGGTGTACCTCATGATTTGCTACATGCTAATTTCCACTGGCATGTCAGAGAATTGCATATGCTTGCATCAATCACTAGCACAATTAGCATTAGTTTGCCAAATTTGCATTATGAATCCATTCCGTTCAGCTGTTCTATATCGCTTTTTTAAGCAGGAGACCAGAAATTTTCAAGTTCTAAAGTTACTGGGAATGCAGCAATGTATCGCAATGTGCGATACTACTAACGAATACTACATACAATGCCCTTTTATCCTCCTGATAATCCATGCAGGGCCATGTCAGTGCAGGTACGGCTTAGGGAATTTATAATGCAAAACCGTTAGTTTGCGGTATGGCTTGGCTCTTGGTGGTAGTGGAAAAGCACCATAAGACCCTCCAGTTTAACACCTGCATGAATGACATATCACAACAATGGTTAAAGTACAACTTCAAGAGAGAGGGGTCTTTGAGCGGTTAGTCTATTCAGGTCACACCCAGGTCCAGTACTCTAGCAAGCTCAGACACTGACAGGTGAAACACCGCTTCAAGAGTCACCAGTGATTGGCTTACTGTGTACTGTCAGTCACTGACAAGTTTAAAGTCAGTTCACATCGGCCACTTGGTCCCCACAGAGTCCACATTGATATTAACCAAAGTGACTGACAGTGCACAGTAATCCTAGCTACAGTTTGGTTCAAAGCTTCTTTCCTTCCATCATTACCAGCAGGAACCAAAGGAAAGCCATTTGAGCTAAAGTGTGACTGTGGAGGGCCACTGATTTATTTTACATTGGCTCATCATATCTGCTTATTCAGTTGAAGGTCATGGTCTATTTGCTTAGTCTATTAAATACTATCCATCTGACATTTTCTCTCAGGCGTTCCAAAGCGAGAGGTTTTGAAAGAAATTAATTTCAGTGTTATGTCCACGCTGGAGCCTTGATAATTAACACCACGCCAATTGCCTCTCTGATCTGGTCTATTATTACTGGCAGCCAAACACAGAATGCTACAAGCTGATATCAGGAAAAAATGGCAAATCGGAAAGCAAAAAAAAAAAGTTACGAACTCTTAAGTCACATCTGGATTCTTAAGTTGCAGGGCTGTCATTATCATTTTGGGTGAAGGGTTTTGATCTATCTGAACACATGACTGACCTATGGGGCTACGTGAACCAACTAACCAGTATCTTCTCAACACTGAAGTTGCTAGCAGTTAAAACAGAGCAAAACAATACTGATGTATGCTGGGACCAACTACCTGAGGGGACATTGCAAGCACAAGCCAAGTGAAGTCATTCGTGAATCAATCCAATTTCTCAGTGAAACCGGAAACCAAAACGTCATTACAAACATGAACCAACTGGAGCCCCATAGTCATACAAATGGAAACAGGAACTGGGAACCACCTAAAAAGATATGGAAATAGCGCCAGAGGGAAGACCATTTTAATGCATATTTGATCGATTACACAGCGAAGGAGAGGCAATACAGAAAATATTGTCATGAAGACGGGCTTCACTAACCACTTAGCAGCTCAATCCAGCTCTGTACTGTTTCAGGTGGTTGGGTCTCTCTGATGTGCTTCAATGCTTCATCGAGCAAGACATCTCCAGTGGGAGCATCAGACTTACAAATCACCTATTAATACCAAAGATCAACAACACAAGTTACAAGGCACAAAACAATTCAGATTAAGAAACTGAAAAACTGACAAGGAAACTAGTCGTCTTCCTCAAAATTCAAACTTAAGCACCCATAATATGCAAGCAACAACAATAAGTCACCTGGTTGAACATCAACTGTTGAATGTAAACTACACATCTATATTTTAAACTGAGGTATACTCATTGAGAATTTATAACACAAAGCCCCATCTGAGAATACAGACATGTCACAATTTGCTAGCAAAAATATTTAGTACAGATGGGAAGTTGTTCACAGGGAAAGTGCTCCATCTTGTGGCCAGTAGGCAGAAATCCTTCTACCAAAGGGAAGCCTTCAGAACAATTTGGCTCTGATTGGCGAAGCCACGATTAAATTTGTAAAACTGTGGCTTAACCATAAAAATGCAGTTCTCAAAAAATTACAACAAAATTTGGAGGCATAAAAAAAATAATGACTCAGTGGTTCTCAAACTATCACCTTCAAAGTGTGACATTCATCTTAAAGCAGTTTAAGCAGGAGGAAATATTGCATTTTTTATTTTGCCCACCTCACCTCTTCATCTTCCTAATTATAATGTGAACTAGAACTTACCTTAATCCTTATTATATGCACTGCTACTTTGCAGATATTTTGCAGGCAGCATAAAACTAGAAATGATTCTTGTAAATGTAGCATGCCTGGTGATTAAAGCTTTTAAAGAATTCTGAAGCAAAGGTTTCCTCAAACCATGTGCATATATGTTAGTCCTGAATTTGGTGCAATCTGCCTCAGCTAAATATTTACGATATTGCATCATTTACTTGTACACTCTTCTCAATATATTAAAATACTAAAATGCTACTGATATAAAGCAGAAACAAACACTAAATGCTTCAGCCATTTTTGAGCAAAGAAAAGAAAATCCGTAATGATCATTTTAAGAGCCATCAAGTAAGTTTTTTATTTCTGAACTTTTTTAATGTGATCCAAATATATAGTACAAGAAATAAAGACAGAAAAGGTATGTTTGTAAATTAAACCTAATGACAGGAGCATTTAATTAAACCTAATGACAGGAGAACTACATGGAGAGACATCTATATGACAGCCCCATCTTGCAGGCAGAAGAGCGAACCTTGGAGTGTTATTCTGGCTTGACAGGCTAAGAGATGGTACACACCTTCCTGGCTAACAGACTTTTCCTCCTCATTCCACAGGCCTCCAGCTGCAGCCTCCCTCTCAAGGCCAGCTCGATGAGCATGCACCCACGCAGCCCGGAAGAGATGCAGTCATTCCAGAAGGACGTGTATCCCTGCGAATACAGATGAAAGAGCAATCAGGAACAGAAATGATAAACATGTTACGAAGTAGCTAAGTGTGTTATATAATACATATAGAAATATCTAAATAAAGATTTTTAATCTGTAGACCTCTACAGTAACGTTAGAAATTGTTTCCACCATTTCATCAACGAGTACAATGGTCTAAGAAACCACTGCTGGACTTAATATCCATATGAATAAACGTTACCAACAAGGTCTACGGTAAATAAGCTAATAAAAATATCAACTCAATTCAAATAATCATAATTAGGAAAAATATTGGGACCAAGGGCATTAAGTGGAATTATAGACAACTATTAAATGAAAACCATTTATTGGTAAACCTCTAATACCGTTTTTCCAGAAATAAAACCCTAAGTGACTAGCTGTTATTTTTCCATTATAATCAGGATGTTGACTACATGGTAGTAACAGTGTTTAATTGCAATGGTCACAACCATAACCTACTTAAAATTATTTGTTGCTGCAGTGCTAATCTCACAGTGTAGAATGTAAATGCTGGCACATAAACAGCAATATCAAAGCAAGAAAATTCAAACACCAGCTAGATGCAGAAGTATTACCAAACTTAGCACTTTATCTCAGCTGTTGTACCCTTAACAAAAATGCAAGAGATTTATCATTTAAATTACACATATATTGTAGGTATTGGATGCAAGGTATATGGAGATTTGTGAACCACAAAAATAAGCCATTTTTGAATAACTCTAGCTTCTAATGGAGAAATTTCCAGTGAGACACAGATTGTAGTTTGCCTGTGAACCTTTATTCATTTTCACAATATTTAACTAAAACGTTCATACATAACAGTGCAAAGCATTATTCTATAATGCTACGTCTGCACTAATACGTTAACAAAAAATTTACAGGAGTTTCTGCACTGGCGTTATCAGTAGCATTGAAAAAAACTTCTGCGTTCACATTGCTCCGTGTAAAAGGCAAATGACGCAGCTGTGAGTGGTTGTTAATGTATTTCTGACATTTTTCACTTGCACATTTAACCAAAGCCTTTAATAATGTATTCTTGTAAGTGGCATACTTTATATTTTGTTTGTTGTAGCTCGAGCACATGTCATTTGCATGTTTTTTGTTCGACCAAATTTTTTTTTATGATTCTAGAAGTGACAAAGTATGCATTTTGAATCATTTATTTTGATTAATGATAAAGTTCAGTTTTTATAAACACTTGACATGTTGATTAATCTCACAAACCACCATGGGTTTAAAGTAAATACACATATTTTATTTAGCAAAAGCAAAATATCACAGTACCGTAGGGTCACAAACACAAAGCTGTAAACAAAAGGATCAATTCACACCAGCAACACAGAGATCCAGAAATTTAGTCACTAGTCTCTCTCTCTTTCCCTCAGTTTCAGTGCACTCTAATGTTCAATGGCTGGATGTCTTTATCATAAGCTAGAGTTGTGCTTAACTTTGGCTCAGGGTACAGTCTTGTTTTGAGAGCCACAATAATTGTAAACACACAATGTACACAAAACATGATTTAGCTGCACACAAGTAAACAAAACAACATATGCCTGGTAGACAAAGTCCTGCATATCCTCCATATTCACATGTGGCTTACTTCCATGAAAACAAAGGCAAAGCATTCTTCGTTCCCGTGAAGAATAACCAATATATTGGAAAAAAGCATTGGAGAGCGCTAATCAGGAAATGGATAATTACAAACCAATCGGAGCTCACTGATGTAGTCGCAGTAAAATTTTTATGTTTATGAGCATCTGCACTAGTGTGTTTACAGAAAGATTAGTTGTTGGAGAGCAGTGAAATTTTTCTCCCTTTCTGGGGAAAAAAGATCCATGGTAATGCGAACGGAAGGCTAAATCAGAAGAAAATTTTTGCGTTACTAAACGAAAACGTATTAGTGCAGATAGGCCCTAAATTAATAATTAAAACACTGCATTTGAGCAATTACAGGAAATGTCAACATAGTTCACTTGCAAGCTGTCCTAATGGTTAATGATATAAAGTAAGGTTTAAAATTAGAAACAAAACTCAGTACTTCACCTTGATACGGCTCAACAAATGTATAGGAGAAAAACAAACAGAAAAAAGATTTACTGTTGCTGGATGTTAAGTAATTAAGATTCCCATATTTAAATTAAGCATTTCTGCTAGCATGAAAAACATAATTCATATCAAAGGTCAGTGTAGGCTGGAGGTGGCCGAGTGGGTTAGTCTGCAAACCCAAATTATGTTCATAAAATGCGGGCTACTAAAGTACAGAAGCCCTGTTGGAAACCACATGAGAAAAGAAATGGATATAAAAAGCAGTTCATTATTAAAAGGCTCCTAAATACCTTTCTGCAACATCACCTACCATAACAGATGAAAGGCATACAAAGGTATTTGATGAAAATATAACTTAATTTCCAATTTTAATATGATAAACAAGAATAAACAAAGGACAATGAAACTCCTGGCAATTTTCCAACTAATAAGATGATGCGAATACATTAAAAAAATCAACTGAAAATGTAAGTTTCCAGAATACAAGATCTTGAAGGAAAAAGCTGCAGGTGGAAAAAAAAGACTTGTCAAAAGCCATTGACCTCAAAGACAAGACTGAATATGCTGGCAGGTGACGTGACTGATGGTTCATGCTAAAGCTACAGAGTCTGAAGGAGTGACCTATTTAACCTCAGTAACTCGGATGGACTAAGAAGATTAACAAAAGATACGGATTCTTACATGTGGTATGTCATACACATTCATTCTGACATTAATGAAACTAAGATACTTAAGTCAGAAGAGAGGCACGACCTTTCCCCTGAGTTTATTAAATAAAATGGCAAACTTTCTCATGCCAAGACACTAGCCAGTGGGAGAATACATTACAGTCATAAATTAATATTGTCTTGGATAAAACTGTAAATCAATATTTGGGAAGCGTAAGCTTGAAATAAAGTACAGGTAAATAAAACTCGGGAGATATTTAAGGAACTCATAGACAGCTGGCAACAGCATTTCAGGGTAGAATTCAATGACACAAAGACAAGCTTAGGTAACTGAAATTTGAACATATCTGCTAATGAGTTATTTAAATATCAGGGTGTGAGACAAATCTCCTTCCTCGAAGCTATGGCAAACTGCTTTGTTTGCAATGGAACAGTAATAATTTAAATTCATTCAGAGGTGTGCAAGGCCTGGTCCAGTATAAAAAACTGCAACCCATGAAGAAACTTCTTCAGAAATATATGGTGTTTAGGGCTGCAAAAACGATTATTATATTAATTATAATCGATTAATCATGTAATCAGGAGATTAATCAATTAGTTGGGCCAAAACACAAGGTTAAAAAAAAAAAAGCAAGTGCAAGAAATGTATTGTAATACCGCAATATACCATGTTACCATAATACCGCTAAAGCCTACAACTTTAAAATGATTCATAAAAGTTTACCCATTTTACGACATTGCTGAAATTTGTGTATTCTACAATACATCTGCCCTTGGCTGGTGTGGTGGAATATCAGTGCTGTACGCATGCGCCGACCACGACTGTCTGTGTCCATGGATAAATGTAATGTGTATAGAGGAGTCTATGCACTGACTGTAATGGTACATGAACAGAGAATTAGGAACGAAGTTTTAACACACTAACGTTAACCCTGCTTGGTGGCAAACTGCTAAAAAAAAAAAAAAAACTGATTACAAAATTTGCTGGCAACTATTTTTATTGCTGATTATTATCGAAGTTATTCATAAGGTGCAGCCCTAATTGTGTTATAGTGTATTGTCTATTGTTGTGTAATTGGTTAAAGATATTTGTAGCAAAAACTTCACACTCTAAAAGAAAACAAAAACTGAAATGGCTGACAGGACAGGGAATTACTGGTCAAAGTTGAATACCTTTCACTGAATTACCATAAATATGCATTTTTCAAAAGCCTCATCAATGATAAGTTCTTAAAGCCACTTTCAGCTGTGTGAGAAGCTCATACGTCTGCTCTGGCACAGACTGTTTGCAGAGGCCCCGTGTGGGACACAGCGCCTCAATAAGGCTGGCTTTGTGAGCCGGGAAGGGTTCGACACAGACAGTGCCACAGTGTACTTCTCCTGGACCTATTTAACACAACTATCCGCTTGATAGCTTACTGGAGAACTTCCCAGTACTTCTTAACCTAAGAGTATACAATACACAAATTACACTATTCAGTTTATTCAGATAGCCATGATCCTCAAAAATGACTTAACAGCACATGTACCACAAAGTATAACCTATTCAGACCACTGCACCTCTATAACCACTTACCTTTTCTCCAGAGTGACTATAACAATAAATACATTACACAACAGTAAAACAACATCAAAAGAATCCTGTTCAACACTGGTATCTATGTAAGATACTGTTCCTCAGTATGAAATAAACCTAAATATGCATTACAAGTACTACATGGGATGTTAATATTCTAAACCTAAACATACATTCCAAGGGCATTTTTGAACTATACTACTACAGCAAAACATAACTCAAAATGGTATACAATAAAACAAATAGAATCTCAAGCTCTGTACAAACAGCCCAAGAGGACATTAGTTTTTTACAAGAATTTCACGGGTTAAGGCAATGTCATGAACCAATTATAGTGAGATGGTGCATTGCTCCTGCACCTTTGCTTCAGTCTGTAATACTTAAACAGCTATATATACGATCCTTTCAACAGTGATTCATTGTTCATTAAGATACTTCACCTATTAAGAAACATCTTTACCATTTACCCTACTGTTAGTTAAGTTCCTAGTCAAATAATGGAATTCTAAAAATCTGCAGATTTTAAAAGTTTCACAACATATCACATAACATTTCAAAATGTACTGCAACGCAGCGCACTAGCGGGAACGAGCCCTTAGATAACAGCTATAGAAACTGTGTATTAACAGTTAGGAATTATTTAGCGTTATTTTCCGCAACAGCATGTGTTGCTTGTTAAAATAAGGAGTCAAGAGATGTTTTAGTAAAATTATGCAACAGGTCTACTACAAACACTTAACTCAACCGACCAAATTAAACACAGAATAAACAGGAGTTATGCAAGTCTGATCAACAGAGCCAAAAAGTCCCTCTTCATAGTGAACATTTTAGCACATTTGCACAGCTAGACGTTTCAAGTAAGGTGTCCAGACCGAAGGAAATCAAGAATCTCACCCAACGGGTACAACAGAATAGCCGTAAAGAATCCGCAATATCTTTATAATAAATAAAATCTCTTAACTGTCGCATGAACAGTCGCATGCAGTGGTTAAAGCAGTTAAAACTCATTAACGTCGACAGCCCAACGACAATATGCAGATAAAATTTATGACAGATGCATTTAAAGTGACAATTGTGAAACAATACAGCCCTCCTGACTTACTTAGAAAAGAATGCCATTTTAAATAAAATTCTTTGGCTAGTACTATTACACATAAATGGTGGCTCCGATTTCACTACACGTCAAGCACGTATTATGTGCACCTAGTAACTAAACATGTACTGAACCCACATTAAACCACTAACCTGCAAACAACATTTTCCAAGAAGGACAAACAGACTCACCGACGGGGCAAGCTGGGACAAACTTCCCGGGAACACTTACCAAACCTTTGGATTACTTCCTAAAATGTTATTTTTTGGTAATTAGCGTGAAATTTCGGGGTTGACAGCCCAAAGGAAACAGGCAAAACTCAATGACACCCTAATGGACACAGCTAGCTAGCGGTTTGTTTCCAGTTTCTTACATAACTGCTTCGGGGCTGGAGATGAACTGCTACGTACGGATTTTACATGGATTACCTGTTAACCAGTGTGAAAAATACTACATATTATGTCCTGAAAGCAAACAGCCCAGCCTTTGTCACAAAACAGACGTGATGATACGGAAGAAATCGGCCTCGATTACACTCCAGTAAGATAATAATTTGTGGCTACGGGTAAGAAGGCGAAACATCGGTAAGAACGCGTGATAAAACGTGTAATAATATAAAACAAACACCTCTCGGTCCTTCAATCCCAGGAGCAACACCTCTTCCATGAGTGTGAGGCGCGTTTCTTTGGAGTCCCCCTTGTCGTCATCCTCCTGCTCGTCCCGGCGCCGCGTCTCGTAGTCCTCATCCCCGGATCCGCGCTCCTTGTCTGCCGAGGCGCCGCGCGAGGCCTCGGTACGCCGCTGCACCAGGCCCGAGCTTCTCTGGGTCAGGGAAGTCATGGTCGGCACACAAGCTCCTAGTGACGCTACAGCGGATCTCGCCTTTGCCTACGATTAGCAGCGCTTCAAGGTTCCAAATACATAAATGAACTCCGATCGATGGCCTGAACCCTGTTTCCCCAGTTGAGTTTTACTCGGTGTTGCAGATGATCCGGAGGGAGCCCAAAAAACAGTGAGATTCCCTTCCCGTTCTACCTCCACTCTCTTCTCGACCAATATGGCGGACGATGATGACGACAGCAGTGTATGTGGCACCGCCAGCCACCTTCAGGTAGAAGTCAGGGAATGCTTTTACAAACATCACATACTCCGTTGCTAATACAGTGAAATTATTTGTGTACTGTTTTCTCTCAGCATTTTAAAAAATTTTAGATATAAGGTCATCGTCTTAAGTGTGTATGTATGTGGAACTGCCATAAGTACACTGAAGAGTCATTGTGTGTGTGTGTGTGTGTGATCATGCTTGGCCAATAATATGATTCAGATTCTCATTAAAGCTATCCACTACAAATTTTAACAAAGTCTTAAGTACATATTCAGTTGCAGGGATTGCCACAATAGTCAGAATTGTGGGCCCTGACTCTATAGATATGAAGTCTTTAGATTTTCCTTTTGTTTCTGTGGCTTTGCTATGTGTAGTTTGTGTGAGTGTATGGTTCACAGTGAATAGAGTTTGTGCCATGTGATGGGCTGGAATCCACTCCAGGGGTGTGTCTTCTGGCTGCAGTTCTGCATTGGATTTCATTCGTGAACATCACACTATTTTTTTATTTTCCAGTCAACCCCCCCCCCCCCCCCCCATATTTAAGAAAATCTCTTATGTCGCTTTGCATTAAAAGTGTCACAATGAAATGTGATCTTCTGATCACAAGCACAAAGGCTTAGTCCACTGAGCCACACACCACTCCTGGTTAAAAATTAGAGGGATGGATGGATGGATGGATGGATGGATGGATGGATGGATGGATGGATGGATGGATGATGGATGATGGATGGATGGAAGGAAGGAAGGAAGGAAACAGGTCCACGATACAGCACACCATGCATGAGCAGCAGGTGCCATGTCAGCACCTAAACCTGTATTGGTGCATTCTCTGGAAGGATGGCCTTTAGTGACAGGAAAATTAGAATATATAGTAGAGCCATAGTCATATTGTTGATAGTGGACAAGCAGCAGGTCTGTTTTTACTTAACTGAGACTGCCAGGGACCCACTAATGATAGGATATCCATGGCTCTGTAATTAAACTAATAAATTAATGTAGGGCCCAAACTGTTAACTCAGTGACCTCCATTGGGCGACACTGAAGAGTGCTCAGCTATTCAGGTTTACAATGATCTTCCCAGAACTTCTGAACTAAAGTCATATGACTTCTCTAAGCCTTATCATGACCTAGCTAATGACTTTTTTAGGCTTCAGTGTTGTCCCACTGTTTTAACTGCTGCACATGCACTTTATTACACGCATTGTAATGCACACTATTACCGTATTAAACGCATTTTAATGCACACTATTACTGTCTATTGAATACCATGCCATCGTCCTTCCGAGTAAGAACTTTTCCCAGTTCCACTCAGTCAGGACACATATGCACAGACACACTTTAACTTGTTGTAGTGTTACATTGCACATCCTATTATTTGCAGTTTTCTTATATAGTCTATTTATGTTATTTATATATTTTTTGTATAACTTTTATCTTATATATCTTTTTCTACACAATTTATTGGGTTGTCATTTTGTTCACACCTATACCAAGAGGAATACCCTGTACAGCTGGTACTTGGTGAATAATAAAGGTTCTAATGACTGTGCTATGGACCTGTTACCTGGAATCAGGTCTCCACAAGGGTAACTGTACCCTGTCAGTCTAAGAAGCTAGCTCTGTGTTGGAGTATCTTGGTGACGCGTTGCAGAAGGTCCTGATGTGACCCTCTACCTCACCTGCCATGACTGTTTTGTGTACCCAAGGAGGACATGTGTATGAGGACATGTGTTGACTAGAAGAGACTGAATACCATCAAGAACAAGTACCAATCTCGGTGGAGTAACCGTATCCACCAAGACAAACCTACGAAACGCACATCCCTTGATATGTGTTGGGGTGGGGGGGATGGGCTTTTTGCACAATTATGCTGTTTGGCCTATTCAAACATGCAACTGTCTTCCAGGCCTTCATGAATGACAACTGGCTTCAAACTTACACAACCTGGGTTTAGTTACCAAGGCCACTTAGAACAAACAAGACATAACTACACATGAAGAAATAAACCAGTTCCTACACATATTACTAAAGGTTCACATTTCTTATTCGTACATAGAAAAATCTTTGTGATAGTGGTCATTCACATTCACATTTTGAAATAAAATATTTACAAACATTTACACACAATCAAATCTCAATTAAAAACAAATTTCAACACTTAGTCTAAGATATGGTAAATCCAGTAGTTGTTCAATGACAGTAGAATTCTAATATTTTTTAATGTTATTAATTAAGTTAAGCTTAATATACAAATATGCAGTGCTTAAAGTTTGGATCTATTACTGAACCTCATAAAGCATCATCTACTCTTATGTTCCATTTCAAGTTAAAATATATGTTTTAAGAATAGCTCTTAATTTACACCACATAGCTTTTCCTTGGCACCAAGATGCTCAGGGATACATGAAAAAATGTTTCATGTATCAATAAGTTTTACTTTTCAAACCTATTGTTTCTGTTTTTGTTTATCCTTGAACACTATTTGTAAGTTCTGCCCTTGCATTCAGTAGTCACTTTAAAGGGGAGCATTTTGACATAATATTCCTTGACTGATTGAACCAATCAAGGAATCACAGGAGAAAATGAGGTGTTACCAAGGTTTGTTCAGTGCAATATAGAGTACAGAGCTGTTTAATCCTGCAAGTCTAAATAATTTGTAATAGTTATTAATTTGTGCGACATGGAGCTACTCTGACACTGTCATCCACTCTTTCAATAATTATTATTGCATATTTTAAAAAATGTATAACATATTCTATATTAAAGGTGACACTAAACAAATATTCCCCACTCTCCATAAAAGTCCATGACTGCCTGCACAGTTAAAGTATCTGACCTCTGCATTAAAAGATATAGCAAAAATACTACATACAAAAAAGCTAATCTCAAAATTACTATGAAAAAAACAATGACATCATAATTATTATAATGCTGGTCAAAAAGTATGCATATGAATTGATTCCCTGATGTTGATTTTCTGGTCCAATGTTGCTACACTACTAAATGCTCAGCTTCAGTCTACACATTCTCTGATCACACTGTTGTCTGTGTGTTCCGTGTCCTCATCCTCCCTCTCAGCTAAGTGACCCATGTCCATTTCACCATCACAATGGCTGGTAGGTATAGCAGGCTTGAAGGACCAAGAGCGACAGGAGGCGAAAGGGAAGAAGCAAGACATACGAATGGTGCTCTTGTTGACAGTCTCTGTGCTCTTGTGGCGTGGGTCAGCTTGGCGCACCTGCTGCTCCAGTTCCATGCGGAGCTCTTCCAGCTCCTGACATAGGCTCGTTATCTTATTCACCAGGGTAATATCCCCACCCCCAAAGATCTGCACTTCTGGGATCCAGCGGAGGTAGCGCTGCATCCACAGCCGGATGGCGGGTCCATCCAGGTCAGGCAGAAGCAGCCCATGGTAGTCCAGAGGCTTTTGCTGCCAGGCATTGTAGAATTCCCATACAGAAGCTTGGGCTGAGTCAGACAAGTGCATCCAGCGACTGATTCGTGTTCCCCTCAGCATCTTCTTCAGGCTTTCGGTCTCTTCCTTGAAGAAGTATTTTTTTGGAGGAGTTGCATTGGGTAAAGACAACTGCCTTATGGGCTGATGATGAAATAAAAACATCACACTTTTAGTGGGGATATTGTTCATCTGATAAACTGCTTTTATTCTGCTTGTTCCAATTTTATTTTTCAGTTTTATGTAACATAATCATATATACAGAATAGAACTTAAATATGGATGAAAAGTTTTTTTTAACTCATGCATTGAATTCAAGCATTTGTAACCACTACATTTAGTCAGGATTATAATAATACTTAAAAATAAGCGCTCACAGAAAGTCTTGGGATGCTTACTTAATTCTGTAAAAAATTCAAGAATTTATTGGTTTCACAACAAAAGTCCATTGACAAGCAACATTTAACTTATCTGCACATATTTTCTGCATAGATATTTTCTTTTTATTAAGTGTCATTATTTTTCTGCTAGTAATTACAATTGTAGTCACTGACTCCCAAATGGATAATAAACACACATATTTGGGTTTTTTGTTATTGCAAATGTGTTATTAAATATCACCCAGTGAGACTCGTCGTAAATGAACTTTTTAACTCAGAACAGCTCCTTTAGAACTATAATTTGGGTTTCAATTTATTACTACTTGAAATTAATGTTTGACTTAAACTACTGGTTGCTTCTAATGTGATACATATTTTTTATACAAATGAATAAACGAATAATTATTGTTACAAAACCAATAAATTTGCAATATTTGTACTGAATTCAGCAAGCATCCCAAGACTTTCTGAGAGCACGGTATGATGATGACTTACCTTAGGACGCTGATTTTTGTTACGCGTCTTCTCTTGTTTGGACTTCTCTTTGTACAGTGGATTAAATAGAAACTCCTGGGATTTGCAGTCAAATTGCAAAGACCAGTCCCACACAGAGGGAATGTTTAATGGACTTCCACGTGTTTGAGACTCAGTCTGTAAAGACAAGATTGATAAACATCAAAGCAAATACTTATGGAGTGTGTGATGTCAGTCCACTACTCCACACACTGCTGCTGAAATGTCTTAGGACTGATCTATCCATCCACCTGAAGACCAGGGAGTGTGAAGAAATAACTGTCCTCCCATTACTGGTCTTAGTAGTTTAAGAAACATGAATTTACAATCCAGTTCTTGAATTTTATATCTGGAGATTCAAATTTATGAGACAAGCAAAACAAGAGGCAAGAAAAACTGAGACGCTTTTGTCTAGTATACTCTGGCTGAAAATTTCAAATACTGCAATGTGATTTTTTTTTTTTTGTGAAATACTGATATTTATAAAGCAAATAACTAGTTGAAAATATACCAAAAATAAACCCTAGCCAAAGAGAACTTATCTACCAATACAGTAGTGAGGTAGTAGAGTAGTACAAATACAGCGCCCTCCACAATTATTGGCAGCCCTTGTAAAGATTTGCAAAAAGGGTTAGAAAAAAATCCACCTTTTGGTGAAGCAGCTTCATGTCACACTGAAAAATTGAGAAAAAAATCCAACCTTTCATTAACAAAAATTTGTTCGAAGAAAAAAAAAATCCTTCATCAAGAAATAATTATCTTTAACAAAAACACATGTGCCATGTTTATTGGCACCACTGTACAACCTCCCTTTGCCAGTATAGCAGCACTGAGTCTTCTATAACATTTTATACTGTAGGTTTGGAGCATAAAGAGTAGGACATTTGAGTCCATTCCCCTTTACAGAACCTCTCAAGATCATCCAGGGTCCTAAGCCATCTCCTGTGCACTCTCCTCTTCAGCTCAGGCCACAGGTTTTCAATGGGGTTCAGGTCAGGGGACTGAGATAGCCATGGTAGTAGCTTCTCCGGTCAACTAACCATTTTTGTTTTGATTTGGACATGTGCTTAGGATCACCGTCCTGCTGGAAGATCCAATGATGGCCCAGTTTTTGTTTCCTGGCAGAGGCCAAATTTTGATTTAAAATGTCCTGCTATTTCATTGGTGGGCAGCACAGTGGTTTGTGCTGCTACCTTACAGCAAGACGGTCCAGGGTTCAGTCTCCAGGTCGGGCGTGGGGCCTTTGTGTGTGGAGTTCACATGCTCTCCCCGTGTTCTTGGTCTTGTAATTCACCAACAGTCATGCTTGGGGAACTTTTTTGCCTCTCTTATGATCCTCCCAACTGTACAGTATGTGGGGGAAAAATAAACCTGGGTCCTCTTCCAGACAGATTTGTAACAGTTCCAATTGTCCACTTTTTTTGTCCTAACAGTAGAAATGGGCATTTTAAGGTGAGTAGCTATTTTTTAATACCCATTCCCTGACATGAAGGTCAACACACTCCTCCCTCATTTGGTTTGTATGTTCTCTTATCTTTCCCATGTTGATGGATGACTAAGGGAATTTGGGCTCTGTGTCACCTCATGTTTGTATCCCTGTTAACCAGGAAGTCATGAATTACAGGTTGAAGGTTCCTATTCACTCCGCTCAACTCAAAGATGAACAATTTACAGGGAAAACATGCTTCATTTACATTGTGTTCACTATACTTTCCAGGGGTGCCAATAATTGTGGCACATGTATTTTTCTTAAAGATAATTATTTCTTGATGAATGATTTTTTTTCTCTTGGAATAAATTTATGTTAATAAAAAGTTGGATTTTTCTCAAATTTTCAGTGTGACATGAAGCTGCTTCACCAAAAGGTGGATTTTTTCTAACCCTTGAAAAAAATCTTTATAAGGGGTGCCAATAATGTGGAGGGTGCTGTGAGTTTGTGGCAACAAATCACTTGCTTTTGCTCAATATAATCTCAGTGGAAGCTAAAATATTTCCATACAGCAGATGACTATTGTATTTTAGCAACAATTGTATTGTATTTTAGCATTTGTTGTTCACTTGTCACCTGCTCACTCATTTTTAATTTTTTCACAAACTCACCACACTGTCTATGAATGAGTCTGGCAGCAGTAACAAAACAACTATGATTTGCTCAGTGAGCTCATGCAAAGCTCATGCAAATGAAGCAGTGGTAAACTTTACACCAATTTTGTAACTGACACTAGATAATCTTGAAAAGAAATAATAATAATAATAAAAAAAGCATTCTAAGTTTTGTTTATCCATCCATCCATCTTCTGAAACCGCTGAATCCAAACTGGGATCGTGGGGGGGAACCGGAGCCTATCCCGGGAACAATGGGTGCAGGCGGGATGTTTTGTTTCTGACAAAGTATAAATGTTTGAATGAAACGTATTGATCTCCATTAAGTGTATGTTATCATGAGGATCAGCCCGCCCCCCGCTTAATTTTATCAGCAACATTTCAAAAAACACTGGAACTATATTAGAAAATATATACCATGCTATAATGTCTGAGTGATATGATGGAATGAAAAATTAGTTACCATTCTATCCAAATCTCAACCCAGCTGACCATCACGGTTCTTACGATGTGACAACTGCATGTCCATAACACGTGATGTTAATATTATCGCACATTGCCCAGCCCAACACTCTATACCTCAGAAAGTACTATGAAAATTACCTGGAACTGGAGTAAAGTTATCCCCATGCAGATGTTGTAATGCTTACCTTCATGATGGAGGCTCTCTGGTAGGGTGAGCTGAAGAGGAATGTGCTGAATATGGCGACACTGATGCTGTCAGAGAGGACTGTCAAGTAGGTTTCTGAGAACTGGAATGCCAGGCTGTGTTGCTGAAGAAGCTGCCATACACACTCCAGGAAAAGCAGGAATACTGGAGACTGCAGCAGGAGGGTAGAGGGATCAAGCACAGGATGCCCAGAAACAAGTGCCATTAAAGCTTCAGCGTCCAGCTGGGTCATGACATTCACAAAATTTTCCCTTAAAGTATTTCCACAAGTGTACCTCCTTGTCCTTATTGTTTAGATGGTTGCAGCGCTCCAGAAAGTTGTGGCCACCAGCAACCCACTCTTTTTGCACCAAACTCTGGAAGCCTGTCAGTGTTCGGTAGTGGGGGTCCAGCATCAATTGGACAAGGCTGGAAATCACACAGCTGAGGTCTACGCCTCCATCCTCTGGTGCAGAATTAACAAACACACTTGGTTATTCATCTTGTATCTTTTAACATTGTATATTTTTAAATTTTCTCATTGTCTGTATGCACTTAGAGATTTTCTATGTAAAATGTAAAGTGCATTATAAATTAAATTTATTATTATTATTATTATTATTATTAAGCAATACAGAAGTGCTTTCCCATTGGGAGTATAATTTTAAATCTGTATAACATATATTTGAATAAAAAAAATGTACATTTTTTCCTCACCAATAAGAAGGATGTTTGTATTTTCCTTTTCCAAGTATTCAACAACCTCAACAGCTTTATGAAGACACTGCCTGTAAAAAATTAACAAAACAATAATGAACAACATCCTGTCCCCGTGCAATAGGGCCTAATAACACTCCCCCATACAATTTTATAGAATTTAGCCCTTGGGGAAAAATTATTGGGGAACCTCACAAGAGGGGTACCTACTTCTGATATAAGGGCAGTATTTGAACTGCATAACTTTTCAAACAAACTATTTGGCTATACAGTTGAAAGGAAATCCAACAGAGTATGATAGGACAATACTTAATCTTGAAATGTCCTGAAATATCATAATGCGATTTTGTTGCAATGAATATTGTGATATTTATAAAGCAAAAAATGAGTTGAAAATGTATAAAAAACAAATTATAGCCAAACTGAACTTATCTACCAATTGAGTTCCTCAAAAAATTTATATCGCACATTGTCATTTTGTTCTTTTTTAATTTGCTGGCTATACATATTGTTGCGATCGGCGGGCGAGCGAGCAGGCAAACAGGCGAGAGAGCCAGGACGTAGAGTGGAACGTGGGTTTATTCGTAGGAATCGGCAAGGACACGGGGTAGACAGCACCAAACATCAGGCAACACTACAATGACGGACATTCGACTAAGGAAGACGCGGACTCATATACCCAGGACAGATTGGAATTAACTGGACACAGGTGCGAACAAGCAGAAATCAACAGGAGGTAATGAGGGGGCGAGGCACACACGAGGAGCGATCGGAGCCGAACGTGACACATATAGCCACGCAACCCCCAAACCACAACCTTTTCTGTGAAATAAAACGAAGTCACTGATCAGTGGTTTAGAGAAGCTTTAAATAATCCTACTAAGGTAAACCAAAAGGGCTGATGCTCATTCTTGCAAACAGACAACAATAAAGGAATTTTATATATGGACTGCTTAAGAATGTATTGATGTTTCAAACTGCACTGCAATTATTATCTTTTCAAGGGGCAAAATTATCATTCCATCCTTCATTTTGCCTTGAGTAACTGCACTTATGGCAATTATATCAAGCCTCTCTGGGCCCACAACACTGTCTGAATAAATATATGATCATTTAATTGACAGTAAGGTTTTTCATGGAGTCATGTGGGAACTGAGCTTCTTTATGTGAGCCCTAAAAGGCATAAAAGGAGCTTATTACTTCTCTAAATCCTTTAAGACCTACTAAAAGACAGCTGTCTCCCAAGACCAGCGAGCACCTTTGAGCATCATCCTTTATGAGCAGATTCGCTTGACATCACTTCCTATGTCACTTCCTACATTATTATGGAGCAGACGTTGGAAGCATACCTGATTATGCTGAGCCATCTTGTAGTTTCCAGTGTTGAGAACCATTTCATATCAGAAATCCAAAATTCACCAATACTGTCTACAGGAAGTAGCACAAGCAAATCAAAATTACAAGGACTGATAATAGTTTATTATCCAAAATATTTTTTAAAAAATAAGGATGTGTGTTTCTGTATTTACAACATACAAAGAATTATTTTTTTCCTGAGCATTAAAGTGGAAATATGCTATTTTTTAATATTCTGATATACCACAAACTATTTATATTATTGTCATATGTATGGTGATATCACCTTGATGATTTAAAAAATATTTTTGATTTAATAAAAATTATGCACATTAAATAACTACAAGTAGATCAGTACTTGTATCACATAAACAAGAAAGCTCACCAATGAGGAAGTTCTGCTTGAATCTGCTGTAGGACTGCTGGATGTCTTGGATGCTGGGAAGCGTCTCAGAGAGCTCCACTGCTTTTACAGCATAAAGGTAATTGTGGGCTACAGCATTCAGCATTCTGAAAAGAATCATCGCAAAAAAATATTATTCTAACTTTATCTGGTATTATGTAACTGTGACCTTATTTTATTATTAAATACAGTGGTACCTCAGAACTCGAATTTAATCCGTTCAGAACTCCGGATCAAATCCTAAAAAGTTCGAGTTGTGATTGAATTTACCCCATAAGAAATAATGGAAAACCAATTAATTGGTTCCCGGCCCCAAAAAATTACACCTAAATATGTTTTTTTAGCA
>JAODLC010000123.1:11882153-11910686 GCA_026781145.1 Hippopotamyrus pictus | reverse complement strand
CCCCTCCTGCCTGCCTTCGCCTGTGTTCCCTCCTGCTCCCTCCATGTCCCCTCCGTCTCTCCCTCGTCCCGTTCCCTCCGGCCGCCGCCCAACGCCCGTCTGGGCTCCCTCGGGCTCCCCTTGTTCCTCCTCCGTTCCCTTCTGGTCCATTTGTCCCTCCTGTCTTTGCTCCTCGTCCCTCTGTTCCTCCTCCATTCACCCCTGGCCCCTTCGTGTCGCCTGTGGGTGTTCCCTTGTCTCCCGTTTCCGTCTGCCTGTCTGCGTTCCCTGTTCTTTGTCGGGTCGTGTCATTCTTCAGGTCCCTGTTTCAGTTTTGTGTCTCTGTTTTGTTCCCTGGCTTTCTTTGATGGGTTTTGTTCTTGTCTTTCAGGTTTCCTGGTCTCGTCTCGTCCGTCGCCTCTCCTCTGGTGCGCCCGGTGTGCGCAGCTTTGGGGGGAGTTCTGTCACGCCCGGCTCCATACGATCCTCGTGTGTGCCACGCCCCCTCATTATCCACGTGTGCTTCCCCGATAGTGCCCAGCTGTTCCCTGTTATTTCGGCTTGTTTCGTGTATATCAGTCCGCGTCTTCCCCAGTGTCCGAGATCGAGCATTGTAGTGTTATGTGCTGTACCCCATCTGATGTCCCCTGCCCTGTCTACCCTTATTAAACCCCGTTTACCTGTACCCTCGACTTGCCTTGCCTGCTTACCTGCTCGCCCGCACGCCGCAGCATGACACATAACATAGTAAAATAAAACAGTAAAATAAAAATACAATAAAACATTTTGCAATTGAAGAACATATTTTAGAGTGTTTTTAGAGTTCTTTTTAGAATTTCTTTTACTGTATGAATAGGTTTAGTCTTGGGGAATTGCATAAAAAATATATAAACCAGAGTAAAATGTATAATCAGTTTCTTTTCATGATAAGTAACGGCACACTCTGAAGAACTTCAAAACGCTGAAATAAAAAAAATTAATTATATACACACCCACACAAAGAAAGGTGTGTAATGTATTTATTTGAAAACCATTACGTAATTTTAGTTCGCTGAATTTTAAGGGTTAAAATCAAAAAAGGTCATTAACATAGTCTGAGTATAATGTTTGGTTTTCGAAAGACAAAAATAATTGTTTCACTTATATAATTAAAATTTTCTGATACTGAAGATTCATTGTGGCCAGAAGTGATTCAGTTTACAGCTGCTTTGAATTTGCATTCTTCTGTACTGTGAAGTGCATGCAGTAGAACTCATTAATGAGTCATAACTGATGAAGACAGGCCACAATGAAAAGAGAATTATGAGCTACATGAGTGCAGCAATAAAATAAAAAGTTCAGACCATGTACCTCTCCATGTACTGTTTTTGCACCCGTAGGGAACTCTCCTCCTGCACCAGAGGTAAACTGGCAGTTTTAAACAGAGCACAGCCACTGTGGTGAGACCAGCACCAAATCTGAAAAGCAAACAAATATTAACCCCCACACCGCCCCCCGAAAAAAATCTGTAATCAGTAATTTTACATTTAGAATATTTTAAATATCCACCCATCCTTACAGCAGCATATTCAGTACATGGTCACTGCAGGCCTAGAGCCTAGCCGAGGCCTTATAGGGTGAAAAGTGGGAGAACACCCATGAGGAGATGCCAGTGGGGGACATTCAGAGATGCTGATTTGGCATCTCCATGAATTAGGACTGTACAAAGAAACCGACATAACATGGGGAGAACACGGAAAATCCACACACACAAACACACAAACACACACATTCTTACACACACCAAATGTGAGTGGGATTTGACTAAGCTCTCTGATTTTCTGCCTGTGACATTTTTACAGTAATTTATTGTTGATTGCTCTGTATAGTATTAACATCAGTCAAGAAAGAAACCAGATACAACTCTACACACTAGAATCTAAGAATGTGTTTGGGAAAGAGTTACACTTAAGTTAGTTTTTAAATACTACAGTATATAGCTCATACATAAAATATATAAATAGCATGAAGCTAAACACCATGCATGCTGCTAGGCTATTTGATAAGGCGAGAAGATGACACTATGTATAATGGCAATAGTTCAAAAACATATAAAAGACTTACAGGTACACCTTTCCCCTGATATATTGCCAAATCCTTCTCCAAAACATTTGTTGGAATAAAGAAAAATTGTGGTAACCTGTCAAATAAAATCCTATACAACTTAAAACATAACATTCAGGAAGAGAATATATGCTACTAATCATATTAAAAAAATTAAATTTAACAAATTAATACATTTTAATAACTTAATACATTTTCAAAAATCATTTAAAAAAAATCAGTGCATGTTAAATGAATGTCCACCTAATATCTGCAATATACCAATCAGCCATAACATTAAAACCACATGCCTAATATTGTACAAGCATCCCCTTTGCTGCCAAAACAGCTCTGACCCATTGAGGCATAGACTCCACAAGGCCTCTGAAGGTGTCCTGTGGTATCTGACATCAAGCAGCAGATCTTTTATGTCTAGTAAGTTGAAAGGTGGGACTTCCATGCATCAGACCAGTTTATCCAGCGCATCCCACAGATGCTCAACTAGATTGAAATCAGGGGTATCCTCAAGCATTCCTGCACTGCATTTTTGCAGTGTGGCAGAGCACATTATCCACCTGAAAGTACACCTGCCATCGGGGAATACTGTTGCCCTGAAGGAGTGTACTTGGTCTGCAACAATGTTTAGGCAGGTGGTGCGTGTCAAAGTAACAAGAACATTCCCCAGAGCATCACGCTCTCTCTGTCGCCTTGACTTTTTCCCATAGCGCATCCTGGTGCAAAGCGGTGTCATGCAAGCCAAAATTCTGAGAGGGCACAATAAGAGTGCCCCCCCCATAAACCAACAAACAAATAATGACAACTTTCTGTAATTTCACATTTTCAAATTTTTTTAAAAACTGCAATTTTACTCTGATTGTTGACCTGGAGATTTGATGTTTTGTTATTTATAACCCATGACAGTGATGGTAAAAAAATAAAAAATCAGCTCTCTGTCAAGATATTCACAGAGCTCTCCTTCACTAATATTATATACGATGATATGCTACTACAAGTCATGACTAGCTAGCGAGCCAGAAGGCTAAAGAACCGAACCAAGGGATGGCTACCTTAGCTGGTACTAGCCAGCTATCTTGCAAACTATGCCTATATTTCTCAAATGCAGTTGTGTATAAATAATTGCAATTCATTTACACACACATTTGGAAAAAAGGATTGATGCTGATGCTTTACTAGCTACTTGAACAATAGACCGTTAATTACTCGCTGCATGGATGTACAGCAAAGTTCTGAGAGCATGCACATGTGCTGCTGTGAACTTTGGAAGAAACTAATAACATAAAGGAAAGGGGTGTGACTTCGAGGAATGATCTATGACACAATTAGAAGAATACATTTGATGACATAATTAGAATAAGTTTGACTCATAATATAAAATGATTATAAACAGACATAAAAAAATAGTAACAAAATAAAAATATAAAAAATTCTCGTGCCCCCTCAGATGCAGTGGGTATGATGCCCAGGCTGGTGCAATCTCTTCCCCAGGTAAACATCACACACACACCAGTTTAATTCACATGATGTAACAGAAAACGTGACCCGTCAGATTCCACCTTCTTCCATTGCTCAATGCTCTATTAATGACTCATATGCCCATTGTAGGCACTTTTAGCAGTGTTCAGCTACACACCTCCATACACAGCAGACTTGGTTGCACTGCCATTCTGACACCTTGGTTGACCAAAACCTTGTCGCTGGTTAACCAGTTAGCCTTCCTTGTACCCCTTTTGGTAGGTACTGACCACTGCATACTGGGAACACCCCAGAAGACCTGCCATTTTGGAGATGCTCCGACTCCTTTCTAAGTCACACAGATCCTTACACTTGCCCATTTTTCCTGCTGCCAATACATCAGCTTCAAGAACTGACTGTTCACTTGCCTAATAAATAACTGACAGGTACCATTAAAATAACATTATTCACTTCACCTGTCAGTCATTTTAATGTTATGGCTGATCAGTTTATACTTATTACATTAATAAATGTCAATCTTTCACTAATTCTCAATTTCTTCATTTTCATACAAAACAGAAATCTAGCATTAATACAAAGTATACTGCATATATTAAGATAACATACTTTTGTGAAATTGTGAAATCTTTATTTATTTCCAGTAATTTACAGTTTCCTTTGGTTCTTTTCATTTCCTCCATCCAATCATCAATGTTCTCAAACATCAGTGTCCTTGGTTTCTTTTGTGTTTCTATAAAAAGCACATATGACAAATACATAACTATTTTATACATGAAATGGAAACAACACATTAATATTGATTTTTGTGCAAGACACCACTCGTATGAACCATCTTCACCTAACAGCAGTGCATTATCATTGTCCAAGTCTATATTTACATTCTATACCTGGAGCTCCTGCAATGTTTTCACAGTAGGAAAATGCAAAAATGCATCTGAGTGACTTCGGCTCTAGACTGTGGCGGACAATACCCTGGAAGATCTGCACAAGAACCAGAAGAAACAGATACGACTGTTATGTGTGGTTTCAAAGTATGCACAGACAGAACATAAAATACAGAAATGATGCCCAAACCTTTTTTGCTGCCTCTTCTTTGGCTAACTTGACCGAGAACTGAAAGACCCGCAAGTCTTTACAGTGAATAATAATCCTGTTGGGATGTTTATTCTTCATTTGAGTATTTGTTATTAGTTTCCTTTTCTCATCATAATCTAGGTTTTAAAAAAATTACGTTATAACTAGTTTTAAGTGCATGCATTTCATACAGAACTAACAGTCTTGCATAATCAATACATAACACTGACACACTAACTGGGAAAGTCAAATGGAAGTAAGGTTCCTTCCAGCCTTAGTCTGATGACTTAATACATACCTCCATAGATCTGATCAACACATGTCAGGGGAATATCATTTTCTCCATATAACCGGTTTATGAAAGGCTGAACCTGAAAGGCATACCAGAATAAACAAATTTATTACAGTGAGTATATAAAGGTAGCTTTTTATCTTTCCACTTCAATGCAATCAACCTTCTTGTTATCAAAGGCAATAGAATTTAACTGATAACTTAGAAGACTGATCTATCTTCAGCAACTATGTCAAAGAATGCAGTTAACTGGAAAGGTTACAAAGAAATGTTTGCAAGGGGTTCCGAAAATCTATGCCCAATACGTATGAAGTTATCTTCAGTCAACTCAAGCACTAAATCATTTCCCAAGTAGTTTAATGATAGAAGGGGCAGCAGACTGATAGATCCATATGAGTATATATATCCATATGAGTAATTCTCACATGGAATTATGGGCACAATATCTAGGGTAATACTGTTTTTGTGCTGGGAAAACTGGGCCAGTTTAGTTAGTACAAAGTTCAAAAGTTGCAGACATCTAAATAGGCTGTTTTTATTTTTAATTTAATTGGGAGAATGAACAAAAGTATTAATATACAGATCTCTAAAAAACATTTTAAAGAAAAATATAGCAATCTATTGGAGCGGAGAAGGACATTAATAGGAGTTCTAATTTTCTCCTTAAATTAATCCATTTAGAGGAAAATAAAAAGCCCTAGATTATTCTTGTATGACGAAAGTTACACCGGTAAAATGCTAAAGGAGTGAAGATCTTTTGAATATGATGTTGCAAAATCTAGCTAAGTGATTTCTTAAGGAAATTCATAAACATAGGTAATATTTGATCATTTTGGAACCTAAAAAAAAAAACATGTAAGAAAAAAGACAGTAGTAATACTGTTTTGATATAACCTAATAAAATCTACAGTCATGCCCGAAATTATCGGGACCCCTGGAATTTTTCCAGAAAATGCACCATTTCATGGTATACATATGTTTATTTCCTTTATGTGCATTGAATCAACACAAAAAAGCAGAGAAAAAAGCCAAATTTGACATGTCACACAGAACTCAAAAAAATGGCCCAAAAGAAATTATTGGCACTCTACTGAACTCACCTGTGGCAAGAAACAGATGCTGGCAATATAGCAAGCACACCTGAATCCAGTTAAAATGGAGAAAAGTTGACTTTCTGTTCTGTGTTTGTCTGTGACACACTAAGCATGGAGAACAGAAAGAGCAAAGAATTGTCTGAGGTCTTGAGAACAAAAATTGTGGAAAAATATCAACAATCTCCAGAGATCTTCATGTTCCTTTGTCCACTGTGCGCAACATAATCAAGAAGTTCACAACACATGGCACTGTAGCTAACCTCCCTGGACGTGGACGGAAGAGAAAAATTGATAAAAGACTGCAACGAAAGATAGTCCGAAAGGTAGATAAATAGCCCCAATCAACTTCTAAAGAAATTCAACTTCAAGCTGTTCTACAGACTCAGGGTGCAACTTGTACTTGAGGAAGCCAAAATCCTTCTGGGAGAATGCCTTTTGGAGAGATGAGACCAAGGTAGAACTTTTTGGTAAAGCTCATCATTTTACTGTTTACAGAAAATGGAATGAGGCCTACAAAGAAAAGAACACGGTACCTACAGTCAAACATGGTGGAGGTTCAAAGATGTTTTGGGGATGTTTTGCTGCCTCTGGCACTATGTGCCTTGACTGTGTGCAAGGCATCATGAGATCTGAAGACTACCAAAAGATTTTGAGGCGCAATGTAGGGCCCAGTGTCAGAAAGCTGGGTCTGTGTCAGAGGTCATGGGTGTTCCAGCAGGATAATGACAAACCTCTAAAAGCACCCAGAAATGGTTGAAGACAAAGCACTGGAGAGTTCTGAAGTGGCCAGCAATGAGTCCGGATCTAAATCTGATTGAACACTTATGGAGAGATCTCAAAATTGTTGTTTTGAGTGTGTACAGGTGTAACAAGCTTGTTGATGGTTATAGGAAGCAATTGATTTCAGTTATTTTTTCCAAAGGGTGTGCAACCAAATATTAAGTTGAGGGTGCCAATAATTTTGTGTGAAATGTCAAAAAAAAAAAAAAAAAATCTGTTTTTTGAGTAGTTCCAATGCACATAAAGGAAATAAACATGTGTATACCAAAATATTTGTAATTGCAACAATTTTCTGGGACAAATGGTGCATTTCTTGGAAAAATTCCACGGGTGCCGATAATTTCGGCCATGACTGTAGATTCCAAAAAAGGTGCAGAAACCTTTCAAAGATGATCAATAGAAACGGAATGCAACTGAGCTAAATTTTAAGCAAAGGGTCTGAATTCTTCTCAATGGAATGTTTATTTAAATTTTTATTAATTCATGTATTTTTTATAAATTCGAATTTTATATTTTTGAAATTGTCATTATGTTTTGTCATCATACAGTATTGAGTGCATATTGTATTGAATAAAAATGAGTTAATTTTAGCATAAGGCTGCCACATTTTTAAAATATGAAAAAAGTGGTCTGAGTACTTTATGAGAGCACTGTATGCTGTAAGTAATTGAATATCCTGCCATAGAAAGGTTTTCCTGAGCTTACTACTCTATAGGACATGACTAGGACATTTACTCTTGTCTTTAACCTTAAAATCTGTAATTATTTTTCTGTTGATGAAGCATTTAACTTATAGCTTTATCACTTTGATCACTTACTAAAAAGAAAACAAACTTGCATCTTAAAATAGCAGCAACAGTTCCTCTAGCAGTACACATGGTGGATGATAATGGGGGTTAAAGAACGCTCGAGAACTTCCCCATGTTGAAGCATGAAATATAGCAGAAGACATTGGCTAATGCGCCACTCACCACATCCTCTAAGAGCACTTGGTCACTGACAAATGAAATCCGAAAGTTGGTGCAGAATAGTGTACCCATAATGTTGCCCTCGAGCACATCATCGTGGGCGCACTTTAACACAGGACTGGCACTGCAAAATACTACTTCACCTGTAATGTAATAATAACAATAACAATAGAGAAGTAAACTTTCATATTTCAGGATATGACAAATAGACATCTCCTTGGAGTATAATTGGACAATACTGATCACAAACAACACGAGGATGACCCAATAAAAGTCTGTACAAAATCTGAAGTACCTTTGCCAGAAAGACTCAGACCACCCCACACAAAAGCGAGTTGTCATATATACCTTCACAGATAAAACCACATCCTTGGAGAAACACAGTGAAAATACGAATTCTCTCAGTGCATAACTGTTACTATAAATGTGTTGCTAAGGCAACACATTAAAATGATGTACCAGACCATGTTTTGAATTACCTGGCAAAAAAACTGGATTTTTTTCCTGCAGCGCATTGTTTCCTTCCTGCTTAAGTTAAAAGAAAAAGAAACAAGAGAGAGAAACGTGTTATTCCATCCATTGTCCGTTTAGTACAGGACCATGATGGGCCTGGGACCTTTCACAGGAAACACAGGGTATTAATTCTGACCATCCATCCATCCTACTCCATGAAAACCAGGAGGCAGGGTGGCAAATTGTGGGAGGGAGGGGAGGGGGTACATACCCATGGGTTTATCCAGGAAATCCCTGGCTAGAAGTGTGCTAACCCCTGAGCTGCCCCTATTTATTTTATAAGTTAACAAGTATTTTCCCAAAAGGCTGATTGTCCACAATGCTTATAAAGGAAGCAGGGAAGTAATTTCATGACAAAGGAAAGCTAACATCAAAAAATACCCCTGAGGATATAACTTCCCCAACATATTTTGAGCAGCGCCCAAGACAGTTTGAAGTCTCAGTATTGCCTAGAGTATTGCCCTTATATCAACCATGCACAATTTCCTTCCTTCAGTAATAAAGAGCTGAGCTGCTCTTAACAATGCAAATTAAAATAACTACAAAGACACTGAGAACTCAAGCGTAGTGAAGTTTCTGTAGTCTTGCAACTCTGAAACTGGACTAGGTTTTTTTTTTATACTAACACATCTACCGCTGCCTAAAAGAGGAAGTACATTTAACGTATTTAGCGTCCTTGCTAAACATCATTCTTAAATGGTTTGCATACGGCTTTCAGGGAAACTGAACAAACAGGCATGTCGAACTTCAGCAAAAGAAAACAATGCATACTCAGTATATATACTCTGCGTGGAGTTAATCGTTAGCCTGAAACGGGTGCTCATAGGCTCACTGGTTATTGTTAAACCTTGGAAAAACCTGAGTTCTGCATCTTTTACATGCCACTTTACTTATAGGGTAAAAATTAAAAACTGAATATGTGTAGACTGTCCAGAATTATTCTGCATCCCACCGGCGCACAGGGTGCATATTAAATAGAAAAGCACTTAAAGTAAACAATAGCAGAAACGGTAACTAGAAAGAGCCACAATTTGTGACGCACAATAATACATTCACCAGTCATTCACCAGAAGTTTCAGGTTAACGTTCATATTAGAGCGCATTGTGCACCATTTCAACCACCTTAGCCAGCTTTAGTACCGAGGTTATCCATAGCGTTGAAATACCACTTGTGAAATTCTGTGACCGAGTTGCTTAAATGTTAGAGATACTGAAATGAAGAAACTGGAGTGGTTCAAAGAGACGTTCCCCCGGAAAGTTACAGAACGTTATCGGGTAAAATTAATTATCATCTATCATTGAACCTACCAACCACAACTAACCCTACTCATTGTTCCCTCGTAACTTTGAAGACAATTAATTTTGCATTCAGAATTGTGGAAGGCTTTGGTAATACTTCAGTGGCCAAAGTGGATAGGTTTAATCTGCACAAACAACTTAAGAGAATTTTCATTTTATATACAGCTAGCGCATTCATTATAACTCCACAAGGAGCATGCATTCTCGGACCTTCCCTTGATACTTCAGCAAGGTTCACCTTGAAACAGCTTCATAATTTACAATCGAGGTTGTTGAACTGTTCTTTCTATAATCGAAATCAAACGATTATTTGCAAACAATTTTTTAAAATTACTTCATTGTTTGGCGACTTCGATTTAACGAAGATGGACTGTGGAAAAGTATACGCGGTGAAATACGGTACTCCGATCTGAGCAGCTACAGAATTTTAGTAAGTAGTATACTTCTATGAAAAGGATTTCATTATTGTTCTTCACATTTTTTACAATTATATATCTTTGATTTATCGATACGAAATTTTTCATTGGAAGTTGGTCACGTTAATTATTATGGGAACAAATTGTTTCAGAAATGTCACACTTGTTTCATAAGTCCATTTTATTTCTAGAGCTATATCCGATTATGTTCTTTCTGTATAGTAACTTTCCGGACTAACTGCAATTTACTGTATTAAATTATCGAGTTTTCATCAACTTATTAAACATATAACAGTAAATTTTATTTGCCATGAACTGTTATTTTAAAAAAATACGTTAATAATTCAGTTAAAAGCAGAGCTATTAAGAAATTAGTTTAACATTAGTTCACGTTTAGACTTTATAAGCACCAGAAAGTATTTCACTGTGCATGCATTTTAATTAGAAACATACTTACTTCAGGATTAACATAGGAAACAAACGAAGGCTTTGTATATTTTCCACCGTTACTCCCTAGAGAAAACATCTCGAAAGCAGCTGCGTTAATTACTTTTTAAAAACAAGCTGGAAATACAGACCACTTGTAAAACTAAGTTACGCCGAAACGCGCATCGCTTCTTCCGCGAAGGTTTCTGCAACTTCACGCGAACCTGGAACTGTCACGCTCCACGGTGGGCGGGCACGAAGTAACCAGGAGGTTTTCATTGGTCGACGGCCTGTCTTTCCACCCATATGTCAGGGACTGTTTCTTTGAAAACTTCCTAATTTTGCAGGTGGATGTATAAACAGGAAGTAAACCGAACAACACCTTCCAGGCCTAACCTGAAGTACGCACTCGCCAAGCTACTTAATATATATAAATACATTTTAATACGGAAATAACTTCCTAATGTAACCAGTAAGTTACAGTAAGTGAGAGAGAATTATTTAAATGTTACCGGTTATCTTAATACATAACACATTTGTTTCAATTCATTCGTCTATCGTACTACGCCACAAAATTTTACAGCGAAAAGTGGCAGTATTGGCCATGCCTGGCAGTTCGATTGGAGATTAAATAACGCGCAGTGACGGTGTATAATACCTATTTTATTTAATTTGGAGTGATCTGGAACAATCTCCTAGCCAAACCCCCAAATCATTATCAGTTGACAATGATTTGTCATGCAGGTGTACATTTCCTTTGACTTCATTTTGCTTAGCCTGAAGAAATGTTTGCTTTTTGACTACTTCAACATAACCCTAAAATAATACATACTGGTAACAACGTAAAAGTTTACCCTGCCATTACCAAAGTCTGCTATCCAATGGCTTATAAATTTTCATTTCATGTTGTCTCACCAGATGCATATTTTGAGCATATTTCAGTATGGAACAGTAATAAAACAACGTTGAGTGAAATAGCAAAACCAAACAATTCAGAAAACCTCAGCTGGTAAACGGTAATAAATGTTTTTTGAAATCCAGTCTTCAATATACCTTTGATCAAAGCTGAGAAAGCCATATCAACATCACAGCATGTTCTATTCACAGGACTGACAATACTCTTTGATACACACTTAAAACGAATTTATATTTTGTGATATCAATTTGCTTTAAAGTAAAGCATGTGCTCCTTGTAACATGCAAGACTCATGTTGATGTAATCAGCCCTACACAACGCAGTTCTAATCTTCTCGCACAAAACATCAAGGAACTTCAGCAACGCCATTACCAGCTCAAAAGTAACAACCTAGGAGGCTCATTTTATTAGCGCTTTGATGAAAGCTGGAACGGTCTTTCTTGTAATCTTTTTTCGGGATAGCAGAATTACATTTACCACAGTTTAAACAGTCAAAGCAATGTATTATCCAACACTGGTCACTATGGGTCGAGGGGGTCTTCATTAAACACTACATTTACAATGCATAAATGATGTGCAAAATTGTTATGCAGTTCCATCATCAGGTACATGCGTAAAGGAAAAAAAAAAAAATCTTCCCATTGTTATGCAGTAGTACACTTCCACAGTGACCGCATGAAAGGCATAAAGGTCTATACTTATAATAGCAATTACAAACACTAACGTGGCATGCAACTGCCACAAATTCACAACTGCATTGTCATTTGATTTAGATACGATAAAGCATTTAAATCAAGGTTTAAAATTATTACAAATGCCTAAAAAAACAAAATACATAATGTATGGGGCATGCACTGATGACAAACGGTTAATTAAATTGTTGAATAAACATTAAACTATTCCAAAAAATGAGTGACCATTGAAAATTTAATACAATGCCACAAGAATCTGCAAAAGCATGACAATCTGGCATGAGCTCTTTACATGAACACATTCCAAGTCCAGCCTTAGCACAAAACATTAGCCATACAGGGTTTGCATTATTCTATTTGAATGAACTCAACTCAAATAACACCACTTAAAAAAGATATCTATGGTCCTAGACTGTGCTTTATTTAGGCTAGACAATCTCCAACCGCCTAAATGTACCTAGTTTAAAATGATATGCTTGTGAGCACCTAGGTGGCATGTTCCTCTCAATGAATACCTAGAACAGCAGATTCATATATTAATCTAGTTTTTATTTTGGGTGTTACAGACAATGTCCTCTGACAGACTAGCAGAGCATAGGAAGCTATAATAATTATAAATATTCAACTTCAGACACTGACAGGGAAAACCTGCTTTTTCGTTGATGACCACAGGCCTGGCTGACTAGTTCACTCTGAAGCCAAGCAGTACAGCACAGCACAGACATTTAGGACATCAGTAATACCCAGTTTAGCAGCAGTCTGACAACTGCTTTTAAAATTATAGGAAAAACTGAGGTCAGACTAACTACACTAAGGAGGTCACAAAACTAAAATATATTTGAGAAAAATTAAAAATAGAAACAAATGGGTATGTATACAATGTATTTTATATTAGTGTTTAATAGCATCGGTGGTGTGGGAATGCTTAGTAGCTATCATAATCTTTCTTGTCCTTCTTCCCTTCGCCCTCAAAGCCGTCGACTCCATCACTGTTGTCCCTCCGCCTCTTGCGGTTGTTGCGGACGTTGAAGCGCGGATTCATCTGGGGAAGGGGGTCCATACCCAGAACCTTGTGGATCTGGCGAAAGGCAAGAAGCCTCAGGGCGAACTACAGAAAGGTGATGACACAGGGGTAAGTCGCACAAAAGATAGCTGAGGATTTCACATAGAAATAATACCTAAAAAAAGGGGGAGGAGAAAAAAGTAAAACCAGCACAAGAGCAGTCCCTGCTAGAAGGTGAAATCTGGCCATGGAATGAGAGGGTCTGAATACAACTCCTATCACAGAACACAACATCCAATTTCTTATCTTACAAGTAAAACATCCAATCCATGTAAAATACTCCTAAAGGGCAGATATTGTCTTGAAAAAAACACATTCCAAGCCAAAGCACTCAACTAGATAAATTGACCCTATCAATCAGAGGTGAGTAGTTCAGGTCCAGAAATTAAAAACCCAGACCAAGATTTTGTTACAGTCATAGAGTAACTCAACTGGTTGGTTAAAACAAAACCTTGGTCAGGATTCGTGTTTTTCTGGACCTGAACAATCCACCTCAAAGTATGTAGAGGAATCTGGGCACCTGTGCGCTGGAGGTAATGTCCTCTCTCTGCTGTTCAGACATGGTGGCCAGAGTGTCTGTGGCGTTCTTCTCACAGGGGTCTATCAATCCTGGACCACCTGTTCACAGACGTCCAAATCTGTTAATCTTCCGGTGGTGGATAAAACTTAAAGTGCATCTTATACTTTCCCACAGTTACAGGAATGCATAATTTCTCATACCGACCAAACTTTTTTACACTGCTCTGTTACTTCCCAGCTAATGTTCTATTTTCACTATGTTTATACATGATGGTTATATAGGTCAGTTACATTCCACCACAAAGACAAACGCTGGTCATCCTGTGTGAGATCCCTAAGGAAATGTGGGCCATTTTAAAATGGGCTGCTTAAAATCGATGACCATTCATCATGTCTTACCTGATAGTAGTATCCCAGAGGAAATACATTCAAAGACTCTCCGCAGGGCATCTCCAGGACTCAAGGGCCCAGAGGCACTGCTTATAGCCTTCTCAACAAGCAGCTCCATTGCCTGGGGGGAGGGGCAAGTCATGTTAACATCATAATTCACTGGAAACTCAGGGTTCAGCTACAGTGCCGGATGTGTGTTCTTGAGAAGTTTTTCTGCCATAAGATAAAAATGCAGGAAATGCAGTGTTGTTATATACTGTATTGTACAGAGAAAAGTAAAAAAAAATGCATTCCCTTATTAGTTCATGGTAGGTGTGAAAAGAATATGTATAGAATTCCCCTTGGAACCAATATATAAAAGTATATATTTTATCATACAATACATGAGAAATGAAGAGTAGCTACAGGTTAAACAGGAAAAACACCAGTCCCTCCAGAGAATAATATTACAAGAGACTAAACTGATGAAACTCATACATGTGAAGCAAGATCTATGAACCCTGATATAAAGACAATGCAGAATTACTGACATGCCTACATGAGTTTTAGAGCACTTAATACATTTATACATATCATTTTACTTAAAGCACATACAGGGAACGTCATTTTTAAACCTGGAAAGAAAATGCAGATCAGACTCAAGACGGCAGAGGAGGGCTGTAAAGACAGAGCCTCCCAGAGCTAAGCACTATGGCAGCTCCTACTCACCCAGCTGGGAAAGGCAGACCAAGTGGGCACACGCTGACAGAGATCACGCAGAATGCGAATAATAATCACGCAGGATTGAAGTCCATTTGCTCTAGCCTTAAGTGCAATGAAGTCAAATTTAGTTAGTGACAGGGTGAAACAACACTGACATGTACTGGAATGGGCTTCTGGAGAGGTGCAACACTACTGTTCACAATGGAAGCTTGTGATTGGTTCAGGTTATATGGCATTACTTATGGTCAGCTGCCATTCACAGCAGTATTTTACCTCATAGTTAGTATGAGTTCAAAGTTTGCAAGATGCACAAGGGAGCCCCAGTCATCTTGTAAACCTTGACCTCGGTTTTAAGTCATTCACAAACAAGTACTTGGAATTACATAGGCTCAGAAGGAAAGCACAGGGACTGAAGGCAAGGAAATCTGCTTTACTTTACTGTGATACTTGCACAAGTAAACTAATCAGATGTTCCTTTTCTCACAATCCCTATTAAAAATAAATCACAAAAAAGTACAAAGCTCAACATGAAAGCTCTTATAGATGACATATATGTCAAGTTACTCTGCAGCCTTATGGAGTAGAGATTTAAAACTAATGACTGGATTATATGGGTGTAGCTATTAGATCGAAAATGCAAGGATGCCTCGTCACATTGATATGAGCAGCAAAAAAATTGTGTAGAAAAAGGCAACTGAAAACAACTTTCTAGAGTTCACATTTTTCAGGCTAATACACAATTACAGTAGGCATCCTTGATTTATTTTACAATTTGTATAAACTGCTTACAAAATGAAATAAAAAAAAAAATAAATGTCTCATAAGGCTACAATAAGAAAGTAAAATGATGTTCCGAACCTGGAACCACTTAGCGTGGCGGAGAGCAGCCAGAGCGTCAAGGCATTTTTGCCTGTCCAAGACGTCCGCTGGGTCTTTCACCAAACCCGAGGTTATATCTAAAAATGGATCGAATTGTCAAAGGGTGGTGAGGAATGGGTGTTTGACCAGGTCAGCAAGCCGCGTTCTCAGAAATAAACACATTGCCACACATACCAAGCATACACAGCTATACATACATGATTCAACCCTGAAACACCTGCTTGGATTTTGTATTCTGCATCACGCTTCAATTTGATTAGTCACGTCTTTTCCAAAAGACTTAATACATAAGTAAATGATTCATTTTTCTTTCTGATGCTCAGCTTTGAATAAACTCCTACATGGTTTCCAAGCAAAACAAACGATGCATGTTTAAAATGGTCTTGCGTAATATGGATTTACGAAGATGTCAAAAGGCTGATTTTAGAACGCTTGGTTTACTTAATGGTGTCTAGTTGATCATTTAAGAACATTTTAGGTCAACATAACTGAAGCGAAAATCAAACCTCAGGTGTTGCAGAAGGCAACGTTACTCAGAAGAGTTTCATTGGCACTAGCTAATTTGTATGGATTATGGTCATAGCATGAACATAAAATAAAAACGAGGAAAACAGCTTGGACCCCAATATAAGGCAGGTGTGGCAAAGTGTTTGGGGAAAACCTTGGTCAAAAATCCTTCCGAAGGCGTGGCAGCAGCCTCTGATGGGAGACAAGTAGTTGAAGATGATGCAAGAAGGCTTTGGACTGGATTCATAAAGCTACGGATACAGGAAGACAGCAGCTCTTGCTGGAAAGAAGGGGACAAGCTCCCAGCAACGGTTAGGACATCACTGCATGCATACCTCTCATCAGCTGGTTTTTAAACTCCACAGTCATTCTGCACAGATGGCCATAAACCCAGGTTCAACCAAAGATTCCGTTCACAAAGCCTTCCTCCCTGAAGCTTACGGATACTCCCCCAAGGACACCCAACAGGCAAGATGACATCGCAGCCGCTTTGCTTCCAAGGTTCTGACTGGCTTCGAGTCTTTTTGGGTTTATAATGCTTGTTCATTTCTACAGCATTTTCTTCTTCCACCTACAAGACTGTTAGCAAGCTTTTCACTTTTCAATCCACAAAACACTAACTGAAAAAGCAAGGCCTACAAAAATGGGTAACCATTACTGAAAAAGATTAATGCAATGGCAAATAGCTCCTGTTTTTTTTTCCTAGGAGAGCACTACCAGGATACTTCCTAAGTCACTTATGACAGAAACTTTACCCTGGTTTAAACATAATGCCATTTCCTTGACTAGTCTGTTCCTAATGTTTGGTGATGCTAAGTAAATTTGCATTAATCATCGGAATATTCATTAAATGTCAAACAAAAACTACACTTTACCTGACCTTGCAGCCACAACTGAAAAAGTTTGGCTGTATTCAATTAAAAAATTACAGCAATCCCATGATTTACGGTAATTCAGTTTACATTTTTCCACTGGGACAGTTCTGATAAGAGAATTTCAATTGCCTTATAATAATTATACTATGGTTTCAGCCAAACATATGTAAAAAGTATTATGCACCACTCTACAGCACAATAATTGTGAACAATAAAGTTTCAAATTGTTCATTGTTACAAGAAGTTTTTTTTCCTCCATTGACCTAGTGATATTTGCAAAAAATTGTTCGGTGCATTTGAGTTGGGCTGGAAATGCATTATATTTTTTCTCCACTTAAAGGAACTAGTTTTTCAATTTACATTTTTTAGCAGTAAATTAGCAACGTAAATCGAGGGCAGGCTGCAATAAAATATACACAGCACTAAATAGATTATCAAAAATCATTTCATATATAGAATTTCTATGGTAACTAAAATCCAAATGGCCCTGTCTAAAAGAAAACGTGCTTTCCTCATTTGAAGTTTAAATCCCTTCTCAAAGTGAGATGATTCTTTACCACCTAAATGGAGGTGAGAAAGAAGAAACTGTGGATTGAAGAGCTGACATTTATGGTGTAGAGGTGGAAGAATGAAAATGCATGTACACTATATATAAAAAGTGTGAATAAATATATAGCAACTAATTATAGCACATGTATACATTTATTCTGCCAAGGGCACTGCTAAACCCAAACTTTAAGATTCCATGCTGAATAACTGATATGGTCACTTATGTGCCAACTCATGGTTCCCTTAAGACCAAATGATTTTATGCAATTAACTGCACACATGATACAGCAAACACGGGTGCCATTAAAGCCCATTTACTGTGTGTTAAATACAATAATGAAACTGGATGAGGGCTTGAAATAAGTGAAATAAAAAAAAAAAAAAAAAAAATAAAAAAAAACTTAATTCTTAAAGCACTTAAAGAATAAAATATAAACTGGCCCCATGTATGGTATGATGAGCTTTACCATGACATCCAGATTGCATGTAACATGTATTTAAAGTTAATGTCTTAAAGGAAGACAAATATGGCAGCACTGTAATTAACCATATCAAGACACCCATAACAGAATTATGGCCACAGGAGAGCCCTTAACTACAGAGGGGTCCTAGTTTTTCAGAAACTGAAAACTGCAGCAAGGACACAGGTTTTGCCTATAAACAGTGAGATCTGAGATATGTACTTCACTGGACTGAACAGTAAATATGGCCCATCCAAATGACTTGACCACTGATGCCCATTGTGCATTTACTCCAACAAAAAATAGTTTTAGCTGAATAGGACTGAGGTTTGATCTGGGAGAGTACATATATTCCCTCAGGGGAGCACTTTCATCTCGGCACAAGGGACAAAAAGGTGAGTCTCTCACCAGACAAAACAGATTTGTTTCCTGTGGGGATTTTCCTCTGAGGCAGAGTGACTTTCATCTGTTCCCTACAATATATAGAGTCCTTTTGTGCTTTACAAAGAGTTCCAGCATTTTTAAGGCATCTGTAATGAACCAAGGTTCAAAAAGTCACACCGCAGGACTGTGTTTGAAATGGAGGATCCGTTTGTCATTCAGCTCAGCGAAATTAGAATTTAAATGAGACACAGGAAACAAAAGTGAATCTTACCTGGGGTCCTAACTAGGATTACACAATGCAAACACTGATCATGCTTGTTGGATCACTTTTTTCCCAAAAGCTAAGAGCACTGGCAAGTGTTACAGAGAAAGAGGGAAAGAGGGAGTGAGAGAGAGAGAGAGAGAGAGAGAGAGAGAGAGAGCAAGAGAGAGAGAGGAGAGAGAGAGAGAGAGAGAGAGAGAGCGCGAGAGAGCGTGTACACCCTAGAGCTTCTCTGCTGGCACACGAGGAACTGAGCTATACTGAAATGTTAGCTGTGTGGTGAACATTTGCAAATCAAAGGAATGGAAACATGGGGCATCTGTGCAAATTAATTCTATCAGAATGCATGGCAGACTTTAGACGCTACTGGTCGATTTCATTTTAAAGCATGAGAAGCAGTGGTTATGCAACCCATCAGAGTGTAGCTGAACTTATGATGTCCCCCCCAGCCTGTGGCCACCAACACATATGGCTTCAGAATAAAGCCTGCTTTGCCTTCAAAACTATTCACTTGGCATTTAAAAGAAAAATTAAACCCTGACGGCTTAAAGCAGCATCATGGCTGAGATCCTAGACTGTTACCTATGAGACGCTGCATCTAGCATGTCAGTTTTACATCTCCAAATGAGCTTGCCCAGAATTACTTTGATTTTAATGTCTTATAATCCCAAGGATAACACACACATTTTATATTTCAGGACTTTTGAAGGCATGAGAAGCTGAAATTAACTAAATGGAAAAATGGCTGATGGGGAAAAAACAAAAGTAGTATGATTATGCCGCTGCTCTCCCTTTTTGGGCTATATTTTAAACGCCCCCCCAACAGTTACTGCCTGTTCTGTGCCAGCAAATTGGCTCACTGGGTATTTTTTAAAAACGAACACTGAGAAGTTAATTCCTTGAAGGCCATAAACAGAGCAACGCAATTTCCAACCTCCATCCCGAGCATTCTCCTCACGGATGATTGGCGAGGTCAGCGTGATGGTCACCTCCATCTTCGGCTCGTCGCAGGACGTCAGGATGATGGCCGCCTCTTGGAGAGATGCCTTCACTTCATACTTCTCTGGCGTTACCAGCTTTAGGGAGGATTTAAAATGGAATGACAAGTGGCATCCTGGTCAATTTCAACATTAACTTTTGAGAGCCAAACCCATACCTTTCTATTTTGCTAAAAGTACCACATTTTCTACAATTCACATCATACACCAGAAGCACATTTTCCACCTCAGGCCCAAGATCGTCAAACATTTTCTTTTAGTAGTAAATCACCGTGAGCTGCTTAGGGAGGTGCTCCACTATGCAAGTTAAGAGGCTCTTGGTGGGCTTTTCAGAGCAGAGGAGGACCAGGTTGACGTTCTTGTCTCCACGAAGCAGAAGGCCTTTTGCCAGGACTCCCACTCTCATCACCCCCTTCAGAGCCCTAGGACAACACAACACAAGCAAGGAGCAAACATGGCTAGGCTAAGTTTCCAGTGAGGAAACCAGGAACAGCAGCAATATAGTTCCAGGAACTAGAGCCTGTTAAGAACCAGATAACACTGCAGTGCAAAATGCATCAGGACAGTACTGGACGCTAAGTGAGAGCATATCAGGATAACGGTCAGATAGTAAGGGTCGACAATAGGACAAGATTAACAGAGGTAAGTCTTTTGGCTGATATTCAGTATAATCTAACAAATTATCTCAGTATAACAAACTGCAGTGACCGCCTCAATATCAGTCACTGCTGACTTGAGTGAATTTTAACAGATTGGCAGCCTTGATAAATACCCAAGGCACTAAGCATAATACACACTCCGATTATACTGGATAAACGATGCCAAATGGCACTAGTAAGAAAATTAATCTCACCAATGTCCTAAGGGAATTATTTACAGAAATACGTAACAAAACTGGACCAGTATTACTCCAAACACATCTCTCCCATTGAGATTCTATATCTTTCAGCCATTTTGTGGTTGGCACACAAATGCCCCTGATTTTTCTTGCCACTGGGTGACTCACCTGTCCCTCTGGACATCTTTCTTATCATTGTCTTCATCCTTACTCTTGTCCTGATCGGTGATGATGTCAGAGACCAGTTTCAGCGCCCGCTCTGTGATGGACACAATCTTTTGGATGGACTGTAGCTCCTCCTCTACAGGATAGATGGCTGCATGCTTAGTCATCACGTAGCGGTCGTCCGAGGAGTCCGGCCGCCGGGGGGGCTGAAAGACACGTTAGATCATACAGTTTCATCCAGACAAGGAAGTGCGGGGACCACTGAAACAGAGCATAATGAAAAGGTCTTTCGAGACTTCAGTTCAGGCTCCTACAGAATTACACTAAGCGGAGCAATACTCTGATACACAAAACTGTGCAGTAGTCAGTCAAAGGAAATGTTTAAGTCTGTCTGGGTAGTAAGAGTAGAAGAGGAAAAAACGCACACACAGCATGGACACGTTACGAACATCTTGTTGGATGGCTAGAAGCAAGGGCACAGTAGGGGAATGGATCCCCTGGCAGATTCAGGGGGCCCAGTACTTTACAGGGGCCTTCAAATACATATAATTATATGTAAAACTTGTTGGCCGGGGGGGAGAAACGGTGACATTTTATCAGGGGACCCAGAATTTCCAGGTACGCCATATGCCCCTGGCTTCAGATCCCAAAATTCTCCTCAGAGGCACCTCAACCATTCCACGTATTCCATCAGTTTCATCACAAGCTCAATTAATTGATTCATTTAATTAGTTAACTCAATGAGGTATCAATTATCCAAAGATGGCATGCTGGTTGATCCAAATACTGGGGTGGCTTTAGAAGAGGTTGAGAAGATGATACATTTTGAAAATACATAAAACAACAGTGTTGAACCAGCATGAAGATAATTTCCTCTAACTTTTGCACAGTACTAGCATATCCTAGAATGTGAACCACCAAGCCTCTTGTCATATGGTCATATAACCTGATCATTCACAGTGTCTCACTGCATGCCGCCTTCCTGCCCTGCATGCTGACCCCAAGCCCAGGAGTACTGACCACTGGTCCCTGCGGCTGGGGGATGGGTAAGCCGGGTCTGACTCCCAGCAGGCCGGGGGGCCCGGGTGGGCCCTGGGGGTAGCCTCCATCTGGAATCCTGCGCCGCTCATCCCAGTGGTGCTGCTCTTCCTCCATGCGCCGCCAGTACATGTCTTCCTCATAGCGCCTGGAAAAACCCATCACATTTTTTATAGCATTATGGAACCATTACTCCTGGGGGGAAAAGGAAAATACTGAACATATTATGGTGGGGGGGATCACTGGCAAACCAGAAACTTTACATACATTACAACACAGTAGTAAGATGGCAGGGAAAAAATGCACACACCCACAAAAGAAAAGTAAGCATCCCCGGGCTAATGGCTAAGTCACTGGAGGGCATGGGCCATATTTACCATGACGACCCGGAAGCCACATCTGACATCACATTAGTGGGTATACACAACAAATCTGGGATTGTTTTGTAAATTAATATGAAATCTACAACAGAAATGGCAGTAGCCAATCCGAGTCAAGAGGACGTCTGAGCCACTGGCTGGAATATCTAACATTCAGGAAAAGTTCCCCAAGCTGGACGTGCATCTAACACCAAGCCCGCCACCTTCACCTCATCTCCATCCTCCAGCGCTCCTCCTCCTCGCGCCTGCGCCAGTACTCCTCCTTCTGCATCTGTTTCCTCATCTTCTCCTCCTGAATCTTCCTCGCACGGATGCTAGGCTTTACCTCCACCTGCAGATCTGGGTTTACTTTTTTCTGGACAGGAGACGATACAAAAAATAAAAATTGCGAACTCGATGCAGTCACACGGTTTAAAATTTAAGACGCCTTCACCAAGCTGTTAAGCACGCAGACGTCACAGAAACGTGCGGTTAAATACAAATTAACGGCACACGCCTCACACTAAAAATAGTTAACGGTTCCTGTTATTTGGCACTTTACAGATAATTTCCATAATATCCCCAGGCTTTCCTCCACACTCCGCTTGGCAGCTGCTTTCACATGCCATTCAATTCCCTCTGGCTTCCTTTTCACGGGCACGAGCAGAAGTGTGCAATAACCGCTGAATCCCCAATGCCACTGTGACTAGCGTTCACCGCAGCCGCACTTAGTACATCATGCCATGGAGGCTCGTTAACGGAGTGAAAGCGTCGTTTGTAAGTGTAACGTGACACACCGGTAAAAGGTCCCGGGTTTCTGAGTTAGCCCAGCGTCATCCGCACTGACCTTGTACTGCAGGCGGTGTCTCCTTCCCTTTAAATGCATCTCCTTAGCATTTGGGTCATTAAAGCTGCATTCACACAGCTTGCAGTGGAAGCGGATGACTTTCCCTTCATCGTTACGTACCTGAAATGCACAGAAAAAAATTTTTAAAACCTGACAGAACATGGATTATTAAGCTATGATATTAAAGACACTTATGGTTGTGCTCAACGGCCAGGGAAGTGATGCTACAAAAGCAGATTAATATAAGCATAATGACCTCCATAAATGAGATTCTTACACGCTGCACAGGCAGCATAAATATCCAGTTTATATCTGGCATGTCCACCAGGAGGTTAATGTTACCTCTTCCACATAATCGTGACCCACTGGCTGGACGTCGCTCTGCAGGGCTGCCAGGGCAGACTGGGCCGCCAGCGTCTCCCCTGTGGTCTCCACTTTCACCTCCGGCGTCGGGGCCGCCAGCACCGGCTGCACTGCCTTCGCCAGCTCGTTTTTGGCTTCATCCGCCTTCACTGTGGCAGTTTGGAGTTTATTTCCACCTGCATCATAATTCGATAAAACCGGCGATTATAAGCAGTGCACATGACGATGCAGAGCAATCGTTCCCACTTCTCGATGATACCCAGGGCAGATCGGTGAGCAGTTTCGCATTTTAGCGTGTGCATGCAGAACAGCATCTGCGATACTATTGGACCACCTGTACCGGGAGACTAACTGCTGACGTTAAGCTTATTTTTAAAAACAAATCATTTGTAGTCAAAGTATCTAAAACTGAACTGAGTCCTGAATGCATTTTCTGGCTTTTTTTTTTTTTTTTTTTAAACCGGAGGTGCAAAGGCTGCACCAGCACCCTCTCGATCATAAGGCTGACTCACCAACGAAGTTGATTTTGGGTGTGTTGACCTTCTTGACTGCGGCGGCGGCGTTTGTGGGTAAAGTGAGGGGGGCGGGGCCCTTGGCCAGAGCGGCCGGTGTCCCGGTGCCGCCCAAGAGGCTGACGGGCTTCAGGTACGAAGACGCGGGAGTGACCAAACCGCCGCTGCTGCTCACGGTGGAACTGGGCGGCTTACTGGGGGCCACCGTGGTGGCCGCCGACGTCTGTGTCACAACACTGGGCTCGGTGGAGGGAATGGGCTTGCCAAGCTTTGTGTGAAGCTTCACTACCTGTAAAATCGGGGGGACAAGTCGGCTTGCGGAGGGGCTCGGCCACGCTACCTTTTAGCATGTGACCCGGTAGCCATGGTTACGGCAGAACCGGCGGTACCTTCTGGTGCTTGGCCCCGCGGATGTGGGCCGCGTAGGCGTCCGCCCCGGTGCAGGAGACGTCACACAGCTCGCAGCGCAGCTGGTTCTGGGTGCCACGCGCCGGGCCGTTTCCCCCAGCACCTCCAGCGCTGCTGCTCTGAGACACCTTCAGCGCCGCCTCCTTCTTCTTGTGCTTCTGACCTTCCAGGTGCTCCTTGTACGTCTGAAGTTCAGACACAGAGCGACACCCGTTTAGTTTACCGTTTAATTTAGACTAGATGAGGATGGCAGCCCTCGTGATGAATAGTGAGCCTATTGTGAAAACATCCATTTTAGAAAAAAAAAAAAAGAATGCTCCTCATCGTGCAAGACCATGTCATCGGTAGCGTCATCATGGATTACTGCAGCACCTGTGGTCCTGCGCAGCTGATCTTGCAGACGTCGCAGTAGTGGATCTGTGGTGGCTTCGGTGGCTGTTTGGGCTTCAGCTGCTTGTTCTGGAAGGGCGGCTTCTTGGTGAAGGTGCTGCCCGTCCAGGCCGCTGTAGCTGCCACCGCTGCCACTGCCTGTTTCTGCTGCTGCTGCTGGTAGTAGGAAGACGCGGCCGAGTAGACGGCAGCCTCGTAGCCGGAGTACGACGTGCCTGCAGCAGGGCGGCAGAGGTGCATAGTTCAGTTCCAGAAAGTAAAAACCCAGACCAAGATGTTGTTTCACCAAGATTTCAATTTAAAGGACCTGGATTTCACTAAAGCACCAAATTCTTGCTGTGTGTCGATTGGTCGGTGTCCTGTAATCATCCATGTGTCACTAATTTTAATGTGAAACAGCTGGATGAGTCTTATAATCATGGAAACAAACCAGTCAAAGCACAAGAGAAATGGAACTCTTTAGCCAAGCACAGGAGCCTTTCAGTTTTAAAGTTTTTAAATCCTGATGTAGCTCAAAGCGTCTTCCCTGACACGGATTATCTGGTCACTGTATAACACCCCAGTAATAACGTAATACTAGCATAATATCTGAAAGTGCTGATGAAGGTAGAACGACTTGGTACTACGATATGACCTCAACAATGCCCGTCACACACTCGCTACAAATAATTAACCAGCAGCTACAACTACCAAGCACCTGAGGATGGCAGACATGCCCTTTCAGGGAAGACTGCCCAGAAACGCTCACCGGAGTATGTGACAGCAGTGGTACTGTAGGTGGGGCTCTGGGAGTAGGACGGCACCACTGTCGCTGCAGCCGCCGCTGCCGCCGCCGGCTGCACCGTGGATGAGACGGGGTAGATGGAGAAGGTGGATGTGGCAGGACTGGGGATGGCTGGCTTTATGGCAGTGACCTGACGGGTTTGTTGGGTCTGCGTGTACTGTGTGGCCCCCTGGCTGTACCCGGTTTTGGGCGCTAAAGCAAATCAAATGAAAAAAATGCTGAAACACGCTAGACCAGTGTACATGAAACTAAATTAGTATTTTACTAATTCAATCACTCACACACATGCAAACACAGACACACACAATGTTAAAGTGGACTGAAGGCACACTGTGTAGCCCAGTAGTAGCTACACATAAACATGCACACATATAGAGTACATAAAGCCCCTTTGCTTTTAGGTCTTGTGGGTTGCACTGCAGTCCTGAAGCCATGCAATATCATCCCACAGGACCCATGGATATGGATGGAACGACAAAACTGAGTTGTTGACTTGTGACACCATAAAAACAGATCCTCATGTAATTCAACTTATTTTAACCAGTGTTACTACACCAGAAACCCTAATAGAAGTAATGCTGTCACTGGCAGAGTTAGTCAGCGATTTAAAAATATTTCAGCTTAAAAATTTACACAATCCAATACAGATTCAGCATAGCAGAATTTGTCTTGAGGTCTATAAATACAAAACTTTACCCAATACATTTCAGCTTAAACGGCAAGAAACACGTGCAATCCAGTCAAACTAGTATCAATACCCAGACAAATGCAGCAAACACACAGCCACAATAAAAACACGTGCAGTTTATATCAAGTCTGCCCGTTTTCCAGAGCTTGCACAAGAATCATCTCACACATAGGGAAAGGGGCACTGACTTTGCAGACCCTCCCTCCAAGTTGGATCTCGGGCGAGTCACAAACATACCTGTCTGATAGTAGGTTTCGGCCACGGTGGGCTGCGGCTGAGCGGCGGCCACAGCTGCTGTAGCGGCAGGCTGCTGGTAGTACTGTTTACCATCATAGGCTACAGCCGGCGCTGTGGACCGCACGTACGAATAGGAGTCCTACAGTCAAAGGAAGCACAGCCTTGTACAGGACACTGACACGGCAATTCAACATATGCACTATTAATAGACAGCATGCGTTCAAAGGGAAGGCTTGGCTTCCTGCCAGTCCAACAGACTATATAGTTTTTAATAGGAGGATGGACAGACGGAAAAAGACAGGCAGACAGAGAAAGAGAAAGAAAGAGACAGACAGACTGGCAGTTTCACAGGCTAAGCCAAGCACAGGCACCATGAAAAACTGCATTTCCAGCAACAGAGGGGGAGCAAGATTTATTGGTGTAGCGACGTTCCTTTAGGTGACATTTAGCACAATACAAGCAACGATAAGACTCTAATATGCGGGTATCGTTTGCTCAAATTTGAACCAGCAGGCAGAGCACGAACACAAAAGGCAGGGCGTTCAGGGCCAGATGCCTTTCTCTGCATGCAGATGAGTAACAGGATACCTGGTAGTTCTGCGAGGTGACGGGAGGGGGCGGGGGGGGGGCCTCCGGCTGCCTCTGTGCGTAGCTGTAGTCGGTGGCCGCATGAGCCGGCTGGTAACCCCCGTAGGCCGCGGCCGTAGCAGCCGCCGCAACGGCGACCGGAGCCGGCCGGGCCACAGCCACGGTGGCGGCAGTGGGGGCGTAGGCGGCCGCCACCGTGTGAGCTGCCACCGGGGCCTGGTGGATGGTGTAGCTGGCCACCGTGGTGGGGTGCGTGTAAGCTATCCCAGCGGCTGGCTGCTGACTGTCAGGTCAGGAGGGCGAGGGAGAGGGTTCACAAAGGCAGGCAAACGATTATGTCAAAACACAAAATTTACAGTGATTATTTTGTAATATTGATCTCGTGGGAAAACTTTCATTCCCATTGCGGAATACAACTAATATATGAATTGCATTTACTTATTTATCATATACTTTTAATAATTACCATGACCTATCATTTCAGAATTTCAGCATTTCATGTTTTTTTTGGTAAAAGATAAAATGACAAAGTCAGAGCAAAATATATGATCACATCATCAGTGAAAAGGATGTTACCCAACCCATTGTAATTACAAGGGCCATGAAAAGCAACTTCCCAGTCTAAATAACATTATTGTATTTATTTAGGTGCCAATTCAAGTGTACCAAAGATCAAATTACAATTAATTACAATTAAAATAAAGGAAAATCGCTCTTGGAAAAAAAAAACACAGTGGTGTATCCGAGTTCTCGCGGTAGTGCTACAAACAGGAATTAATTAAAAAGCTTTTTAACGCTTCTTACACATTCTGAAAGGTAATATTATATCACGCAGCACACAAAAGCCGAAACGTTTTAAGGTGAAGGTTAGTTAAAGGTAATTTAAAACAAGGCTACGCACACACATATACAGGTTATACCAGCGTCACACCATTTAAAGCACCATTTAAGGTTGTTCCGGAGGGAAAATACATATGAAATCAGTCATTTTGCAGCCTCTCACGTTAGATAGGCACGCAGCCGAGTCGCGGATTATTGTCATAATGCGACATTTCATCGCCCCCACGCTGCCCACGGAAAGCGAGGACCTCCGACCCCAGTAGGGTGACATCGCGGTCATCGGGCGGATCGAACAACTCGCTACTTATTTTTATTTTATTTTATTTTTCGGGGGGGGGGGGGTTGTATTTAATGATCGCTTTCTGACTGGAAATGAACTGTTGCACGGCGAGCACACACTCCATTTCAAACCCAATCGCTTCATGAAATAATCCCACACACACAAAGTCTACGTGAATATACACATACGAAAAATACCTAAATCTGGTAGATACTGTCGTACCCTTCCACTACTCCCCCAGACAAAAACCGCGGAGAATCTGTGAACAGGCGTTTAATCCAGACACACGTGTCGTTAACTTTGTGCTTTTCGAGTTACAAACAGAAACCGACCTTATTAACGTTAAACAGCCTATAAGGGAAATTTCTGTGCTATAAAATATTTACCGTAAGCCTGGGTGGATATTTCATATTTTAAGTAATATTATGCAATTAAACCATGTGCGATTATTCTCGAAGGTCTTCTGAAAACAGCCACTTTATTGCACACTGGCCATTACAAACAGCCTCACGGTGCTGCATAGTTGGATGGCATAACAAATCATTCACATGCCCCCTACTCCTCCTCTCTGGCTCCCCCTCT
>JAODLC010000123.1:11822067-11847280 GCA_026781145.1 Hippopotamyrus pictus | reverse complement strand
ACGAAACTACAGATTGGGCGTCAGGCTGATGTTAAACAGCGTCAAGCGAACGCCAGTGAAACGCCAATCGAACGCAGTTACAAAACGCAGGAAAAACACGTATGGCGTTCAGAGAGCGTTCATTTCGAACGTCCGTGTGGACGAGGCCTAATACATACGTATACCACTGAAAGTTTTCTCATGCAATAGTGACACCTGCTGGATATACAATATAGAACTTGTGCACGTTCGACATCACGGCCTGTATTCTTGTGATACAAATGCTGACACTGCATTACCACGAACAACCAAACTAGTCTAGCCTGAGAATTTGGTGTCTCGGTGCTCTTTCGAAGTGAACACTTTGTGTTCCTCTTCAGTTGTTTTCAATCTTCCTGAATTTGTGTTTGCAGTTCAGAAATCAGATGCTCTATTAATTGTGGTGACAAAACACATTTGTCACAGCATGGCATGGTGCATGTGGGGAAAAGAAGGTGAGGATCCCCTGATGGATCCAAAGAAGCATGGGATTTATTGACAGAACAGGCAGTACAAAAACCAAAAGACCATGAGGGGTCAAAAACTTGTAGTAAACTTGTATCAGGATGCTGAAACTAACAAGGAGTATCTACAAGTACTCTACAGGAAACCAGGCAAGGGAGCAAGGCAAGACCACAAACAGGAACAGGTAAAGTGACTAGCAGCACATAGCTAAAACAAGAACTTAGACGATGACCCACTGACAAAATGAACACAGGCAAGAACTTAAATGTACAAACCAAACCAGTTGACAAGAGAGCAGGCAAGCAACATAAAACAATTAACAAATCAACACAGGGCAACAAAGGACACAGGGCAATGACCAACTGGTAGAAGCTTGATGGGCCGAATGGCCTCCTCTTGTTTGTAAATTTCTTATGTTCTTATGTAGAACAATCAATGATCATGAGGTACAGGAAAAAAAGCAGCAACTAGATTTAATAACGAACTTAATCACAGAATTAAGAGGCTAAAAGCAAACTAGGAAACCCTAACTTACCACTAGGGATATAAAGCAAAGTCAATTCATACACAAAAGGGTACAAAGCAAAACCAGAACACAAAAAAGGCGAATCAAGGATAGAAAAACTGTAATAGGAAATAATAAGCACAGGACTGAGAACTAACAATCACTGGAAAAATAAGACAAATCAAACTAGGAATGACTAACATGCAACCAAAAATACAAACAGGACCAAAGGAGAAAACATAATGAATACTGGGGAACCAGAAAATCAAGCAACACTAATAACCAGTGAGACTGGTCAAGCCTGCCTCAAACCCACAACCAGCAGGTTCACTCTTTGAATCACATGCTCAGCCCACTGAGCTATGCAGCAGTCCAGGGTGCAAAGAAGTACACAAGGGTGAAGGAACGAATAACAGAGGATGGGATGGCCAGTGACACCTATGGGCCAAATGGGGAAGAGACACGAGGAACTGGGTCAGACAGTACCGACCCCGACAGAAATTGATATAGAATGGCTGTATAGCTTTGGTAAACTAATATGGAAGTAATGACAAAGTCATTATAGAATGGAGGTATATACTGTAACTGTACACTTGTAATTGTGTTATCAAGAATGTTACAGATATTATATATAACAAAGGCTGCTGTTATTTAAAGACGGTATCCCAGGCTCACCACTCACCAGTCCTTCAATCCTTTTCATGGTCATCTTGTTCCAGAATCTCCTGTCTTGCACTTGACTTTGTCCAAGTCCTGGCAGTTTCCCGTTTCCTGCTGTGTCCAGTATAACAGACTTAGTTGTTATCAGGCAAAAGATCTGGCAGTAAGGACTGGATCATCTGGCATGGGGATGATTTATGTTTGAATCTTGCTTGAATATACAATGAAATGGTGCGGTAAACATAACTCATCATGTTCAATTGAATGTGGGTGATTTTACGTGTCTGAAGTCAAGGGTAATTATTCTCAGCATTTGTTATGTAGTCTAGATACATTTTGCATATGCTATTTGATAATCAGTGCTGGGAATGCACATACACCATTTTTAAGTAATCTGTACTTTTACAGCTATTAATCTAATAACACAAATACACTTCAAGTTGGATGTAAACAACTAGCTTTAGACTAGTATTAAAAATCCTTGAATTATAATATAATGCAGAAAGTACCCTAAATGTAAAAATTCGGTATTTGGATATAATCTACAGCATACAATATGTAGAAAAAATACTTTCATTGAGAGACTTTTTAGTCGACCACTTTATAACTACCTTTACATTTTCTATTTAATGCAACCCTATCCTTAACCCTAGCTATGGGCCTAACAGCAACCTTAACCATAACTCAGGCTCCAACCCAGTAGTGCTGGAAGGTGCTGAGGGTGCTTCAGCGCCCCCTCTGGATGTGATGTTCGCGGGAATGTAATGTCAGAATACTGCAGAGCAACGTACTGTAGCTGTCACGTGTTCTCTGGCGCAGCGCCATGGTTGTTGTCATTCGATGCCTTTGCGTTCGGTATTTCAGGTTGCGATTCACTTTGCTGATGCAATGAGAATGGTTATGGTCAGCCTATGTTGTCATGCTTGTTATCTTATTGATAACGGTTGATGAAACTCTTCAGGAAAGTTTATTGGTCGTTCCAACTTTCAGCAACCTGAGCTAAGTCGTTCTCCCAAGCCTATGTTCTAACCCTAAATAATAAATATCAGATAATACGAATTGTACACATCGATCACACATCGTTAGAGGTGTAAGGATACAATCGACACAAGATTGGTTTCGACAGATGATTTAGCGCCTTCGGTTCGATACACACAATATATTCAACAAAACTGAAAACATACCAATATCTCACAGTTCATATTTATTCATTTTAGCCATGCATATACCTTATCAAAAATCTGTTTTCATATTTTTATTTTTTTGCAGTTTTCCCCCCAAATTCTACACACTCTAGTGCAAATTGCAAAGATAAAATCCCGAAACAAAACTGAGATGATGCCTATTGCACCCTCTTGCGTTAACATTAATAAATGAAACTCGGTGAAATGTTACAGCCCTATGATGCGTATCGTCATATATTTGAATGGGGAAATATCGTGCCACAGTGCATCGTTACACTCCTACAGATCATGAATGGTTGGATTAGACTTCCAGGTTTCCCTGTCTGTCTTTCTTTTTACTATTGCACATACAGGCATCTTCCTGGGAACATACTTTAAGCTAAACTTTTACTCTTAGTACACCTAATGCAGAAATAGTTACAAGGCTGGCACAATGGCTTAGTTGGTGTACCTGTTACCTCACTCCTATGTGGTTGTGGTTTTGAATCCCATCTCTGTGTTGAATTTATATATTTCCCCTGTGTTGTGTGGGTGCTCCTTGGGTACTGTAGTTTCCTTCCACAGTCCAAAGACATGCAGTTAAACAGACCAGAGTCACTAAATTGCCCACAGTGAATGAATCTGTGTGTCTGCTTTGTATTAAGCCTGTGGTAGATTGGCATTCCATCCAGTGTGTACTGCAGCCTTGTGCTCTCCCCTGCCTGAGATAGGCTCCTGAACCCTGCTCCTTCTGTAGCCCACTCTCCCCTTTCCTTCTAGCCAGGATAAATGGTTAGAAGATGCATGGATACTTGCTTTTTAGATCCAAATTTCGTTGTTTGTAAAATTAAAATGGTGTTCAATCCGCTATATGGTAGAAGTATGCGGTATGCCATAACCTAAAAGTACCACCTGGTGGCACTAAATCAAAACTATTGTTACCTTCATATTTACAGTATAGGGATGGCGCTGTAGAGGTGTGGTCATCCATTTCAAACAAACCTCCAGAAAGCATCACTTCAGCTAAAGAAATGATAATTTAGAATTACTGTATTTTTTTAACGATTTCTTTGCCTATATTACATGGCCCTGCATTCAATAGTTTGCCTAATTTTAAAAGATTATAAACAGACTGCTTCCTTCCTTGTATAGCTAATCCCCGAGTGTCACTTATTTGGGTCATGCTGCACAGCACAATTTCATCATAACGGGAAGCCAAATTGAAAAAATGAAGATGTCAGACATTTAATGGAGATGTTTCAGACTAAAGGGGGTTTCACACTAGCAGCATCATGCTGCTTGGCAGGTTGATATTAATGACTGACTGACCATTTCTGCAAATTACTAACTGCTTAATGGAATTGCTTTAGTCATTGTGAGGATCCTTGCATTGGTCTATCTCTCACAAGCCAATGAGGAATGGGTCATATGAGTATTTTCATTTACTATACCCTCAAGTGAGGATATAGGGTAAAGTAACAGGAGGTACATCAGCTAACAGCTACATCTGAGAAAATGTTGAAAGAGTGAACCATTCATACAAAAAGCATGCTGAGAACGGAAACATTCCCCTGTGATGGCCGTTCAGTTATTTCTGTTTGTTGCCAAAGGTCAAGAATTCAAGAACAATTGAAAAGCAAATTTCCAAAGCACATTCAGTCCATTTTTGTTATCCTCATCATAAGTTATAGACTTGGGAACAAAAACTCCCTCCATCCTCATGTAATCTGATGAAGACCTATATTAAATTTCCAAAATTCAAAAGTCCACAGAAATGATACTTATGAATTTAGCTCATCCACATCTTGAATGAGTTTTGGTTATTTACTCTTCAGTTGTGTTTCTTTGAGTATTCTTGTTTTGTTTTCTTTTGTTTTCCAAATATAATTTTGTGGTTGTTTTGTTTTCTGCTGTGGACCAATCATATTATTGTATTCTCTGGTTGGAAAATACATGTGGTTCTGGGACCAGTCCATTGCCACTGCTGACACCTTCTCATTTGCATGATAAACAACTCAACTCAAACAGTCTGTGACAGATCATTGTCAAACTTTTCAGGCACATTGTCTGGGTGATGAACTGGAGCTGTTCGGATTTTGAAACAGGTCACCCCAAAATTCAAGTAGCATTGCATAGTGATAGCAAAGAAAAAAGTAGTTTTAGACACTTCTATTCAATTTAGTTTATTTTTATATAGTGCCTTTCACAACAGAGTTACCCCAAGGGGCTTTACATGCAGCACATTCATACATCATTCATGCAGAATAATTCAAAAACAGGGAAAAGGGAAGACAAAGAAAAGAAAGAAAGATCACATCAGAGAGAGAGGAACCAAAAACTCCCAAGTAGGGAGAAAAAAATCCTCTGGGGGGGGGGGGGGCAAGATCAACTGGCTGCATCCCCCCGCACCCTCCCGGCCATGTTAGCATTAAAGAATAAGGAGAGAATGGCGTGAATTGTGAGTTCAAACCCAAAGTCCATCAACGCGTCATTTATCCATGCCAGCCTTTGTAGGGTGGCAGATTGAAAGTTGCACCCAGGATGTTCCAGTTCATAAGTTGCACCCATACTTGATCCTTTTAGCAATAACTCAAAAAGTATTTCACACATCTTTTTCAAACTTTGCAGACACCTTCTATTTGTGATGAACTGGACCTACCATAAATGCTAGCTTTGTGAAGCCCACTATGTACTATGTACAATTTTGTCTTGAGACTGGTTTACAGGATGAATTTGGAGACAGATTGCCCCAAAACTGAAGTAGCACTGCATAGTCATAGCAAAGAAAAGGGCAGATTTGACACTTGATCCTATTAGTGTAAAACCTCAAAAATTATTTGAATGATCTTTCTCAAACTCTATATGGGTGAACAACTGTAACTGCTCAAATTCTGAGACAAATTGCCCCAAAATTGAAGCAACACCACTTATGGCAGCAAAGGGAAGAGTGACTGCAGGTGACACTTGACCTTGTGAAGTCAAAATTTATTTGATGGATGGTATTACTATTAAAAAAACATTATATGGATGAAGATCCACAACTGATTTCATTTTGTGACAAATTGCCCCAACAATAAAGCAACAGCACTATGTGGTAGCAAAGGAAGAAAATGAAGGCTGTAGAAGACACATGGTTTTGTGAACACACTCTAAAGGTGTTTGACAAATCTTTTTTTAAATTCGGCAAACACATTATATGGGGTAAGCTCTGGAACTGATTACATTTTGAGACAAATTGTAACTGCAGACACCCTTCACCTTGTGAACAGGTTAGCTCTGTTCGGTATTATTACTCTATTGACTTTATTTGATCATTGATGGATCTTATTACTACTTAACAAAAAATACGGATAAAAATCTACACCTGACACATCTGAGACAAATCGCCCTCAAATTGAAGCAAAGGAGGCGTCTTGTGAACACGGCAATCTGAGCCATCCAGGGCAGAATTAATAGTATTAAGTGACCTTGGGCAGCAGCATACATGACATCACATCAGAAAAAAACAAATCTGATTGGTGACTTGAAGAAATTCATGTTACTTTGGGAAAATTGCTTTTCATTGAGTGCCATATTAAAAGAACGATATACAATCATATTAAATAGGTTTCATTTCACATCATTATGGGGGGTTGCTCTGATTGGCTCCCCTGGACATGTGTCCAAATACCCATATGGTTAATCGAGGTCTAAGAGCAGGGGTAGCCAATCTTATCCGCAAAGGGCCGGTGTGTATGCGGGTTAGATTACTAATTAGAGGACTGATTTGCTGAAAGAGTCTTCACACCTGGGTTTGAACAGCTGACCTACAGGTTATCCCAAAAACCTGCATACACACCGGCCCTTTGCGGATAAGATTGGCCATCCCTGCTTAAGAGGAACCGTCTAAATGTTTTTCATACTTCCCAGGAAAATATTTTTTCGTCACCAGCAGTCCAGTAGCCATTCAGCAAGTTCAAATGTGAGGGAATTTCATTAATGTTTTCATAAGGATCTGTGGACAGGTGGGGAGAGTGTGTAGGGTAGACTTGCCAGGATTTATGGTAATATTTTTCATATACCATAGTATTTTCATTTGGCATAATAAAACTCTAACCCTCCTCCCGCTTGGCATGGGCAAACCTCCCCTACCCCAGTCAGCACATGAAAAAAACAGACTGAGATCTGGTGAACCTGATTGGATTGAGACTTTCATATGAAGAAGGATGAAGGACACAAGAGCAGGCGTTATGACAAAATGAAAAGAGGATTTATTGAACTGAAAGAACAAAGACATAACATAAATGGGGTTGCAAGGGATCCAAAACAGGACAACCAGAATAAGGGAAGACACTGGCAACATAAGGGAATGACATCAATGACAGTACTGGGGAACACGGGACTGGAAAGCACTTTTATACAAGATTGATAAGGGAGCACATGAGAGGCAGCTGGAATGATATACATAAGGGTGGGAAGAAGAGCCAAGACAAATGAGTGCTGGGTGTAGCTTGTTAGAGCCACGCCAGGGAGGAGACAGAAGGGTCAGGCGGATGTGGCAGGCAGGGCATAACAGGATGAACAAGGGAGGTAACCAAAAGGAACAGAATGGTAGGGCTGGGGACAGACTAGATAGGGCATGACAGGACTGACTGGGCAAATGGGATACATACCACAAAGGACTGGAAAGGACAGGACTGGACAAGACAGGACTGGATGGAACACCAGATTGATACTAACACAAGGCACAGGACCAGATATAAGACACTACTAGGGGCACAGAATAGACCAGGGCAAGACTATGGACAGCAAGCATGACACACACCTGGACAGGGCAGACTGGTGGAGAAACCACAAAGACAGGGACAGACATATGGGAGAGAGCTACAGGAGACACAGGCTAGGGTAAACTAAAGGCGGGACCGGGCAATGGGACAAGAATCTTGGTGTGACAAACAGGAATGGGGTTTGGCTGGGGTGTCTTCTGGACCCTGGGAAGCTACATGCTGACTCTGAGATGCAGATATTCCTAGGCCCACTCACCGGTGAGGCAGAATCCATCCAGAGCACAGGACCTAAAGGCTTCGGAGGGCCATTTAGTGCCGAGGGGACAGGAGGGCTGTGAGGCACCAAGGAGACAGTAGGGCCGGGAGCAGGAGGGCATCTCACAGTTCCCCTGCAAAGGGCCTTAACAGGTAAGGTGCCTGTGTAGGTGACGCTGGGCAGATGGTAGTCAAAATGGCCGCCAAGGATAGTATGCCCCCATCTCCCCCTCTGGGAGAAAGACCCCGCCAATACTGGTGACCCCCCCAGGATCTCGGACCAGAGTGGCCCAAGTCTTGGACAGAGGAAGGGGCTGTGGGACTCAAGGCATGATCCAGAGGGTCCCACTCTGAGTTTTCCAGCATGGTATTCTCAGGGGTCCATCCCTTCCTGGCTGGTGGCTGGGAGTCAGGTATTGAGCTGGTGGCGGCCAAGGAGTTGGATGGTGGCCTGCAGAGGATGAGGCAAGCACCTGGACATTGACAGAAGATGACGAGGCAAGCGCCTGGGCGAGACATCTGGAGACGACAGGGCTGGTGCCGGGGGGTCATCAAGAGATGACGGAACTGGAGCTGGCAGGTCATCAGGAGATAGGGTAAGGTTGGGACATCTGGAGGCGAGAAAGGCACAGCCACGGGACCTGGGGGTAAACAAAGCACAGCTGGGTACCTGGAGGCGAGTGTAGCACGGCCAAGGCACTTGATTCTTGTTCAGGCAATATGGCTGCTGTGGGGTCAGGTGTGTGTGAGGTGGCCCTTATTGGGCCAGCAGCCTGGGCCTTAGGCGGAGGGATCTTTTCTGGGCTAAGAAACTGGCACTTAGGCGAAGTGACCCTCTCTGGGCCAAGAGACTGAGACTCCAGTGGAGTGGTCCCCTCTGGGCAGAGAGACTGGGATTCGAGCAAGCTGTGAGAATGCAGCGGGCAAGTCTATGGTGGGCTCTGAAGAAGAGACAGGCAGACCGGCTTCAGGCGAGGAATAGGTAGCAGGCTGAGTGTTCTTGTGCTCCACTAATCCCCTCACTTCTGCCAGCAAGCGCTAGACCTATTCTGCTTTCAGGGGATCTGTGTCTGGGGTGAGCCAAGCCAGCACCACTCCCATGGACGGGAAAAGAGCTATAGCCTAGAGGATCCTCCAGACCAGGGGTGGGGAACCTGATCCATGGAGGGCCAGTGTTGGTGCAGGTTTTTGAGATGACCTCTAAATCAGCCAATAATAAAGCAGTGCTTCTCAACTCCAGTCCTGGGGACCCACTGTTATTAGCTGATTGAGAGGCCATCCAAAAAAACTGTACCCACATCGGCCCTCCATGGATCAGGTTCCCCACCCCAGCTCTAGACACTGGGATTGCCCCTCTACTCCTGATGGACTTGCAGAAGGGAGATAAAGTCCTCTGCCTGAAGGTGAACTGGTGCCCATGGCGTGGATAACCCCTTCGGTCCCAGGATCCAAGGCACCTGGGTATCCAGTCCAGCAAGTACAGGAAAGCATGGAAGCTGTAGAGAAGGGGAAGGCTGTTGGAATTTTTTGAAAGTCCTGTTATTCTGTCGTGCAAAGCAGGACAAAGGATGCAGGAGCATGTGTTACGGCAAAAGTAACAGGTTTTTATTTAACTCAAAGAACAAATGCAGAACATAAATAGGATCACAAGGGACCCAAAACAGGAGGACGAAAATAAGGGAAGGCACTGGCAACATGAGGGAATGACATCAATGACAGGACTCGGAAACACAGGAGTGAGAAGCACTTTTGTACAAGACTGATGAGGGAACAAAGGAGAGGCAGCTGGAGTGATTAACACAAGGGCAGGAACGAGAGGTAAGGCAAACAAATAACATGTTGGGGTCATGCTAGGGAGGAGACAGGAGGTTCAGGTGGACATGATAGGTCAGATGTACCAGAGACAAGTCACACAAATTTGGCTGTTAATAAAGGTTTTTTGGAGTGGTGGGTGAGTGTAGGGTAGGCTTAGGTGGTTATTATGGTACTACCATAAAATTTTTTGTTTACTGTAGGATTTTCATTCAGCGAAATTTCACTTGGATAGACCCCTATCCCCCCACAAGAGGTATGATGCTATGAAAAATTAAAAACTGCCCCAACCTTATTGTTGGAGGGCTAGAGATAGAGGCTGGGGTGTGGGAGGAGTTGTGATTAGATAGGGGAGGGGGGTGATGGGGCCATCCAGGGAATACATCGTTTTTTTCAGCTTCTTTGCCTTCTGTATGTGTATCTAATCACTAATCCTCCCAAACCCCCAATCTCTATCTGTACCTCTCTCCACCCCCCCCCCTTCCACATTCGGCAGGGGGGCTGGACACAAATAGAATATACATATAAACTTCTAGTGGCTCACAGTTTGAGTACCACTGACTTATATAATGTCCCTGGCAAGTTCCAAAAAGATCCTTAGAGGTTTCAGATCACTCTGTTCACAATATAGCGTCTTTCTGCCATCAACTGTCACCTATCGCTGCTGTTTCAATTTTGTGGTGATTTGTATCAGGTCTCAGGTAATAAGATCCATCATAGATCACATACAGTGAATATAGCAATAATATCAAATAGTTATGCTACTGACAAGGGCAGGGGTCTTATCTAAGTCACCCTTCCCTTTGCTGTCACTAAGTGCTGTTGCTTCAATATTTTGTGTGATTTATCTCAAAATTTGAACAGGTCCAGATCTTCACCCATACAATGTGTGCAAAGTTCAGAAAACATCAGACAAATAATTTTTGAGTTAATGAGACGATGTATATATGCTCTTTTTGCTATAACTATATAGTGTTGCTTTAATTTTGGTGCAAAATTTGATCACTTTCAGTTTATTACCCACACAGCGTTCTTGCAAAGTTTGAAAAAGATCCATATAGTGCTTTTAGAGTTCACACAACTAAATGTCTTTTGCAGCAAAAATAATACCCATCAAATACTTTTTGTTATATCTCATTCAAAAAGTCAAATGTCATCTGCTTCCAAAATTCCCATTGATATCACTAAGTGTTCTTGTTTCAATTTTGGGTTGAGTTATCTGAAAATTTAATAATTTCAAGTTTCTCATTCATACAATGTGTTCACAAAGTTTGAAAAAGATTCCTTAAAATACCTCTTCAGTTATCACTCTAACAAGATCAAGTGTCAAAACTGCCCAGTTCTTTACTATCGCTATGAGGCCCAGTCTTCAACATCAGGTTGCACCACTTCGGTCATAGGTCTTAGCTATTATGCCGCCTGCCTCCAATTGTTTCAAATTTGTCTTCCATTCCGTCTCATAATTGAATCATTTCCAGTTTGTGCACCATACAATGCTTCTGCTAAGTTAGAAAAAGTTCCATCAAATCATTTTTGAGTTATTGTCTTTGGTAACAAAAGCATATGTATTCCCAGTCTGGGGAATACAGTGATATAAACGACATCTTAAGACATGGAAATTAAGACATACACAAGGAAACATAGTTAACCACCTGTTGGGGAAAGACTGTATAAATTGGCAGTCCAAACCCATACCAGGGGGAATTTTCAAATTATCTGTAGGTGTAAATGTGTCTACATTCTGCAATGTGTTGGTGCCATGGGTTATTCCATGCCTTGTGCCTGTAGCTTCCCATATAAATCCTGTGTGACCCTACTTAGGACAAATTAAATTTCCTCCATCCATTTATCTATCCATCCATTCACACACCTATCATCCATGGCTGCTTACCCAGTGAGTCTGCAGCTCATCCCAGGAAACTGGAAGCAAAAGGGATACCAGTAAACTTGCATTTCAATTACATTTTATTTTTAATATGAGTAAAATAATTATTTAGTGATGATTAATGTGCAAGTTTCTTTCTGTGTAAATGTCTTGCTGAATGAAGTATTCTCAAAATAAAAATATTGCACATTTTATTAAATGCAGAATGTAATGGCAAACTTCTATGGTAAAAAATTTACTTTTTGTTACTTTATTAGCTAACTAGCTGCTAAATATGTTAGCCATTTGTGAAAATGCATAGTAATAAATTAACTTTATCTATATAGTGCTAGTAAATGGCTAAAACATCCAGCAAAAAGCCATGCAGATTCTAGTAATACTAAAAAGTAAGTGTCTGTTTCTTTATTCCAGCAGTTGTAACTTAGATATTTAAAGGTTTTCCTACAAATCTGTTCCATGTTTATTCAGTTGTCCTTGTTTACAACACAGGAATTTATATTCTTAGACGATTAAGCATGCTTTACAGTGCCCTGCCAGCTCCAAAGCTTTAATCACTGTGTTAATGCTGGTGTTCATGGGTTTCACAAACAAGCGTTTTGGAGTAGCTAAAAGAAAAAGCATAAAACTTCCAATTTAATTCATTATGTGGCCTGACACTATTCCTGCATGGAATGATGAAGCAGATGAAGAATGTTAGTGGTGGGTGCCATGGGTTGGAGGTCCTTGCACGCTTTTACACTCTCTTGAAGTGCAAACAGGAGGCAACGTTCTCCTTCTGCAAATAGGGATAAAAGCAGCTCTCCAATCTAAACTAAGGGGAACTGAAAACAAGACCTGACGTGTCAAGCCCCCCCCCTCCCCCACCCAGTTTGCCACAAGTGCTGTCCCAGAACATTGATTCAGACAACTGGCTGCCTGTGCCTGAGGGAACAGTAAAGAAGAAGAAAAAAGAAGCCCTCTTACTATTAAGGTAAGCTTCCATTTTTTCTGCTGAAATGGACAGTTCAGGGCAGGGGGCATCGAGAGCGGACTGCTGAGGCGGAATGACATATTAATACAAGACACAGCAGCGGGGGCAGGCGGCATAATAGCTAAGACCTATGACCGAAGTGGTGCAACCTGATGTTGAAGACTGGGCAAACTGCTGTGCTCCTTCATGTACGGTGCAAGGTGCTTAATCGGAGTTGTCTCTGTACCAATTATGTAAGAATCGTAAGCCATACTGTGAACTTTGGATGCAAGTATGCCCTATAGAATGAATGATACAGTAAAAACTAAAAAGACAGGTGATTCATGCACATCCATATCTCTATGAAGACAGTTAAACCGAAGGAATCATTGCAACATTTTCCACCTGAAATCTATGAAATATCCAATTAATAACCAATAACAAGGAGCATAGAGCACACACACCCTATCACATACCTCGGGCAATTGAGAGAAGTCAATTAGCCTAACTGCCTGTCTTGGGACTGCAGGAAATTGGAGTACTTGGAATAAATTTTTACAGCACAAAACAGCAACATATATAATTTCAGATATAACGTTTTTTTTTGTAATTCCTTTAAATGTTCATTTTGGTTTTGATTATGTCAATAAACAGATAGCCTAGCAATGAAGCTGACGTACCATACCATACCATACCATACCATACCACAGTATACCATACCATAGCATACCATACCATAGATCTGAGTGTGACAGAGTGTACTAATTTGTGTTGATTTTAGAGAAATCTGGTAACATTAAGAAAACCATATAGCTAATATATTCTCCAATTGCTTTTACGTAATATTTTAATAAAACTTTCTTGTTTACTTGTGTCTATTATTGTTGTTATTATTATTATTATTATTATTATTATTATTATTATTATTATTGCTGCTGCTGCTTACTGCTCCTAGCTCTACTACAGTTCTTCGGCAATTTGTCAGTTCGTGAAATGGAGACCACTGACAAGCAAGACAACAGATGTGTTAAAAGACTGTTAAGACTCAAAAGGAGGAGGAAGGGGGGCTGTCTTCGTGATATCCTGTGTAACGCATTAAAAGCGTTTGGGCTATACATGGCGTAATACGTATTAAGCAACGCTTTCTCCTCGGGCTGTTCAGAAGTTTCAATTAACGAAATATGTATTTTAAGATTTTTTTTTGAAAAGTACGTCATTTACAGAGGCAAATTTTTAAATACAGATATTTGGGGGAAAATTATACGAATAACTATAAACAATAGTAGTGTATATTTAGGATACACCACCATTCAATTTTTCAAAATTTAGAATTTAATTGATTAAACCGAGTACAGCAAAATTTCACAGCTCATATTCATTACATAATGAGGCGTTTTGTCTTGTATATTTATTTGTAGACTCCCAAAATCTCAGCCATCACCTACAGTGGGCTACTGTAGCTGAGTGGGCTACTTTATTCCAGAATGAGCCACATCTTGATCAACTGTATTTCCCTGTCTCTCAGTAAACCCTGCCCTCTCTTTTTATCACTCAATTGACGTGTTGTTAGCAAATGGGAGCGGAAGGGCTGATCTCTCGCCAGAAGAGGTCATTCTGGCTTCGGCTGCCACTTGTTGCTAAACCCTCCAGGGCTCCAAGACTGTTTTCTTTTTTTTTAATTGCTCGGTGAAGGATCGCTGCGCTCAGAGACACGTCCACGTTTAACTTTCAAGAAGGGACTGCAGCATAAATATCAATTTATAGTTTCAACTAAACCAGAAGCATGGTTGATAACGCCGCTATAGCAACAAAATCCGCGTTGGTAAGTTTCCGTTCTTTCATCCCAGGCATAGAGGAATACTGTAAGTACATTCATTAGCAAGTAGTTTTATAATTAGGACAATCGAATTTCACATACTTATTATTCAAGTATAAAAGTGCTTAAATATAATGTTATTTTTGACCTTACCTTACATACACATGTATAGGCTACGTTACACGTATGCTACGTAATTATTTTGGATATAAATATATAATACAAACTTTACATTTCTCGACTGGAACATTTTTTTCCGTTCTGTGAAGTATTCAGATGCGATTCGACGGAAATTATATGAATAGATAACATATTTTTAAAGATTAGCCCACACAGTTCAGTAATATTTAGTCTTTTTATTACCTTAAAAATTGCAGACTGCACGAGAAATAAGACTTAATAAAGGTATCACGTAGGACACATCTGGAAACTTATTACTAAACCATATTGCGAGCATATATTTAATGTTTAACTATATAGCCCTCGCCACTCTATTTACCATTACTAGTTTAAAGCAGTCTGTCTATGAGTTTAATAGCCTATTTTGAACACAGCATTAGCCCGCTATTGTGTACTTCTCTAATAGTTTTGACTTTTTTTAATCCCTTCGTTTCGATCCACGTATTTACACTTGTCTTTTTTCCCGTGCGCCTACAGCAGGCAGCCTTCTCCCCGGCGAACAGCCTCCCTCTGTTAGCCTCGGCACACGGCCACTTCCCAGGCGCTCAGTCCCACCCGTCGGGCGGCGGCATGAAGCTGGAAGCGGTCATGGAGAACCTCCAGAAACAGCAGGCTGCGCGCCTGGCCCTGGAGGAGAAACTCCGGCAAGCCGAGAAAGAGAAAGAAATAAGATCCATGGTGAAGGCACGGATCCAGCAACAGGCCCCGTCTTTCCGTCATTTCCAGGCAGCGGTCCAGGGCTCGTTCACCGCGGGATATCCCGAAGCGTACCCGGGCGCAAGCTCCGCTCGTCACTGCCAGCGCACTGGCAACAGGCGACAGGCGGACGACTCCGATATAGACGACGAAGCGGATCGCGGTCGCGACATAGAAGACGATGATCGGGATATAGAAGAAGATGAACTGGAAGACGACCGGGTCGGAGAAGAAGAAGAAGAGTCGTACTGCAAAGCCGATCATTCACACCAAAGTGAAGGCGGGCGAGAACAAAATAAGAGCGCCGGGCACTCGCAGCCCAGGATGGGTCAGGCGTCTTATCCTGCACCGGGGGAGTCCGAGAGCCCCGGAGGAGTGGCGCCGCACGGACATCTGCAGCAGCACGACTGGACGTACGAGGAGCAATTCAAACAGGTACGTCTGCTGCAAGGTCTACATGTTTATAATCTAAAATAGGCGATACGGTTATTTCTCATAATAAACAGAGAACAAATATATTTTTCCTTAACTGCTCAGTAATAATTCCAGTACTACACTATATTCACTCAGAAGTTACGTACGCGACTTATAGATAGCATTTAAGATCACGGTTAATATTAGTAGATCTAGTTGTGGCATCTTGCTCAACTCCTAAATGCGTATTGTAACCCTAAAGTTATTACCATATTGTGACATTTAGAACGCGAAAAGTTGACTTATTAGTACTTAATTAAACTAGTGATACGTTATAGAGTGATGTGTTATTAGTACGTGCGTCTAGGTCCCTGCATGGTGTAGGCAGAGCCGACTGCAGTTTTGTTAGTTAAGCATAATTGTTTAGGCAAACAACTTGTGCATTTTCTTAATGTTAGATGTTTGTGAAGAGAGTGATGTTGTTAGTCGCAAGGTATTTTGACTCCTTCATAACTCAGCTTAAAACCAATACTTTGCAATACCTTACGCAGGACTGTTATTATTTATTGATTTCACTGGGATGTTATGTTTATGTGAAGGTATCAGGAAAACAATATCTATGACCCCGTTTTTTTAGTCCATTAGAAATGGCTTTATTGAAAGGACTGAAAACATTAACATATTGAAGTTGAGTTTTAATATTATATTTTATATTTGATTTTTGCAGTTTCTTTAAATATAAATTCCCTTAGTATGTTTTAATGAAAATATGAAGAGGATTGTGTGATTATATCATATCTACAGTATGATTATGTTGAAGCAACAAATGAAGTTAGTCACCAGTGTTAAATTAGATTAGGAATGGAGAATCAGTATTCTGCTGTTCTGAATGGGAATTTTGTATTTAAAAATAGTGTATTCACATACAAGGTTCTAAATATATTCACTATTTACTTTAGTTGTACATTTGACAATAGTAAGGGATAAGTTTAGCATTATTTTGTGAAGCAACATAACAATGATTACTTAATGGTATGGTTCATTCCATTTTCTTAATCACATCAGGAACTTGTATATTAATCTGATATACAAGTTATAACAAGATAGCTTTCTAGATAATCAGATATTTCCAGTAATTAATTGAATCATTGTGACACATTTAAGTATTATAATGGCTAGGAATCTGCATGGAAAAAAAGCAGGTGGAAGCCAAAGAAGAGGATATGTTCAGGCTATATTACACACCTTTATAATGAATCCATTTGTTGTTTTATTAAAAACACATTAATGAATGCGTCAATGAGGCAACGGATAATATTTTTTATGTTTATGGCCAGATCTGCTGGCAAAAAAAATGGGAATGTAGGGACAACTGACTCGCCTGGGGTGAATTTCATTCATGAAGGACTGCCCTTCAGTCTCAGGAGGAAAAAAAAAAACACACGAAGATGTGTAAAGCTGGCAAGAGTGCAGGAAGTTGGAACTGGGAGCATTCCAGACTGGCTCACACCCAAAAATCCTGGGATCTCCTTCTCTAGCCAAGTGTGTCGGCAGCTAGCCAGAGCATTACGAAGCAGAATGCGTACACCCCGCCCCCTGTGTTTCTGCCGGTCTTCGCTGCACTCCTGCACAGCAACGTACAGTCAGGCGTAAATGCGCATGCAGGGAGACGCGGCATAAGCAGACCTATTCAATGGGGAAATGGGCCTTGGTGCACCACAACTTGCTCTTAAGTGCATTTTAACACAATAATTCTGTTATTTGCTGTCATTGTTCTAATTCGTGTCGCTTTATGTCAAAGCTGGGAGCTTGGCTTTGCTTCTGTTTTAGTCAGTATCAACTGTCTCATCTTAACTGGGCACCAATGTATTTTGTATAAAAATAGCTCTTTTACTGTTTTCCAAATAAGTTCACCTTATTTCACTGTAGATAAGTAAGATAATTACCTAATATGGTCAGGCAGTGATTATGAAAAATAATTATTTGGTGAAATGTCAGAAAAAAATAATCTGATGGCAGTTCCAGGGGAAAATGGCTTTGACAATGAATAGTAAGGATGGTCCATTGTTTTAATGTCTTTGTTTTGTCCTGAATGTGCTGAAATAGCTCCTAACCCTCCCACGGGTGGCTCATACAAGCAGGCAGAGAGGTTCAGGGGTGACAACAGGCTAACCTGGGAGCTTCACCACCTTTATGCTTTTGAGCATTATCTTTCCTTTGGATCTACCAGTCCGGCATGTAAATCCCACTAAAGATCCAACAAACCGCACAGCATGGAGCCTTGGGAAGATAAAACGTGCACGGTGTAAATTCCCCATATGGGGAAGAGCTTCCACCCAAATCTCGGGGTTTGCATTAGCACGACTCTGACAGCTGGAATTTACTTTTAACTGGTTGCTTTAGGTGTCGCGTCACTACAAGTGTTAAGGATAATGCCTGTGCGTCTTTTTTGTATTCAGCAAACTGGTGCTGTTGTGTAGGGTTCAAATGGCTGTGCTGAAAAAAAACACTTGTTTGTCCAGGTCTTCCTTTAATACCATTGTACGCACTAACTTCAGTATTAACAGAGAAGTGGGCCAGCTTGTTTAGAAACCACTCCCTAGGCTAATGTTAAATTTTTAATTACACAGAAGAGGCTTTGTTTTGATATTCAATGAAGGTACTGAACCAGTTCACTGCTGGCTTTTGATCCAGTGCAGGATCAGTTGGGTATTGTACATTTTTTGTCATTGTTGCTAAATAATTGACAGGTTACCTACTGTTTTGACCTACAGGTCAGGCAATGTTGTTCTCAGGGCAGGCTGTTTTAGAGTACTTGTTTACAGGATGATGTTGCTGATATTCCTCACTTAATTTCCTGAGAGGCTCTCATTGTGGTTAACCACAGATGTCTGTGGACCACGCTGGTCGTGCAGTGAAATGAGAGGGCAAAGCAGCACGTGAGAGGATTACCTTTATTCAAAGGCAGCGTCTGAAAGTAGCAGTTCATTAAATCTGCCATTTTGCCTTTTGGATGATAGTTCTCAATTCCTGATATTGTGCTGATTGATTTGAGGGGCTTATGTTACTTCCAACAAGTTGTATTTGTCCGCAAAACTCATCACAGAGTGGCTAAAACGTGGTACACTGGAATTCTTAATTGACCTGCTCTGTGGAACTAAAACTAAAAAATGTACAACTATGTGCTACGTTAAAACAGCCAACAGCCAAATCTCAGGAATATGGGGTTGCTTTGGTCCAGAAGTAACACTCAGGTCAGAGATTTCACACTTTATTAAATCCCATTATTCTCTTTCTGTTTGTGCAATTTGTAGCCCCAGTCAATGCCAACCCCAGTGAACCAAGTGGTTTGTGACCCTGTTGGTTTGGAATCTGTTCTTTTATCCAGAAGATTGCTGGTTAAAATCTCAGAGCAGGTAGACTGATCATGCCGTTGTTGGGCTCTTATAACTCCTAATAACTGCTCCCGAGCTGTAAAAATGGCCGACACGCTTATCATGCTCTGAGCCCGAGCTTTACCTGGATGCGTGTACAGGCAATCTCCAGGTTAAGAATGTCCGACTTACAAACAACTTGTGCTTATGAACGGCCTGACGTAAAACCTATTATACTGAAAGACCGGGTTAAATACAATGTTTTGTAATAACTAACACACGCACTCTTTTGTGACACTCATGAAAACATTGTGTGGCTTCAGTGGTTTGTTGGCTCAATACAGTACCATATGTCGATTATTTATTATTATTATTATTATTATTATTATTATTATTATTATTATTATTATTATTATTATTATTATTATTATGTACTGTGTTATTGATTATTGATTTATCTACTCACTTGACTTAAAGACTGACTTAGGGAAAGGATTTTGTTTGTAACCCAGGGACTGTTTTGCAGGATGGAAAATGTGAACATCAACTTGGTTGCACAAACCTACCTCACTATACACATTAGAATTCTTAAATTATCTATAGGTCTTTTGTAGGTTTCAGTGATCAGCAAGATATAGAACAAGAGAGACTGGACCAGTAACTTAAGCTTGTCAAACAATACTATGCTAGCTCTCTAGCAGGAATAAGACTAAACAGCCTGCACACGGTGCTTATCATACATGTTACACTATACCTCATGTTATGCGACACATTTAATATTAACACTTTCAAAGCTGCTTGTGATCAATAAAAGAGAGGAGATTTAAAAAGGCCCTTTAACCTAGTAACGGTTTGGCTTTAATGACATTTCAGCCTTTAAATCTTGAGAATGACAGCATGCAGAAAAGGAGCCCCGTTTTGCTGCATGGAAATTTGTCATTTGTATCTTGTGCTTGACACCCCAACTACAGAAGAGAGAGAAACCAGAAAACACACTGAGAGCCTCAGACAGTGTGTATAAGTATGTACAGTCTGTATGATGCATGGATTGTGGACAGAAAGTACTTGTACAACTGCTTATGTAAACGCTAATTCTGCATGACTGGCATGCTGAAAATAGAGTGTATTAGTCTGGCCAGTGTTGGATATTTAGAGCTTTGGAACATAATGCCATCATTGTCCAAGATTTTCCCACCCCAGCATTTGAGGTTTAGAGAAGGACTGTTTAATTGTATCAGGCACGTGAAAAGGAGTTATTCCCATAGACAAAAATGTTTCAGTTTGTCTTCATTTTGAACATCTGTAAAATCTGAAGTACTAGTATCCAATGACAAATCTCATGTAGTAACACACTAATAACACATTGCCCAAACTTGGCAAGTCAAGATCTGTAAGATGTCTCATTTTCCTAGCAATGAATGTGCTATGGCTTTTGGTAAAAATCTGTTAAGCAAAACCTCCTGGAATATTCCTTACTATAAGGGACAGTTTGTTATTTCATTAACAGAGGAGGCCGAAGAAGAATAAAAATGGAGACAAATTCACTGTTTAATTAAAAAAAATAAAAATAACGGAGGGTATTATGATTCATAAACTGGCCCAGTTTAGCATCTGGTAAAAATATCTATTCAGAACAGGAGTAAACACTGGCATTACTTTGCACAAAAAGGAGAGTTTGTTTGTTTGGCGCACAAAGGGTCTTTGATAGAGATGGGGTAAGCGGTCTCCTGTTCAGCCTGCTGTTCCATCTGCAGACATGCGTGGGCGGGGGGTCACTCGTAAGCCCATTTGGCATACGTCGCTGTCACTGGTGAGTGTTTCTCCACTTGGGTCCACAGGATGGAATCTGGGCCTTGCTGATCTTTCCTCGCCTGACGCTCCTTTTATCACTCGGAACTTCATTTCCTCCGGAGGTGGCACGGTGGCGTGGGGATTTATCTTGCTGCTGTAGCTTCTGGTTCTCATAGGTGATTTGCCTCTCATTTATTTCAGCTAGAGGAGGGTGGAAAACAAAATGTAGAGACATGGCTTCATTGCAGCTGAATAAATATTCTTCTCTATTGCCCTCTTCGCCTAACACTTAATTATTTTTTTTGGTGTTATTTTGTAACTATTAAAAAGCCAGCTGTAGTTTTAGAGGAACAGCAATCTGCATATGTACCACAAAATATTTTTTTATGTTTGAATGTTATTGCAGGTGAGATCATTTCAAATTTAATGAGGCACTTCTTATTGCCTGAAGAAATTCTGTAATCACTTACTAAACTGCTATTTAGTATTAAAGAAAGGAAAGACATTAGTTAGTAAGGAAAGCTGTGACTGTAGAAACTAGCGTGTAACCTCTTAGAAAAACACTTGGGATATTTTAGGCATACTGTATATACTACCTATCTGTTTCTCCAGTCTTTTTGTGCTATTTGTTGTTTAAGTTATTTTTATTTTTCATAAAATAGTTTTGTTAGATCCAACAAATACCTTGGGATACAACTGTGTAACTTTATTTTTTAAATCATTAATTTACACTGAAATGCAATAATGTAAAATAAAATTACGTTCTAAAATAAAACAATGTTCTAAAACGATTATATATTTCATTTCTAAGGTTGGAGCGATATAGAATTGCACCAAAATGGTGGGTAAAGTGAAAAGTCAGGCTAATCTGGCTTAAAATAATGAGGAAGTAATTATACTGAATATAGCAGTGACTGGTCACTAGACGTTACTGCTTCTTGATCATGTTTTTTGACCCTTCTCTGATCTGCTGGTTGCTTTGTAATTGAAATGTCGTGTTGGGTTTTGATTTAGGCATTTTATAAGGTTAGTAATTGTGTCAATGGTAATTTATAAACGTAATATACATCCTTCACATGTACACCTAAAGATACAAAATGACTGTGGTTAGCCCATGATGGAAAGCATGCAAATAGCATTAGCTGTGTGGTTAGATAGCTGTATTAACTGCATTATCTATCACAGTACCTAATACATATAAATCAATTTTCACTGATATGTTGATACTGTAATACATTGGCAGACTGCATTCCTGGCAACATTACTTTTTATGTTATTAACTCTCGAATGATTCTCGTCTTTTCAACTAAAGAACTCAGAAGTGGTTGTCTTGGGTAAGTTTACAATGATTTCTATGAGTTATGTAGAAAATATGATTGCAATGTGTTTTATATTTTTAACTTGAAGCATTGTGAAAAATGAAAAGGGTTTCATGTGCAGTGACTCCTTTGCACAGCTGGCTAAGGTATTGTCTCCAGTGATTTGCTGTCATTAAAGCCTGTCATCTGTGCCCTTTATAATGTGTTCAGTCAGGAAGACTGAGCGGCCCTGGGAGGGACCCGGGAAATGGGAGTTTCAGTGTCGGTAGTGGCTCTTCGTCTTTGATTCAGGAGGTCAGTAATCCCGCTCCCTTCCTGTGATCCCATCACAGCCCATGTTACTCACAGATGTGCCGTCCCAGGATATCCCAAGGCAGGATAGAGGCATTCAAACACCAACAGTTGATCTGACAGTTTAGGTCAGCTGTAATGCTAAAATGTGACACCCCTTAGGAATGGAGAACAAAGCCTGATAGCTACGTCAGTGAATTTCCCAGAATGATTTTAAACGTTGAAGGGTGGTATAGCCCGAATGCTGCAGAGCTGCAGTGATGATGCGCCTTTCCTGAAATAGCCTGCAGAAATCATCACCACTATTTCTGCTAATGACTTCAAATGAGATGCAAAAATGCAGTGTTAGTGCTCAGCTTGTCAGAAGTCAAGGACTTTTCCATTGTAGTCTATCAAGGAAACATTCATTATTATTATTCTAAAATTAAACATAATCATAGGATATTTTGAAAGTATTAGTGTCGTAATCAATGTTTTGTGCACATGCTTTTTGTCATTCCTGGAAATGAAATATGAAAAACTTAACCCTTCTCTTAATTGGGAAAGGTGTCCAAGGGTGAATCAAACACAGAATTCCTTGGTCATTTGAAGGAACATTTGTGACCCCCCACACTGCAAACTACACCAATTGCTTTCCCTGTTTGTTTTCTCAACCTGCTAAAGAATCTCCTGCTTCAGCTTAGGAAATTATTGTTTTCAAGTTTCTTTAGTAATTATAGTAAAAATAAAATTATAGTTTTTATAAAATGATGGTTTACGGTCACTTAATTCACTGTAGTTTGGCTAGGAATTGTATAAATCTGTATTTCTGTACAACAACATCAAGAAGACATAAAAAACCAGACAGTGTTCTTAAGCAAACATCATAAAGGGATGTCCTTATTAATCCTCTGTGGGGTGATCTTTGAGATGTTTGATTAGAGGTCTGTCACTTTTTCTGCTGCAGTTAGGATGTATAATCAATTCTGACATAAAATGTGAGATATTTGTTGTTATAGTGAGTGAAGCTCCAGTAGTATCTCCAGTATTTATCCTTGCAACATTTAATTATGTATAGTTTTCCATTTCTTATAAAGTTGAAAGAAAATATTAAAGTGGATGCTATACTGTATGCAGTACTTGGTAATACACAAATCTTATTTGTGTAAAAAGCAAAGACACAGAGGTTTTGTGTGATTTGTGTGAGTGTATTTCAGGCAGAGTTCCTGTGATTCAGGAAGGTCTGTTTTCTTTGGATAACAAAAGCAGACACAGTAGTTACTCTGTAAATGGCGTCACTCATGCGGTTCTACAGCGTAAGTGAGAGTATAAGGTGTTCATTGCTTGTAATGGCTTGAAACGAGGCATACTTCTATAAATATCTGTTTTAGTGGTAAATGTGTATAATGTAAGGGATTCAATTTTAGACTATAAGATATATAAGTTATATTCCGTTATAGTATAATGCAGTAAATAGTGGCAAATCGTTTAACTTTCTGGTACCACTTTGCAATAAGACTACCCTTATAAAGGGTTTATGAATGGTTTATAATCAGGTTATTAATTAGGTTATAACACGTTGTAAATCATTAATAGACAATTATAAACAAGGTGTAACAGTTTTTTTTTATATTAATGAGTTACTACTATTTATAAGTGGAAAAGTGATCCTTATTGTACAATGGTACCAGCTACTTAAATAAGTAAAATAATTACTTAAGGTTTTTGTAGTTTTGTTTTGTTGAAATAAAAGCATGTTGCATGCTTAGAACTTCTAATTCCTAACAGACAGAAAGAGTGCTATATGTTCAGATTGTTGAGTATAGTTAAACCTTGCATTCTTCCAGCCATGTTATCAATACACATGGTGAAATTGTTCTGTTGCCTAACACGGATGTTGTAGTTGCCTCAGACAAATTAATAATGTGCATAGATGTTATTTTGCATTCCTCCACTTGGAATGAAACCTGTCTGATTAAAATATGCATTCTGTGCATGCTGCCATTATGCTGTTTTCTGTGACTTACACAGTTTATACACTTAAAACATTTAAGAAGCAACTAGAGTCTAAATATATAATGGATGTCTAGAGAGACTGCTTATTGATGAGATCATTTCAAATCACAGAACAACAGAAACATGAAATATGAATACTGATTGTGAGGAGCTCAGTATTGGTGAAACTCACACATGCGTTTCACATTCACATACCAGGCAAGTGAATTTCCCAGTAGCCAAGATGAGGGCCATTAAATTTCTTTAATTCTTTGCCGGTTAACATTGATTCTGTAGAACATCTGTCTTTTATGGTATCTGCTTCTTGACAGGCAAAGTATGCTGAGAGAATGTATTTATAATAACTAGATCAGTATATATTCTTTTTCCATTTAGATTCTTTGGCCATTTGACAACAACAAAGCACAAACATTGTCTCAACAGCTAGCCGATTTCTGACATAAGTAATGTGTCTTTGGTATGAATATTGTTTAATACTTGCTAGTTAAATATCATTTTCTAAGTTAAAAAAAACTCAGTCCAAGGTGTGTGTGTTTAAAAAAAATTAGACAGTGCATTAAATTTTACATACACACACAGACTTCTGGCATTTTTTGCTTTTTTGATTGCATTGACAGATCTTTGTGGGGACCCAAAACACAGTTCCCATAATGTCAAAAAATAAGTTTTTATTACATTGTGGGGGACATTCGGTCCCCACAAAATAATATAAACCTAATTCACAAACACACACACATACAGACAGACAGACACAGACACACACACACGCACATGCACGAACGCACACAAGTTGGTCTTCCTATCTAAATGGGGACCGTCCATTCATTTCTATGGGAAAAACCATAATCCCAATCACGAC
>JAODLC010000123.1:11801188-11821034 GCA_026781145.1 Hippopotamyrus pictus | reverse complement strand
ACACACACACACACACACACACACACACACACACACACACACACACACACACATATACACACACACACACACACACAGAAATATTTGTGGGGACCATCCACACACATGAATGTGTGTGTGTATTTCTTATATGTTTCATATATATTTCATATAAATCTATATTTATATATCTCTATATACTACCTGTATTGATACATTATTTTTGTGTTTAAAATACAGAATTGTCACAACATGCATCTCAGATTATAAAACAAATATTAGTTATTTTAGTAATCATTTTAATATTTCATTACTTTTTACCGCCTTGTTGTCTCACAGATAATACGACTCTTTGTGACTGTCTTTTTGGAGATATGGGTACTAAAAGTGAAAATATCTGAAACATATTTCTGTTTGATAAATGTTATCTAACAAAGAATTCTTTAGTGGAGCTGCATTTGTTCAAGTTTTTGTTTTACATTCCAAAAGTGACTGAAAAGATAATATTTCTGGTAGAAATACCAGAAGGAGGTCTTTTTGTGAGACTTGTGAGACTAAATCTACAGACATAGTGTCAGTTATTTCTAGCATTCTCGGTATGCCTTTTTAAGGTCGCCATTCTGATTTAACTAAATAAATTGGAACAACAAAATGGAACCATTTCATATATAACCATGGAATGCAATTGTAGTAAACTTCTCTGTTTCTTACAAATCGGGATAATCATATGCACTATAGAATGGGGGAAATGCTTGTGTTTGTCTGTGAAGTCCATAGTTTCCTGCTTCAAGAGCTAAGATCTAAAATCTAAGAAAATCAGAGAGGTTAGAGTAACTCCAAGAGCATCTGAATTGTAGAAAGCAGTATAAAAAGTATGAGTTCAAATTGTAGTGCATGTTAATCATGATAATCATGATAAAGAATATGGCACCCTTGTGAAGATACTTAGTGTAGCCCTTCCTCCCAAAGTGATCAGCTGGGAATCCAGGCAAGAGGCAGGGAAGCAATCAAGAAACCAGTGACAGCTATGAAAATCGGGGTCCCATGGCGACGACGGGAGACGCTGCCCAATGGTCAAAAAAGGACTAGGGACTTCAAGAATTTGGTCATTATGATGCAGTGGTAAGAAGAAAGTATTTGTGAAGATATATGGAATTAGCAAAAGGGCATTATCAAAATTTATATAATACTATAATATAAGACCATATTCTTGCAAATAATAAAAAAAGAAAAATAACTGAATTATGCATCAGCAAAGACTTTAGACTGAAATGGAGTTAACTTTTTGAAGGGTAATGACCAGCGCCACACAGCCAAAGTGGCTCTCCGGAGTCTTCAAAATGATACAGTCATTGTCCTGAAGTGGCCCTGTAAAAGACTGCACTTGAATCAGCCTGAGAATCTTTACCGCCACAGCATATTCATTCGTTTTGTACCCTTAAAAACAGGAGTGGAGCATGATGAAAAACAATTTGTCAAAATGTTTGGAATGGCTGCAGGAGGGAAGATATAAAGTGAAGTAAATGAAACTAGTGAGCATAAATGGAAGTAGTGCTGAGATGTGGCAATTAGACTATCTCACAGGATCATCATATTCTGCTGAATTGACAAGACAAATTTGTTTCATTTTGTACCCATTATTAATTAATGATGTATGAATTATATCGAAGTGCTTGCTGCACAAAGGTTGTTCAAGCCAAGAATATATAAGACCATAGAGACCCATATAATTTAGGAGCTATTCAGGGTTACAATAAAGTGGTCTTGTTATTGGCTAGGAGGCTGTGTCACTTGTCACAAGGGTGATCCTTAGGTTATAAACATTTGTATCATATGACTAGAACGAGACTGGCCGTCTGCATGGGCTCAAGGTGTTATATGTGGATTTTGGTACATCAGTGTACCAAAGGTGTGAAGGCCTGGTTACCTGGCATATGGGCATTTGACTTTGTGTGACGCTGCCAGAATAACTAACAATATCATGTCTCATTATCTATTGCCTTTTGAACTTTATATCTTTAACAAATTCAGCTATATGTTTATCTAAAAGTTTCTAAACAAATCCTTTGTTTGGATTTTAAAAATAAATGTACATTACATACTAATTTGGGAGGAATGGCTTGTTATATATTCCAATATATATGTCTATATATAATGTCCATTTAGTCTCCACCCAATGCTGTCTCTTTAAGAATTCGGTCCAGGAAACATGATCCCCTTTCACTATGCACTGCCACATCTAACATGGGCTTGCTGATGCTTTTTTTCTGTTTAGCATGAGCCGAATCTGATGACCTTTCACCCACATATAGCCTAGCTATACAAATACTGCTGACAGCTCATGGGTTTTCAACACAGTTGCTATATAAAAAGCATCATTATATGGTGCTGTGGAGTGCAAATTGGGCATATTATTCTCAGCATGGAAGCACCAAGTCATCGGCTAAATTTAATTGCATTTCTCTTGTAATATTACTATAGAAACATAGTAACAAAGTGGGAAATTTACCAATCAATTACTAGCAGTTGATATAAAAATCTGATTATTAGGCTTGGGTGTAATTGTGTAGTGACTGTTACTTGCCATTAACTGTATTTGATGAGGAAAAAGGAAGAATTATTACCTATCAGTCAGTTAAATTGAATTACAATAGTACATTTATACAAAAATGTTTTACAATTGAAAACTGAAAAAATGCTTTCCTGACCCCTTTACTGAAATACATTGAGTAACTCTCCTGGGAAATTGTATAAAAATGATTTCTAATGTGAAAAATAAAGCATAAAACAAATTCTTGATAATAGGTGACAGTGACCTGGGGTTGGTAATAATGCTGAAATGATCTGGTTACTGAAGGCTTGCTGCGTTAGTGTTTGGACAGTGATGATAGGGCAGTTTGAAAAATCACTTTCAGTCACCACTCTGTTTCCCGCTGGGTGTTTGATATGTCAGCTCTTTTTATAAATGTTCCATTGCAGAACAGAGCAGCACTGGGAACTCTACTGACCACTGGTTTGCCGTTGCAATAAACAGTGCAGTTATTTATGTAAGTTCCTGCTATATGTACTAATTATATATACAATATGTGCTATGGAGTGCTTCTGAAAATGATTCAAATTTATATTATAAAGTGAAATATGGTGCTTGTGAAACCTAAAAAATGAAGTTTTATATATATATATATATACAATTTCTTCTCAGCTTCAGTGTTTATTTGCTGAGCTGGCTGATTGTCTGGGTCTCGCTGGACGCAAGAATAGGCTGTTGTTTTAGCAACACCATGCATTAGCCACACTGGCTGGAGGCCTGTATTCCAGAAGCGTTACGTAGATCAGTGCAGTCGTTTAACACAGCTCCCTGTGCAGATATCACAGCAGTGTGCCAACCATGATATTTAAAATAAGGAAGAGCTATGCGAAAATGTATCATTATTTCACTTGATTCACTCATTAATTATGTTTTCGATTCAGTTATTGCTTGGCTATTTGGTCATAGATTAAAACTCATTTTTATTTGCATATTTAGAAATATCTGTGTGAGTTGCACAGTCGTTACATCAGACCCCTTCTATGGAAGCCCTGTAAGTCCTTCTATGGAAGTCCTTTTGTCATATGATTAAATGGCAAAAAAGAGTAAATATTTATGTAATGCAGCATCTTCTTTACAGTATCACACCATACAGCAGAAAAATTTAATATTTGGTGTTGTTTTTCATCTTCATTTCTTCAGTGTTTTTTTCTTTTCTTTTTCTGGTGGCCAGTTGGAGTCCTGGGGGGTCATATAAGATCAAGTGTAAAACACACCAGTTTATTGTTTTATTGCATCAGTGGGTGTGATTGTGTGATAAGAGCTGTCCAGCTTTAAAGCTTAAAAACCTGACTTACTGCACAGGTCCCTTCTTCTCAAGGAGGCAAAGACAAATTTTTCTGATATTTTTGTTGATAACAACTTGATTTAATGCAACATGGAAACATAAGGATCTTTCCTGCTCCAGACTGGGAGCAGCAGAGTGAAAGAACAGCATAAACAGATAGACACTTTCTTTGCAGGCCGTTTGTGCCACATAATCTCTTAGTATATTTTTAGTGCTGATTCATAATTAATTGCAACATATTTACAATGGATTTGTCTGGTTAAATAATTAAAATACTATACATTGACTGAACGTAATTGAATATATAATTTATTTTGTTATCTACATAATGTAATTGTAATCTCTCCACTAATAACTAAAAGGGGCACACTAGAGTGAGCTTTCAAATTTCACATATAAAAACTTGTACGTGGTACATTGCAAGAACTTATAATATCATAGTGTAAAAACCACAGACTTGACAGATTGCAAACTACACATTTAAACAGAACTTAAAAAGCTGTCAGTTTTTGAATTCGTTGAACTGTGGTTTCATTATCTGTTACAGGTCAGCAAAAGCCATAACTAAGTGAGTAATGTTCTGTAAGAGCCGAGAACATTTCCCATTTTCGTACTGAATCTTTCACTCTCAAGTCACACATAGATAGACCAAGATGGACTGAACCAGTTTAGTGCTTAGCTGTTGCTCTGGAATCACTTTGTCTATAGTGTCAAATTCATCTTTGTAGGTTAACACGATGAAATCCGGCTAGTAACCAAAGAATCTAAATTTGTGTTTTTATATGTATTTTTGTTTATGCTTCACATTAGCTGCAACTTCATAATGCCTTTGTAATGCATTTGTAAAACATTCATTGCATCTTCATAATGTATTCATAGAACATTCATAAGCAGCATAGGCCTACCTTAACATCATAACATTCATCATAACAGCTGCAATATACATTAATAGCAAATGTGAGTATATGATAATAATATTATTATAATGTTATTATTATTACCATATAATGTTTTTTATTAATGTATACTGTAGCTGTTCACTCATTCATTCATTGCATTAAATTTAGGCATACTTTCAAATATAACATTTTCAGTTGTTTTCATTATTTTAAATAATATTTTGTATATTAAACCCTTACGTGCAGGAATAAAGATGTGAGATTTAACAGTGTGACAATGGACAGTACTATGTCATGTTGCTCAGATCTTCTACAGTGATGTCGTTGCCAGTAATATCTTCTCCATCTGCATGCACAATTGTGACTTGACCTGCCTGCCTGTATACAGACAGGAAATACCATCCCTTTTTTGATGTGGCAGAGTCATAAATTTAACTGCACCCCNNNCCCCCCCCCCCCCCCCCCAGCCAGCTTTATCCTCTTTCCAACCCCCTCCACCCTTTCCTTTAATTTTAACCCTACTTGCAGGATTTCTTTAATCAATTAAACTCCTTTCCTTTCTTCAGTACTCCCTTCTCGTGTGATTGTGTTGTGCTCTTAAGGCATGGGAATGACATGTTCACCATGATTAAAAACAACTATTTGTTTTTGTGTCAAAAGACAGATGTATTGCCTAATGAGACAATTCTGCCTTACGGTTTTGTGTGATGTGAAAACAGATGTTATCATTGAATTAGGCTGTAAACATGCATCAGTCTGCTAGCCTTTTGTCCCATTTTCCATATGTCGGTTGATTTATTACGTGACTTCCATCCATCTTTAATATAAATTAGATTAGCCTAATACAATTTCTGCTCCCAAATGCTGACCTCCTAATTCACTGGTAATTCTGGTAAACTAAGGCATGGATAAAAACAGACTGTTCTTTTGTATATTCTTACTATTTTGTTACTTGTAAGAGGTCGATGTCGACTTTCAGGTGTTGTATGGTTGAAGTTGTCGTTATTGAGATTTCTTACCCTAATAATATTTGCCTTTGGTGGACATAACATATAGTTGCATCAAGCTCTTTGCACTGCGGCTGGAAATAATTCTACATTTTGAACTTGTAAGATCCTTAAAATCAGGTTTTATCCCTGATTTCTTTTCAGTTGACTGGCCGGCATTTACTTGCAAATTGTGGCGGCAATTTTACTCCTAAGCACAAATAACATAAATAACCAATATATGAAAAAAAGGCATTCAGTGTAAAACTCATTTTCATGCTGGAGAGCTGCTTTAGAGAAGGCATCTTTGAGACTAAAGAATTAGATAGCAGCAGCTTTGTACCTCTGCCTGGCAAAGAAAATTGTATTTGTATCTAGTACTGATATATCAAGTCAGTAATGCCCAGTTCAGAGAGCATTCCTTGCTGTACAGCAATCAGGATGCCGGCCATTTTGATCCTAGCTTCTCAGGTTCCATAAAACGCACACCCAACACATGCTATTTGCTGATATAGCACGGTTTGTATGGTTAATGAGAACCCTCAGGAACATGCCCTCAGCTACCATCTCTCAGTCCCTCCTCACTGGCTTGAGTTGCTGCTCTCCTGTTGATTTTCAGCTGGGCAGCTCTTATGGCTTCACCCATTTAAGAAGATAGCTGTTACTGCCAGGGACCCAGTGTCGCTGAGTAAACATGGAGTCCCTGTTTCAGGTTAGCAGAAGACGTGTGCTTCTCCTTAATGCTTGTATCTGCCTCTTTTTCAGTATGAAGCTAATCATTACAAAGTTGCAACTGATAATATGAGTTTGTAAGGATTTAGAGGTGGTTGCTGAAGATTAGTTACTCTTTCACCGGGTCTTGATTCTGTTTTTTATTGGAGATATTATTCTTATTCTTCATACCCTTGTCCGTTGCACACATTTTTGGTGTGGGCAAACTTAGGTTGACACGTTAATGTCACATTTATGCTGACTGATTCTCACTGATAGCTGAAACTGATAAAGTAAATCAACAGTTTCATATTCGGAAGGAGGACAAATGTGGGGAAAAAACACTCTGCCTGAAAAACAACACTTTGCAACTTCCCATTTCTGTTTTTTCAGAACCATGGACAAAAAGGCACCATGTGCATAAGAACTGTTGACATATGGCATGACTTGTTTTGAAAGATTATTGATGTAACGTAAAAGTCTTTTGGGAGAGTTTGTAAGGTACAATAGTAGTCAGGCAGGTTTATTCGTATTGTGAGCAAAGTATGCAAAAATGACCTAATTTTCCATTAAAGCATGACAGAAACATGGTTGAGTAAGAATTATCTGTTGTCATTCAGACCTTCACACCCACCTTTGCCATACACAAAATCAAACACACATTAAGCTGTCAGTCCTATAAATGCATACTGATTATGGACTGCTGATGTATCTGCTTGTGATATCATCAAGCTGGACTGTGTAGGATATACCAAGTGCTGAATGTACATGGGGGCCCGTTTTTTCTGTGGTTTTCTTCCACCTTTTTATATCGAGGCGAATCTCTTGGAGAAGGAGTTATTCTGGCATGCTATAAATATCAGACAGACCTGTTTGAGTACGACTTAGTAGTAGTATTACGTGAAGCCACCTCCCCTGCCCCCCTGCCCACTCCCGCCCCCCCGCCCCATGTGTCACTGGGATCCTGCATTGTCTCCTTTTGCTGCTTAGTGTGAGCAGAAGGTTTGGTTGACAGATTGAAGGAACTGCCAGGTCAAAGAGGTTAAATTAAACAAATCTGCCCATTGACTTTCTGTCTTCCCCACCTCCCATTAATATCATTTACTCCTAGGCTGCAGGGGCTGCTCAACACTTTTTTGATATGGCTGTGAACGCAGGACTGAGGGTGTTGTAGAAGGACCCCCCACAGTGAGACCTCCACAGTCGGACAGTATTTAGACACAAAATAATTATTGGATTTAATAAACGCTTATCAAACCAATAGTTCAGAACAGTTTTAGAAGTTATTTTATGGCAGTAATTACAATTTGATCATTTCTGAAATGAATGTTTGGTAATTGTCAGATCCAAAATTGTAATTTTTCAAGAAATGCACAATTACATTTATATTCATATTCCTTTTATTTTGCTTTTTACTTAGTTCTTAAATTCCCAGTAGACATAGGTGTTTATCTCTGAACAAAGGTGCCATTTGTTGTTTTTTTCTGATGATTTCTTTTAAAATGAGAAGGTTGGGCCTAATACTCCACTGATTTGTTCCCGCACATCTACATTGTCAGTTTAGCAGAGACTTACATTTGTCATTTGCGTTTACTGTCCCACAAATGAAAGTTTTTTTTTTGACTGTTTTGTTTTGTTGGTCTGATATTATTTAGAGTGCTCATTTTTATTAAAAACAAATTAAAACAACAGCTGTCCAGAAAGGTAGGATAAGAAACTGAAAGAAAGATTATACAGTGCTGTAAGAATTGCAAAGATTAGCTTGTGTATTAATGCCTGACCTGGGCTTTGAAATGTAGATGTGAATTACTATGACTCAATCTGAATTTCTTCAATCATTGAAAGGCAAGGGAGGAAATCAATAAACCTTTCATCATCGATTATTCTTGCAAAAGAAGACGACGACTTGTTTGTGACTTTTACAGTACAAAGATCAAATGTTTTTTTCTGATTCTGCAATTTAGATTACATGACAGCTTCACCATAACTGGTAATTAATTTTGAATATATGTTAATCATAACATATGACTGCATAAAAATGGGAACAAAAAACAATAAAAGGAAAGTTCTAGGTAGCTTTCGAGCTGTTCGAGGTGTAAAAGTTTTGAATAGAGTGACCAGAATATGTGTCCTTACTCCTTTATTGTGTTCCTTCTCATTTATATCTTTCAGAATGTAAATTGCTGATGGTAACCATAGTTATATTGTTGGTTTTAAGTTGCTGTGCTAATTACATTTACATTTTTAAACAAAAGGATTTCCTGTTTGTATTGTGACAGAGTCCCTTAAAGCTAGCCTGCTGCTTTCTTTTCTGTCTTATGAGTTTGATTTTGTGATTCTGCTCAGTGCTGTATTTCATTAATGATGGCAATTCTCTGGCTATAATAATTCTTTGTGACAGCTTGAAGTGTTATATTTTTAGCTAGTACGATGTTGCCACTGTCCTGTTCTGTGTGAATTATTAATAGAGTCCACTATCAGGCACAGCCACAAACAAGCACAGAATCTACTGGCTGTGTTGTACATTTCACAAAGGGAACGTCATCAAATGTCCATGATTATACTGAAAGCCTACTGCTCTGATGTTTGCTCAAAACATAGCTCTTCACAACCCCCATTTTTATTCGTTTCTCTCACTGCTTTATCCTTCTTGATGAAAATTCCATGTTGTTTTGTTTTGCTGTTGCTGATATTACATTACGAGAAATGGCACCTTTTGTAGCCTTTGCATAAAGAAGCTTCCATCAGTGGTGCTGAGCAGATACAATTCAGACAAGCCCGTTGATCCCGTGAGCTGAATGTGAACAGGCAAAGTTCGAGAGAATTCCTACTTTTGTACCTTGTGGTCTTTAGTTTTCATGCCATGGGTTACCGAGCACCAAAGCTAAAGCAACTGACAAATCTCTCAACATTCAAGATGGCAGTTTATTTAAACTTCGTGTGACAGAGCCGTGTTGTTAGGCGCCATTTAGGCCTGGAAGTGGCTTCTCAATTTCCATCTGGGTGTCACTTTACCAGAGGCTGCCACTTTCCTATTCCTTGTCGTTTTTCTGCAAATGAGCCACCCAAGTCCCAGGTAATGGTGCATCAAAGAGCAAGGCCTCCATTATCTGCTCTCCGATCTGGAGAGCCGATGTGAGCGATTTTGGGGCTTTTGCAGTTCCATGGGAGACGTTTTATTGCGCTTTAATAAGGCTCGGTGAAAACGTGTTCAAACACAGACAGGCACAGGAGTGAGAGTAAACACAGGGCAGAGGGAAGAGCGCTGAACCATTGAGAGTAACAGCTTTTGGGATCCTGTCCTTTTACAGGCATTTGCGCTAAACTGGCTTACCCTGCTTTTATCCAGTCACTTAAATGGTCAACAGCTAATATATATCAGTCTTGTGATAGTCGCTTAGTTCCATTTAAGGGTTTAAAAAACATTGGAAGAAAAAAGCTATGATCAAATACCTGCTCTCTGTGGAAAAAACTATTGTGTCATTCATCTTTGACAGGCATGTTTTGGAGAAGTAGCTGAGCGTGCAGGACAGCTTCTAATCCCTCCTGATGGGTGGATCTGAGTAGCACAGGCGTCGCCCAGATCGCTCTCATCTAGTGTTGAGTTTTAGCTTAATTCCCTGTCTGGAGCTTAATGGCAGTGCAATGCAAGAGGTTTCACACTTATAGCCAATTAAGAATGAGTTTCCAGACCTGTTATGCATGGAAGGCTACTTAAACATGGAAAATAAAAGAGCTATAATGATTATTTGATTAAAGTCTGTTTTGTCTGTGTTTTATGCTTGATGAGTGATACAGCAGGCATAGGCCATCAGCATGAAGGTTAAATATTTGATTAATCAAATTAAGTGCATTAAATATTTTTATATGATTATTGGTACTAATTACAAAAAGCACTGATTTGGTTACATTTCCATAAACCAAAGTTCTGCTGTCTGGCAATAGGTGAACATTACAGAATAAGAATGAAATGTGTGAAAAGTTATGCGAAGTCAGTTTCATTGTCGTGTTATTTTCTAAACAGTTTTAATGTCACATAAGTGTAAGCATTAATTAATTTCTCATCTGCAAAATAATAAAACCATATTCGGGGCTGTGGACTCCAAAGTAAGGTAAGAGTGGCTTTAAACTGTTGGTTCTGTGAATGTGTTTTTTTTTCTCATGATGTTATTCTGGTTCATTTTGCATAGTAGAAACCTTGATGGTTCATTTTATGGTAGCACAATCAAATTCCTCTGTTGAAAAACCTATGTACAAAAGCCAGGGAAAATAAACAGTTCACTCTGCTTGGCTGTTACTATACAACCATTTTGTGCAAACCTGCTTTTCCACCTGGGTGATTATTGTTTAGCATGCCTCTTTTACTGCACTTGCATTGTCCTTTTCTTTTTGGCTCTGGGAGGGCGTCTCTCCTACTTGTTTGCAGTGGTATGTGAATTGGTTTGTTTTTCAGTGTCTCATGTTTTTTTTTTTAATTTATTCATCGCATTTCTGGTTGTGGTAGTGTGTTGCTTTTGCTAATCATACATCAAATTTCTGCATTAAGCTGAACAAAATGTCCTCCTCTCATGAGTTCAGGGAAAACGATTATAAGTGCTACAGGAAATCCAGGAAAACCTACTACCTCTGGCTTGAGAGGGGACACTTTAAAAAAATAGCATGAAAGTAACCCAGCCAGCCCCTTTTATTAATTCATGTCACTGATTCAACAAAATTTGAATATCGAGACTTAGAATGTATGGGTTTGTACAAAGAAATACCCCCACCCTAACTTTTCCTTTACTTCTGTTAGTTAAGCATTTTGATGGTGATAAAAAAACATGAAAAATTGCATTCTTAGAATTTTACGGTGTCTTGTTCCTTACTGGGTATGACCAGTGGGAGGGTAGGACTACGTTACTGAAGCAGAACTGAGTATAAGTATTATAAAGTAATGCAACCCACACAAGTATGCATGCACAAACAGAGACACCTGTTGCTATCCCTAAACCGTATGGAAATGACCTGAATTTCAGTATTTTTACTGGGTATTGACCTCATTGTAACCTCTTTGGACTTTACTCCATTTTGGAGTAAAAAGCAAATTTTGTGCACATTAATAAATGGCATCTCTGCTTCTCTAACGAATGAGATCTTTCCATCTGTATGTTGGAATGTGGTTTCTCACTTTGAAAAACATGACAGCTAAACATATCTTGTTAAAGATATGCAAAATTCTGATATTTATGACAGGCAGATAGAAAAAAAAAATTACGGATAATTGGGCTGCTGCTTTGTGATTCATAGTGCAGTGTCAGTTCCACAAAAAATTGCACAAAAAACATTGCTTCTTAAAGGGCCAGCATTTTTTTCCAAGACACATGCCATTCAAATTACTATTTTACGTTGAACTGATATGTTCAATTGTTATGTCAAACTGTTCCTTCCAAATGTTGTGTTAAACCATAAAATAGTTGATAATAATATTCATGAGTCTCCTCTTTGTCATCTACCTTTAATGCCACCTTTCTCCCAACTTCTTCCCTTCTTTGTGGAATATTTGCTTTCCTGGTATGAGCAGGTAAATCGAAATTTAACATGCAGTTCGTAGGAATTACTATGGTACGAAGAAAACAGGGGAAAATTTTATTATTAATTCTGGACACAATACGAGGCTGATTCAAAATATACATTCACCTAATCAGAATGTTACTCAGGAATTAACCACATGTTAATTTGGCTGTGGATAATATTTTTATTTTGGAAAAATATATCTCTCTTTACTCATTTAAATTAAAAACTCCCCATCTAGATTGTCCCATTTCTTAGGCCCAGTGCTTGTCTGAGGTGCACGGTGACTCTGTACTGAGTCAGAGGTATGAAAAATGTATGATTGAGAGGATATGGATATTTTAAGCAATCATAAATTAAAATTATAATATAATTATATTAAATTCTTCTAAAATGATAGTGACTGGTAATTCTGTTTTCTGTCTGATTGAATAACATAATATTCTACCTTCCAGAACATCAATTTATAAATAGGATAGCCGTGCTGTTGCCATGAATCACCAGCCTTTAGAGCCAGTAAGATTATTCGGGTGATGAGGTTCATGCAGTACTGCTAGGATTAAAGTACACAGTGTAATTCTTAGGTAATAACTATGTACAGTTAATTGATTTATGTTGGACAAAGAAAGGATAAGTGCTCAGATAGGCAATAAAGAAGTTACCCTTTAATTGTGTATGGAGTCATTACTATTGTTATGACTCCAGGAGTTTTGTAATTGGATGAGGTTATAAAACAGAAGCAATACAAATTCTTCACTGCGTACTAGAGTAAATGTCCAGAACGACATCAATGCATGTCAAATGTTATTAATACAAAAAAACATAGACTATAGAATGTTGAATGGATGGAACAACATCAGAGTTCTTCCATGATATAGTGTTTGGTTTAGAAATGGCTGTGAATGAAGTGACAGTTCACAGTCATACCTTTACTCACACTTTGTGAAACTGTACACAGTTGATATTTGGAAATTTAGCTTTTAAATATTTACGTTTATATGGCCTGTCTTAGATAATGATATTTTTAATTTATCTTAATTTGCTTGGTAATATCAGCCCTCAGTAAACTTTACTGAGAAAGGACCGTCAGTTCCAACTTTCTGACTTTCTTACTCAAATCTGTTGATGAAGGAGGGATGAAAATTAAAAAGAGATGCAAAGAGAAAAGTGAATGGAGTGAAAGGCAAGATAGTGAAAGGCGAATTGGTTTAGTTCAATTTAGCAGATGCAGCAGTTGTCTATCCAGTGACCTTTTCTAACCAGCCAGGTCACTGGCCTGCTAATCCGAGCTGCTCACCCTGTGTTTTATCATAAAAGCTTTTTATCACACGGGGTCAGGTTAATATTTGAATTCAAGTCACGGTGGCATTGAGTAATTTCTCAGAGGTTGCTGCGAACTTCGAGTAAACAGCAGGACGATTCTGAGCTGTGTCTATTAAGCATATAAATGAATACTTTATCACTGTACATTAAACTGCCTTCTCATAAGGAACAGTTAAATATTAAACAAGATTTTACTGTGTGCAAGCATGCACAAATTCAAGGGTCAAATTAAATGTAACTGCTTTGCATTTAAATATAATTTCACAGAATCAGTTTAATGATTCTTGTGTTTGCACAAATAATGCCTTAGTTTAGTTTGCGTGTCTTTATAAATATAAATCTTGCACTGCTGCCAATAAACAGAAGCTCAACAGGTTTTTAATGCATCATCATGTCCATATACAGTATCAACAATGAAACCTAGAAAATATATGCATTTGGCCAGTAGCGGGTTAATAGATGAAATGGACACAAACACTAATAGACACTAATAGATTATGAGAGAAAAATAAAAAAGTAGGAATTGTGGACCAGACCTGGATAATTAAGCCAATGTAATTGAAGAGTACTGAAGGCACATTGCATGATAATAACTGTGGGAGAATATTGATCATATTCAGAAATGAATGCAAATTGGCTTAATCAATTAATCAATAATGCCACAAAAGAACAAAAAATATATACCTTCCACTATCTTGAAAGGCATTTGCCCCACAAATAAACCTGACAGTAAGATTCTTAGAAGCAATCAGACCTGTAATTGGAACATACATTCTCTGACTCTTTACATGATTGGTTTAAATGTGGAATTACTTCATGTTTAGGGCTGGAGACAAAAAGCTAAACTTACAAACGTAAATGCAAGGCAGTGCCAAATACTATATAAAAATGCAAAATATATAAAAATGGTGTGTTGTGTGTGTATACACTATATGTCTTCGTTGCTTTTCAACACTGTTGAACATCAGATATTATAGTATAGAGTAGTGTAGAGTATATCTAGAATACAGTGATTTTTACTTGGTTTGTCTCAGACAATGTTTTTAGCCAAACATCAGTGATACTTCTTACCCAACAGTGATATGTAAAGCTTAGACTTAGAGTTTTGCATTAACCATGTAAAAACAATAAAATAATGTAATTCTGAACAAATGTAGTTTGGAGGCAAAAAATATACACTTAGAAGCATACTTGGGCAGTTTTTCCAGTTAGTGAGGGATTTGATTGGTCATGGGCATTTTTAACCATGTAAAATCTTTCAACCAAGTAAGATATTTTAGCTTAATTTGACAAACTCACCAAAACATGCCATAAATGTGTGATTTTCAAAGTACCGTAGGACTCCTTTCTGTATAATGCAAGGTATTAATAAAAAAAGATGTTGATTTATGGCACCCATCTATGGGCCTTGAGCATCTGCTTGTGTTGGGCTTTAGCATATATGGCAGAATTGACATACAGTAGCTACATTACAGCACTGTCTGAATGAGCCTCCCATCATTATTAATCTACAAAGCCTTTAGTTCTGTAAACTCCATTCCAACTCCATTACCTAATAACCTTTCAGCTGTACTGCACGAGTCGTGTATATAAGCCAAGCAATGCAATGGTGCTCTTTCAAAGGAGAATCTATTGCAGAAAGAAGTGCTAAAATTCCAGCTCATCGTTTAAAAACAAGGTCTATAGACAAGTAAGAGTCGACATTAAAACATCAAAAAAATGTAAAAATCATTCACATTTAAGTTTTTTAAATCAAAGTTTAGGCATGCTTCTTAGAAAATCTGTTTTACGTGCCATCTAACAGTGCAGGTATTGGATTTGATGAAAGCCAAAGGCACAATTAAAGGGATGGATGTTTTATAAGTACTGTAGGCAGTTTAAAAATAAAAAAATAAATAAAATAGCTACAGTATTATTTTGCTGTGTCATTTCTCAAAGCCAGTTGTCTGAGATGTGGTAAAGAAGAGGAAATGGTACTGATGTAAATACATCAACCTGATCACCCTGCTTGCTTTCTGTTAATCACACCCGACCTTATCTTTCCAACACTTCTGGGTCTAACAGCTCCTGCACCTTATAACACTCAAGGGATGAATTATGCAGAGATGCTGTTTTAGTGGTTGGATCCATAGCTCTCTCTGCTCCATAACAAAATGCCAGCACTTCTTATGCGTTATTTAAACTGTATATTTAAACTTTTACTTTCTTGATGCCATACGAACACCAGTATTTTCACATCCACTGCATATGCTGTAATCGATTTCATATTTGATTCCCCAAGGTTAAAAACAGGGATTTTGCCATTATCACCACCAAAACAATGATCTGTAACTGATCTGAAATAAAATGAATCCAGCAAAATTTTTCTGTCTGGCAGCCGTAAACCATTTATTGATATTTTTAACACACAATGTATCTAGTCCAATTATTGCCCAACATATTGTGTTCAATAACTGACAAATACTTTCTTCTTTGTAATCTCTTGTGTTACATCACGGAAACAAATTCTCATTTCCATTTACGATACAACCAACATTGTTTAACATTTTAGAATGACAACATTAGCTTAATTTTTATGGTAATTACAAAAAGTAGGGACCCTTGTGGGATCATTTGAAGTACAGTATGTGGATTGCATGGATGCATATGTCCTTTGGTCTTAATTTAACTCTGGAATAATGCAGCAGATATTCTAATGTTTAATGAATTGTAACAGCTATTATTATTCTTATTATTCTTTGTTCTGTCATAAAATCTTATAAGAAGCAACATTTTTAAAACTGTTGTAAGAAAAAGTATTATTATGAATAGTCCTGCCCAGTTTATGTTGCTGTTAATATGCTTAAATGTTATTGAAAGGATCTGTGGCAAGGAAGAGAGGATGGCTCAATGCCAGGTTGCAATTTTAGGAAATCACTAGGTTCTGGAATATTCTGTAATTCTTTCTTTCCTATTATGTATGACTTTGTGACTGTTCTTGGGTTTATTACATTTTATTCTAAGGATAAGCCTGATAAACATTAACTTATTAACTCCAGATTAACCATTGGGTCATTACAAATCATTCTCCCTGCAGTCTGAATCGACCTGTAAATATTTATGTAGCAAATAATTATACTCTGCTATTGAGTGTTTACTAAAAAAATTATCTGAAAAAGATTCACCTTCACTTCAAATTTTTGTTTTCAAGGAATTGTCAACTCTCTGAAGTAGTAGTAGCTGATATCTGTGACATCACAGAATAATACAAGTATGAATAAACATAGCATTTTCTGATTACAAATCATATTTGTAAATATAAAACACAAAAATCGCACAAGACAGATTAATTGGTTTTTTTTATGTTCTGTCTAGAATTCACAGGTTAATGCAGTCTTAATGACCATGGGAAAATGTGCTTTTCCTATCAGAGTCTTCCTGTTGATACTAAATGGCAGTTTTTCAAGAATTATAGTGGTGCTTAGGGTAAAGTGTTTTATAGAAATAAAATAAGTCAAAATAATCTTGATTAGTGTAAAAAACTCATAGAGGATGTGGACAGCAGTTATAATAGGTGACACCCTTATGAACTGATGCACTGAATGTAAAACTATTACTAAAACTAACAATTGCTGATGGTTTTGCACATATAAAATGCTTTCCTGAATTTTTCCCAAGTTGTTTCACGAGAAGACAAGCTATCATTATACTTTAATATCCTTAATTCACCAGTGATACAGACATGCATCCATCTACCCACCTTTCAATCACATATTCTGGTCAGGGTTGTGTGCTAATCTTAAACTTGAATCTTAAAAAATGTAATAGTTCTATATCACCAATAGATTCATCTGTTTTATTTTCAAAATTGAGGAACGATTTGTTTTAAAACAGGATGTATTTATATTTTATTCAAATTGCCGATAAGGCATATACATACAAATGCAATAAATCCTAATCAGCATTACTTCAAATGGATTTTTGGAGGATTTGCATATTCTTTTATATGAAAAAAATTACTTTAATATAATTGTGTCTAATTGTGACTTATTTGACCTTTGAGATGCGGCATGACCTTACAAATAAACAAGTGCAACGTATATATTGATTTTGATCCTTCAGAGGTGCCTAGTTACCCAATAACCCCAAGTCGATAAATTTAAAAAGATGTTGCCATGGAAATAGGTGTGACCCTTGCAGTCCTGTCCAGGCTGTTGGTCTTTGTAAATGAAAATTTTTCCATTTCATTTAAAATTTTACGCTGTCCAACCGCACCACGTATTGTCATAAATATTTTTTTTAATTACAGCGTGGGTAAAAATGATTTTGAAGGCAATAAGCTTTTATATAAACAAGGAAATGCAAGTAGAGGGCATGATTTTTGCCATGTAATTTTGGGCAGCCTTTTAATATCAAAAGCTTAATGGATAATTTCTTGGCACTGATTAACAGCTTCACGAGGAACAGAACACCCAGAGAAGTTCGGTGCTTTGAACCGTGGGTTAATCATTGGAGGTGGATTAGGGGGTAACATGGTGCATCTCCCCAGCAAAGTCTTCAGGCTAATTGTCACAGCCGTCTGAGGGGTTTGCGATCCCAGCTTTTGTTGTGATTCATTACGTGTCACTTCAGTGGCCCAGGTCCTGATAGATAACCAGGCTTCAAAACTGGTTTCATTTTATGACAGGGTGAATTTGCTGAGGGGCGTACTGGCTGGTTTGGTGTGTCCCTTTCCAGCTCCTTTATTCTGGAAGATGAATGTGTAATGAGATAGCTTTATAATCTACTCACTTCATCAGGCTTGTTACACAGTGCCCAGCTGTGGTCTTCTCTGGTTTATGCTTCATATGTGGTCTACATGGACTGTTGGATCTACTAATGGTCAGTTTTGAAAATGAAAGCATTAATTATTTTGTTTAATTTGTTTTTTAAATTTCATTTAGATAACTGCACAAAGAAACTTGTTTGGAGATTTATCAAGACTCATGATCTTTTAAAAGAATTTTAATATATTACAAAATTGTTTGTTTTGCTAGTGAACTGAAATATAAATGCCTTACAGTTGACTGAGCAAGTCTGCTTTGTTCAAGATATTTATAGTATTTAATGTGTAGATTTAGTTTTGATACTTACAGTTTCCTGTTTCCAGAAAAGCAAAAGGATGAACTGATAAAAGCAGTTCTATTTCCAAGGAAATAAAATTCCAAATAATGTCGTTGTGTTGAAAAAACTTATGGGATGGATTAGACCACTTTTTCATAATATTCATTATTGCTTGTGTACTGCTGAAGCTACTTGTTTTTGTTTGATAATCTCAATATATATGGAAAGCAATACCAATAAAAGGGTTAACAACAGACACTCAGGGATTGAAAAAGGACACTGGTGCGTTAATGGTCACACCTGTTTCTAGGACAGTGGATCTCAAACGTTAGTTTTCCTTTAATAATAGTGGTGAACATTCCCATCTTCATCTGACAATAATTAGAGACACAGAATCGGGTCTGTAGAATAATCATCCCTTTCACAAAGGGACTGGAGGGAGTGGCAATTTCACAGGACAAAAAAAAATAGTTTCACCTTTTTGGGAAACTGTATCCAGCTTATATTTCCTAAGAATTTCAAATTCAGTAAGGGTACAGATTACGAATGTTTTTCTGTTGTTTTATTCTATTTGGTGTAATGTCTTTTACATTAATATTAAGTTAGACTAGTGTGGAAATTTTTAGAGCAATTTATTGTTATTAGACGGATATTGCTATTCTTTAATTTCGAATTAATACTGTTTCTGCATCACTATGAAACTTGCTTAGGCAAACTAGTACATCCAGCTGGATATGTTAGGTGAAAAGGAAAGAGTCATACTATATTTTTTAAATATATGTGCCCTGCATAAACAGGGGCAGCGTGTGGCTCAGTTGGTCTAACCTCTATCCCTGAGTGTTGAAGGTTGTTGGTTCAAACCCCACCTCGGCACATCTCCAGGTCCTTGAGCAAGGCCTTTAACCCCTGGCTCCCTGGGCACTGCTATGGGTGGCTACCCTCCCCAGCCAGGTTGCTCTCACCTACAGAGAGCAAGTTGGGGGGGGTAAAGAGAATTTCCCCATAAGGATCAATAAAGTAACAGTTATTATTAAAAGGAAGACACTTCAGAATCATGTTGGTTCCTACTTGCCATGTCTGCCTGACACTCCTGTCTCCTCCCTAGGGTGACCCTAACAAGCCACCCTTATTTTCCTTACCATTTATTCCTGCCCTAGTGTTAATCACTCCAGCTGCCTCTCATTAGTCTCATATATACACGCTTCCTAGTCCGGTGTTCCCCAGTCCAGTCATTGATGTTGAACCTCCCTGTTGCCAGCGCGCTTCCTATTGTCCAGTCCTCCCATTTCGATCTCTCGCAGTCCAGTTTGTTTCCACCTTCTGTTCCTTTAGTTCAAATAAACCCGTTTTGTTTTATTATAACCAGAGCCCGACCGATTTATCGGCAGGCCGATATTATCGGCCGATATTAGGCATTTTCCAAACTATCGGTATCGGCATT
>JAODLC010000123.1:11768143-11785770 GCA_026781145.1 Hippopotamyrus pictus | reverse complement strand
TGCATAAATATTCAATGTTAGAATTTCAGTGGCATATAAAATTCAAATTCTGATGACACAGATTTACTTCCATAAAACTGGTGGTCAAAAGTAGCAATCCAACATACTTGATCAAAATGCAAACCTGCAACAGAATTAAAAATGGTAGTGATGTTTTACAGAAAACAGGGCTTGAAGTTGGTCAAATCCAGGTTAGGGGAAATCAAGGCGGGGACATCATGAGGTCTTTTCTTAATGTGCTGCTTGGAATAACAAACATATAACTCAAAAGAAAATAATGCTCATTCAGAAATGGTAAATGTTTTTCTGACAAATAGAACAGTATTATGTGCACACAGCCTTCATTTGCTTTCTGTAGACTTTTAAATGTACATCATGTGAACTCAATAAAATGAAATGCTGCCATTCAAAAAACAAGACAGGCAAATAAAATCAACACCAAGAATCTGAATGATTGCCCTGAACCAGATTTAGTCAGATATGCTACGATTACATTTTATCTGTTTACCTTTCATAAGCGCTTATCAATTTTGGGTTGCCACGAGATAACTCAGTGTGACCCTCATTCCTCTATGTGACTTAAGTCGATTATTGTATACTAAGGTTTTAAGGCTGTTTTATTAATATTAATAAATTGAATGACCTTGGGTTATGAATTAAAAGGTAAATGGCATATTTATATCTTGATCTTATACATTTTTATTTTTAGATATTAAAATATGTATAATTTTTAATATTATAAAGTCAGATTTAATCTTTTAAAAAACTCTGGGTACATAACCACATTAATACCATGTGTGTGTTTGTATTTATATAACTTTATTGTGCTTATCAAACCACTGAAGAGAGTCTATAAGGTTTCTTGCAAAATCACCGCAACTAACCTTCCTGTTCCAAAATGATGATGAAATATGCTTGACAGAATATGCATCTAATCGTGAAATATTTTTGTTTTGGGTTACTTGCATTTGTGATTTTGATAAACTACACTTACAAAACAAATTCATTTTAATTGGAAAAGGTTGTACAGATCAATGTACTATACAGATTTCCTATAGTAAGGTTTTATTGATTAAGAGCAGATGATTTTTGGCCTAGGCAAAAGGTCCTGTGAAGTAAACCTGATTAACTGTGTTGCTGGAAGTGGCTGTTCATGAATGATTACTTTAACTGTATCTGATTCTGCAGCTTATATGGTAATATTTATTTTCCATCAATGTGAAGGTGTGTAAATATCTATCCTTCCATCTTCTAACTGCCTATCCAGGTCAGGTTCAACCGGGGGTGCGGGTCTCCTGTGCAGGCACTTTTTACACATCAGTTAGCCTTGCTACGTGTTTTCAGACTGTGAGAGGAAAGCGGAGTATCCAGAGGACACCTGTGTGACATGGGGGGCGGACATGTTAATTCCAAACACGCAGCATAAAGGTGGAATTTGAACCCAAACCCTGAAGGTGTGTGACAAAAATATTAACCACACTGTGTGTGGATTATCAAGATACACAAACATACCTGCAATGGTCCAAGCATCCCAGTTCAGCATGGGACAGTTTTCTGAGTGACTTTTTAAATTACATGAGTCACTAAGTGTACTGATTCTGACGATACCCCCCCCCCCCCCTTTTTGAGGTTCTCAGTGCCCCTTTTAAATCACCAGCAATCACAAAAAATAGTCAAGCTCCTGTCCCTTGAAAAATCTCTGCCCAGCACTGCTGATTGTAAAACATTATGTATATCAAGCTATAGTTCTCATTTGGGAAGGCAAGGAAATTAGGTTTTTGAATTTAATGTTGTATTGCTATTTGTAATGCACACCCCACAGTTCAGTTATCTCTGTGCATTTCAATATTTGTAAATAAATATTGGTTTTCTGCTTGTTTGTGTGTAAAATGCTTATTTATTATTTACAATTGTTTGTGCTATTTTGTCATTTTGAATTGAGCCCTCAGTTATATTTCTGGGTTTCTGCTCAGTTACAGTCACTTCTCCTGGGATTGAGGAGGGGAATTAATTCAGACCCTAAGTAATCTGTTAGGTCTCATCGAGGACAAGGAAACATTGTCAGTTTCATTGTAAATTTAATTACACCTTTACGAGATGTGTTTTACTGCCAGGCAGGTTCAGTTTGGCAATCTCATTTTCAGCAATGCTACATTTTCACTTAATTTTTTTGTAACACTTCTTGGTATATAGTTTTGTCTCAAGTGCAAAATTGTCTGTCAAAACCTGTTAGAAGTTTTCCAGCGGTTCTGCGGCATGAAAGTGAAATCTTGCCTTGTGTCCCCATAGACTCAACTCAGTCAAAGGGTCAGTGACCTTAACTGTGTCCTCTAGCCCCTGAAATCATCAATCATAAGATGCCAAAGCGTTTGTCACAGGGACCATTCAGAGTGTACAAGGTGATAACTTGTTTCAGTCTCATAAGGCTATAGTCTTACGCTATATCCAAAGAAACCTGTGTTTGTTTTAATGAACAAAGATTGTATGCTTAGACACAAGTTATTCATGTTATTAATAAACCCTTCAGAAATTAATAAACAGGTATGTTTTGGATAATGTGGCCTTAAGAAATGGGTAAATAAGATATACTCATGTAAACCCAATGCGTTCCTATATCATGCAAATAAGTCAATTAATAGTCTGTAGTCTAATTTTGGTAAATGTAATTCGCTGAATAGAATTTTATTGCATTTTCAGGTTATCTTCACTTGAGAGGAATCTCGCAGAAATGAAAGTAACAAAAAGCCAAAGTCATTTCTACTGAAAAGATAGTGTTGAGTACCGAAAGTGGCAAGAGACGTGACAAAGCTGTAGGTTTTGTCTTGCTTTTGTTAAAGTAGTAATAAATCCCCTTAATGTGCCCAAAGTCCTCCATCAACCAGGATGGAAAAATGCATTTTTGTTCTGTTAAATATCCGTTTTGATAGATTGTTTTCTCAAAGCTCTTAGTATAAATTGATTTTGGCCTTCGGTGCATCAGCATTTTCTGTTGAATTAGTGAATTTCTGTTTCTACATAATTACTGGGAATACCAACAAAGGGAATGAAAGACTGGACAGTTTCATGGCCGCTAATAAGTCAATTGTTGTTAGAAGGCAAAAATTCTTAGCAAACTTTAACAAAAGGTGTGTTTAAAATTATTCTCAAAAGTGACTGGACAGAACACCTTTCAGCAAAAACAGTACTGGGATAAAGCTGTCTAGGTCTGTCTTTTTTTCTTCTTCAGATTAGTGCTGTGTTTGTTTCATGATATTTATATAATTGCCAAAAGTTTGACTAATGTCCATTTATTTAAAACGCTAAAAAGTAATGACACTTAGGTTATTTATTGTGAAATGTTACCTTGGACTTAAATATGTCAGCTCCAGTTTGAGATTTCATGTGATTATTGGTAAAAATTAAAAACGCGAATTAGACAGGAGTTCATGTTTTATTACACTACACTGAAGAGGTTCACGATTTTTAAAGATAAATTCTTATTATTATATAAAATCCATGGATAATATTTTTTAAAATTCTGTTTTGATTTAAGGAGTGGTCCTTTTAGATTCCTGAAAGAAAATGTGTGAAGTTCTCTTTTTGTTTTGTTTTTATTTCTCATATTTTCATTGAGGTTCTTCCACAGTGGGCTGCATGTCTTTTGAGCTGTTTCGCATCGATTTGTCTGTGAAGGGTGCTAACATTCTCCCCAGTTTGACTTTCTAGTTTACTTCTTAAAGCAGCCATAGAGAAACGCCTCTGGAGCTCACTCTCTCACTCTTTTTTATGGATTGAGGGACACGGACATTATCCCAGTGCCACTTCTGTACTGTGTTTTGCGATTTATGACAATGAAGCAATAACTCCATTATCTGACCACAGTGTAACATGGATGCATTGTCATTTTCTGCTCGCTGTCTGGCTTTCATCTCATTCACATGGCATCTGGCTCTTCCTCAATACTTTCTGTAGATTTTTTTTTTATATAAGCCTTCATAACTAAATGGGTGTATACACTATTCTGTTGTCACTGCTAATTAAAAAAATACTTGGTCTTTAATCTGTGCCAAAATAATATTAAAAGCAAAATTTATGCAGTTTAACCACATAAGATCTGTCAGATGCCTCTTTGACTTCTGTAGGTATGTTTATACTGCCTGAAGAACAATGTTACTGTCATTGTCTTAAAATGGCCTGCATTAATCGTTTAATTGTGGCTGGTTGGAACATTAAATATTGCTGCATAAATTCAGAATTTCTTATGGCTATAATATTTATTTCAATAAATAGGCAATGAATAGACATTCAGTTGCTCTCCTTCGCTGCAAAACATGTGAATGTTTTGTTTATGTTTTTTGGTAGTTTGTTTGCTTTTGATAACGATAATTACCACTATCATAATATTGAATACTGTTAAATTGTGGCTTTTTTAGCAGATATAAAAATAGAGCAACACAAATGAAGGCACAGATCCAGATTATCCCCTAGCTGATTATTTCCCTCTGTAGCAGTTACTAAAACAGACACTAACTCTCCTGGAATGTCCGGGAATGTCCTGGAAATGGGCACAGACTCCCGGATGTCCACAAACAAGCCAAGGCAAATTGCAGACTCCCCCCCCCAACACCCCTTTCTCCCTAGACAGCTAAGGGTAACTAGTGCACATCCTGTCAACGAAACCTTCAGCCAAACCTCCTGTAAAATTAACTGTTCTGTTAACACAAACTTCTCAAATGTACGCTCTCAGTATTATACTACAAATTGAGATCCAGCAATACATTTGTTACATGTTATATGTTAAATTTGAGAATGTTCTATAGCATTAAATTGACTCATACCACTGCTTTGAGCAAAATATTATGTGTCAGTTCTGGTTAGTTATCCTTGACAATGGTATGACGGAACAACTCCTTTTCAAACTCAAATGAACAGCTTTCAGTTTACGTGACCTTGGCCTGAACTACAATGCCATGTGCATAATCCATGTTCACTTGCGGAATTTTAGTCCTTTTATTATTGTGTTGATTTGGCCTGGTGAGTATACACATGGACATATCCAAAATATTTAAATGAGATGTTGACTTCTCCAAATGCATTTTCAGTAACTTTCAAAAGGATATGCGTAATTGGACGAAAACTGCACATGAGAATAAATTAGACAGCAGTAAGTGAATTACTAATTACCCTTCCTGCACATTTCAGCTGTCCAAATAAGTTACATATTAAAATTTAAGAAGTATGGAACTTGCTGAATGAATGGAAAATGACCTAAAGTACAGTAAAAGAATTTGCAGCAATCCTCAGAAGTTTGTGTTTTCCATCTTTCTGCATTTTTTCCATGTTTTACAAAACAGTTAAGAAAATGTAATTAATGATATTGTGTCGGGTGCAGGTAGCATAGTCGCTATGTGTTTAGCGGTGTAGAGTCACACCACTGGTGTTGACGGTTTGACCATTGACCCTGGAAACCCACAGTACAAAAAGAAGCGATTAGGTGCATTGATGTCTGGTAATTGTACATGATGTGTGAGTGCGGACCCTGCAATGGACTGGCATCCCATCCAGGATGTCCCCTCATTCATGCCTTGTGCTTTCTAGTACAGGCTTACTGCAGCTCTGTACAACACAGGCAGGCATGGAAGATGGATTGATGCTTTTGTGTTTCATCAGTCAATAACATTATTTGGTGCATTCATATAAATAATGCTTTGCTGTAAATGCATTTTCCTTTACTTTTTCCAGTTAAATTACCTACACTCAGCCATTTTGGTTTCTGCTCAGCACAGCAGGAAATGAAAGGTCGCTGCCGCATTAATCCTAGTGCCCATGTGTACGCCTGAAAGAGAGCCAAGAATTCACGTGTGAAGTTAAGGTGCCCTGTCCCTCCAGATATTCCCGGTATTCAACTCAAAGAAACTGGATCAGTGCAGAGGATTGGCTCTGAAACAAACAAGTCAGGCAGTCACCTTGTCAGAGAATGTACACCCAGACAGCTCCAGCTGTCAGTCCTGAGTCTGCAGTGACATGTGCTCATCATGAACGTACATAGCACATTTGGTCATTGAAGATAGACTGATATATAGATCTACGTTGAGCGTTTTGTTGGGGATTCAGACCCCCAACCCTGGAGGTGTAAGGTAACAGTGCTAACTACAGAAGCACCACATCACCCTTAGCCTTCACTGTAAGACATTTAATCTGAAGTGAATACTGAGAAAAAGACAGGAAATGTAACTTTTATTAACTATTTTAAATGAGTATTCTAAATTAACCTCCCAAGTCCTCTTAACATTCTAGTTTTGATGTCACTTAGCCACTAATCCGAATGATTAATAGATAGTTTAAGAGAATGTTTAATAGAAAAAAGCGGTGGAAAGCAAATGCTGTTACTGGGTGATTTAGTGCCAGCATTGTCTTCAGGGACAGTGCGAATAAATCTTTTATTTTAATAGTGTCTCTTTTAGCATGTCAGTGCTGGAAAATGAAGCCGTAATTACCAGGCCTGATTGATGTGTTTTAGCCACATTAGACAATACTTCTGCTCCCACATATTATCTCTGCATTGTCCACATCACTTTTGTTTGCGCTATATTTTCTGTGTTATTGATTGCTATTATGGTCAATTCGATGTTCACAATAGAACTCTATCAGCAAAATGCAGGTTAATTATCTCAGGGTCAGGCTGTCCAGTGTATCTCATGAAGGGGCTGGCCTTTCACACATTACAACTCGCATTAGGTTACAAGGGGAAATTATTGGTTTGTCGTTTCATTGTGCTAATTAATGCAGCAGCTGTGCCGTTTCCCAGCGAGTGTAAATATTTTTGATGTGCTTGTCATTGGTTGCAATTCATTCTTGGACTTGTATTGAAAATGTCTTCTCTTCTTACAGACTTAATTTACAATACTGTAGAAAATAAAGGAAAAAAATACATTTACCAGTCATGCAAAACGAACGACCTTTGAAATAGTTTTTGTTTTTGAGTTAGATTAAATTTTTATGTTTAAGCGATAACATTTGAGTGAGATTGGATTGTGGTGCCAGTACATTATTTCTGTTCTGCTTCCAAAGTAAAACAATCTATATTAACATTCCTGCTTAATAAATACAATTATATATTTTATTGTGAAACCTGGTGCACGCCTGGTGGAATAGACTGAGTAGTTACTCACAAGCTAAGACGATCTAAGGCTCTTCTTAAAGGAGGATTACTGAGGCCTTTTTACTGCTCTTTAGACTGATTTAAACGTAGAGTCATGATGAGTTTGCCTTTTGTGCCTTTTTTCCTAGGTGCAACTGTGCAATGTAATGGGTAAATACATATACGACCACTATAATTATCTGTAATTAATGCTTCCCACATGAAGGTAGCATTTCCAACGTAACCAGCAGTCACACCCTTCCATTTTAGACCAGGTGGTTTATCAAATTTTGTGGTATTGAATTGCCTATATTATTGGAATTTTTATAGTACCGAAGAACATGTTACTGAGGATTTCAATTGTGATTGTTTTTTTAACATCTCATGACTTTGAATATGTAAATTTATCACTACATATTTCTGAAAAAGTTGTGTAATCACAGACGTGGGCAGATTTATTATCCAGACTGCCACAATCTTTATTTAGTATAATTTCTTTTCAGAATTGTGATGTGTTTGATACATATTTAGATAAAAATCTACGTACAATACACCTGAAATGTTTACTGCTTAAAGGAAGAGTATTGTGGAAAGTTCCTCGGCTTTTGTTGACAGAAAACAGCCATCCTGTCTTTTTTCCTGCCAATTAATTGAGGAAACAGATTTTGTATGTAGGTTTTAAAACTGACATTTCCCATTAACGAATGAGTGGGGTTGTCAGACATTTTACTTAGCCTAGATTAATTGGCCTTATAACCAGCAGAGATGCCTGTCGATGGACTGAAGTTAATGGCATTGATTGTGGATATTGTGTTTGCTTCTGCAGGGACCCCCGTGAATCGTATTCCTATCATGGCCAAGCAGGTCCTGGATCTGTATACTCTCTACAAGCTTGTCACAGAAAAAGGCGGCTTAGTGGAGGTCATCAATAAGAAGATATGGCGTGAGATTACTAAAGGTCTAAACCTTCCTACCTCTATCACCAGTGCAGCTTTCACTCTCAGAACACAGTGAGTACCAGTGTCAGCCTACTCAAATTAAAATTGAAACTAAGAATAAATCTTCTGATATAATGTATGTTTTCTATATATATTATGTGAAAACTAAATGTACTGTGTAATAAAGAATACTAATATTTATTTATATTATATTTATATTATTGTGCATGAATGTCATTAGGCATTTATGCTTTAAAAATACATAAATCTTTCAGAATGTCAAAAAACTTGGCTATGTGCCTTGTAACTTTTAATGCAATTATGCTCTGATGCTTGGCATACCTGAGCCAAATAACCAAATAAAAAAGGAAGCATGTTTGTGCAAGTTCATCGCCATACCTATAATTTAAGCTATTAAATCTTTCCTGGAGAAGCCAATAAGTTATTTAATGTCAGTCGACCACAAGTAAACGCACAATTCCAAGGATTCATAAACGATTAGTTTAACACAGCTTTGGCAACATGATTGCACTAAGTACCTCTGTTGCAAAACATCTTCTATGAAGATGAGTTTAAAAACACTGAAATCTCTCAAATAAATGAATAAATGGCCTCACCCTGTTCTTGCATCCCAGGCTTCACTCTGAACTGTAAATAAGTGTGTGTATGTCTCAGTGGAGAGCATGATGAGATATGTGAAAAGAAGCATTCCAGTTGGGGGTGCTTTAATGCATGGGTTTACCCAGGCTGAAACCCAGGGGCCTCTGTTCCACTGTGGCTAGTAGGGGGCATCTAACCACGTTAATATGCCTCTGATTCCAGTGTACCTGCACTCATACCTGTGCAAATGGCGAATATAACATGATCATCCGTTAATAGGATCATGTCCAGGGTGCCGCAATGATTTGTATCCTGTAGTTTCTGGGATATGTCAAGGACAAGTTGTGTACTGTATATACCTATATGGGATAAGGATGTGAAGGATGGATGGATGGATGCTCTGAACCTTATTTATTATAATCCCACAGGTATATGAAGTACCTCTATCCCTATGAATGTGAAAAGCGGGGGCTGAGTTCCCCTGGAGAGCTTCAGGCAGCTATCGACAGCAATCGGCGGGAGGGTCGTAGGCAGAGTTACAGCTCAGCGGTGTTCAGCTACTCCCCTGTGGGAACTCCCAGTGTCCTCTCCTCACCCAAGATCCAGATGTCCCACATGGCCATGGGCAGCCCGAATGTCAGCCACCTAGCCCATGCCATATCCATAAAGAAAGGTACGGAGAGTGACTCCCCTTATCCTGGTTTAAGTGGGCATTCGTTATGGCAGGATGAAGGACAGGGAAGAATGTTTTTGTGTTCTTTTAAAATTCTTCCACATGCTGACCGGGTCATATCCCAGATCACGACATACTGAAAAAAGATCTGTATCACCAATGTGAGCTTTTGTTTGATGGTTTTGCAAAGAATTCATATTTTCATTTCATACTCATCCAGCATAACATCTAGTTGCCCAGAAGAGGCCCACATTTTTATGAGAACAGATTTTTTTTTTTAGATTGGACAATGCTGTGCCAGTGCTGTAGTGTTTAAGCAGCACAGTCACTGCTTCTGAGAGGATACATCTTGTGGGACTTTCCCTAAACCCTCGCTGATGATTTTCCAGCCTATCTCATCCTGCCTGAATGTCAATCCCACACCGACCGGATGAGATCTGATTCACTGATCTGTTTGTTAGGAAAAATAAAGTCATAAAGTTATCATTTTTAACCAGCTGCACAGGCGTGTTAAGCGGTGAAACGTCAGTCAAAATATATCTCAAAATTATATAGGCCTGAAGAGGAATAGTAAGGTCAACTGCCCTCACTGGGTTACATGCATTCCAGGGGGCTGTCCCACAAAGCAGGATTTCTGAGTTAGCTGGATTAACTTAAGATAGAAGTCAAGATAGTCCGAAAGGAATGTTACTTACCTAAACTCTTATTTGATGATCATGACTTCTGTCTTAAGTTAATCCAGCTAACTGAGAAATCCTGCTTCGTGGAACAGCCCCCAGGTCACCTTGCCGCAATGCATTGCTTTCATGTCTGTAATGTCCTTTGTAACTTCTTCCAGAAGATCCGGGGCTCTCCAGCAGCATGTCCGCTCGCCACTCTATTCCCTCCCTAGTCGGACACCACACAGTAGCAGCGCAGGCCGCTGCTGCCCAAGCGGCCGCTGCACAGGCCGCCGCCGTCGCCCAGGTGTCCGCGTTTGAGCAGTTACGGGAGAAGCTGGAGGCCGGCGAGCCGCCGGAGAAGAAGATCATGCTGATGGCTGAAGAGCAGCAGCGCATCATGCAGCAGGCCCTGCAGCAGAATCTGTTAGCAATGGCGACGCAGCTGCCCATGAACATCAAGATTAACAGCAGGGGTAAGTGTGGAGGTTGCAGAATGTGGCTGTCGGTGACTCCAGCCAGAACTTGAGGGTGCGGTGACATGGTGTGACTGTACTCCTGGAGTAGTTTTTTTCACTTTCTTCCATATTATTTTAAAACAAAGCAATTAATTCTACACTACAAAGATCGATAAAGGAAGCACTCTGACAGGTATGGTGTTATACCTGTATCACCTGGGACTTAATTAAAACAGGAAGTCTCCATATATACACTGAGCAGTGGGTATTGTATGGTGCCTGGTCTACTTCCTACTAGAGTGCAAGACTTTACTTTCATGTCTGGACGGTGTTCTGTAAATGTTTGTAGTTTTGCTTTTGCAATCTGTATGTTTTTTGTGTCTTAGTAACATGCCCTAGTTTGTCTTTTGCCCTTGCTCCACCAACCATCCTCTCTTGAGTACTCCTTAAACACGCTTCTTTCGAGGAACCTTCTGTCCAGTCAACAGCAGTTACCTTTTTCCTTTGGTGACAAAGTCAGCGAGTGTTGCTATATTATTTAGTGTTTCAACAATAAAAGCAGTTTCATTGAGCCTTGAGTCTGCTTTTTGACAGTAGACTGTATGTGAATTTAGACTTAGGAATAACCAGCCAAATTTGTTTAGTGGAGCGCCCCATAAACCAGTGTGTCTCAAACCAGTCCTCAGGGACCCTCAGACAGTCCACCGGGAGCTGGGAGGGAGCAAAAATGTGGACTGTCTGGGGGTTTCCGAGGACGGGATTGAGAAACAGTGACATAAACTAATCACTGGGTACTACACCTGCCCTTGTTGGAGTGGTTTGTTGTTTGGTGGAGATTCTGTTTGGTTTCTCATTGTTGCTCTTGTTGGATTGTTTTCTGTTGTTTTGCCTGTGAGCTGGGTTCGTTACATTTGCTTTTTCGGTTGCTTCGTGCGTGGTGCTTTAGCGGCGCTCTCTGCAATATGTTCTATGGCATAATATGGAATATAACAGTTCATCATAATTTAATGACTAATTCTGCAGATGTTGTGGCTGCTTTTATATTTATGATTTAAAGTCCATAGTTAATGATAAGGAACATTGCCTTGTTTCTATTTAGTTTCTACATGTATGGAGTTGAGCAGAAGTACTTCCAGTTCTAAATAAAACAAGCTATTTGTAGTATTCTTTCAAAACAAATCAAATCATTGCTTAAGGACTTGTTTTACAAACTGGCCATGTCTCGTCTCCTAAAAGCTTCTGTTATTCCAAAGAGTCAGATTTCAAAAGACATTTCTGTCTTAACTGAAGTGTTTTAAATGCATATATATAACCCATCTGTACTGAAAGCCGAACATTAAAAATAAATCATGGAAAATATGTGCGTGTTATTAATGCAAAACCATTTCCTGTGTTACTTTTTATAGCAATAACTAGCCACTGTAAATGGATTTTACTCTCTCTTAGATAGTTATCTTTCTTCCCAACCTTTGATAAACTCCTCCTAAGTCCTGTCACTCATGAGTTATGACTGTTATTCCATGTTGATCACTTTTTGCTCCTTGTGTTCCTTTTAAAAGATGTTCATATTGAGTTTTTTTACTACCTCCCTATTTGGCTTCTTTCTGACAGATGATAGACAAGAGGCTGCATTGAACCTGTCTACCAACTGCATTAGCAGCATCAACATGTCAATAGAAATAAATGGAGTTGTCTACACAGGTAAATAGAGGACCGCTTGCTGATGTAATTGCAGGCAGGAAATTCAATAAGTTATAGCAGCAACCCTGCACTTAGTCCTCCACGCAATTTGATGTCTTTGCTATAAAATCCATCGTAATGAAGTGGCAGTCCAATAGAGTTAAAAAAGTTAAATATCTCAAAATTGGGCCTGCAGCTTTGGGGTCGATGGGGCTTATTGTCTTACGTGCCAGGCGAAAGACCACTTGTTTTAACTGGAAACAGCGCTTTTGTGTCTCTGCTGAGGGCTTTAATTACCTTTAGTTAGGTAATTCATGTAGCTGTATGGCTCTATTGGGAATATTTGGTGGGTTAGGCAGCTTAGAAGGGTCTCAAAGGCTCTGCAAGTCGCTAATATTATCATTGGTACAAAGGGCCCTTGTCCATTTTACCCTGACTCATTCTGAGCTATATTGTTATTAAAGTGTGTGTGATATTTTAGGTGATTAAAAAGCAGTTGTACTGTGGAAAGTGCTGTTAACATAGTCCCCTCCTTTGACTGAACCATAATAATATCCACAGTAGTTTGTTCATCAGCTGTGAACTTTTATAGCTCAGGATATTTTTGGGTAGAAAATGATTTAGTTTCCATTGCTTTTTCATTGTGTTTAAACGAAATCTTCATGGAGCACTGAATTCCTTTCCCATTCAGGTGTCCTGTTTGCTCGGAAATCGGCCTTTCCAGTGATGCCAGGGAGCAACGGAAGTAGCCTGAAGAACTCTCAAGGAAAGTGCAGCCCCGGACTGCACGTACACATCCAGCCTTCTGTTTCTTCCTCCTCCTCATTTTCCTCCTCGTCCTCTTCCTCGGCCCTTGGACACACCACCGGCAGCGTTTCTCCCTGAGTGTGGGGGAAGTTGCCTTCAGCTCGCAGACTGTTTACTCGGTCTAAAGACCCTTCAAACAGCCTGTAAACAAATGAGAGACACTGATTTTTTTTAAGGGTGATTCCCCCCCCCGATCTTCACAAGTTCACAGTGATACATAAAAACCAGTGAATAATCAGACAGTTACATTTGAGGCAGGGGGTCACTAAGGAAAACGGTTATGTTATATAAATTATTATATCTCTGATTGAACGGCCTTAGGCACATGCTAACAAAATAGCAACAATGAACTGCAGGGATGAGCCTTGAGGCAGGAAAAGAGAACTATTGATTCTTTGCCTGGGCAAAAGATGGGGATGGCTATGTTTAGTCCCTGCACAAGCTATTGCCTGGCGAGTTATATTTCACTGGCTGTGTTAGTGATGTTGGCATGAGTGTACATTTGTTTCAATAAGTTTCAGTAGCTTACCATTGGCTTTATTGCAACCAGGAGGAAATGTCTGTTCTCAGCTATTACCAAAGAACAAAATCATCACTCTTATCTTGTTGCCTAGTAACATAACAAAAAAAAAATGTTTAACAACAGATGCATGTTTAAAAAAAATAATGCAGCTACTTTGGATAACTTATTCCAGAGAAATAAATATATATTTTTAAGACATAAGCACAAAACACTTGCTGGGCTATGTGAGAACCTGATTGAAGTGAGGGTTGTACATCCATGTACCTGTTTTTGTTTTTCTGTTTTTGTCAACACAGTGCTGTTATGTAGTGGTTTGTATGCCCTGACTGCTTGGGCATTTTATACATGTGGCATTTTTTAAGTATCCTCTTAATGAATTAGGCTTCATTTGGCTGTTACAAAATACAGACAGCACTCATACATCTGTTACAAGTCCTTTTGCGCAGTGTAACATATGCATTTGTAAAAAAAAAAAAAAAAAAAAATTGCAAAACGCTGTTTGTTTGCATAATTAATTGTTTAGAAGAGAGGAACTAATTAAACCCAATTCAAATAATTTCCTGAATCAAAATCTTAATTATGTCAAATAACGCTGTACACTTCATTTTTATGAGGCAGAATTAAGCAAGAAAGCAGCACTTACTTTTTTGTCTTATCAGTACAAACATACCCCTCCCCCAAAAAAAAATACAAATCTAAGTATCCCAGAAACAGTCAGCATTCCATCAACAGCTTAATTTGGCCAAATGAATTAAGAGCTGAGTCAGCAGGTGGTGTGGTGATTAATGGTACTCACTTGTAACCTGAAGGTCCAGGAGGGACCAGGTTGTCATACCCCAACTATACATGCAGGACACCCACTCAGTAAGTCAGAATCCATCGTGACTAGACTCAGTGAAGGTGATCAGCCATTGTAAGGATCTGGGATATTGTTCCCCTTTTTATTGTAACAACTGAAACAGTAAGCTGTGGAATTTTGGCTGAACATGTGAATCACATGTTTTTCATTATGTGCAGCCACCACTTAAGGCTCACTACTGTTGTGCATGAAGACCATCACTGGTGTCACTTTCGTTGCAGACTGATACTTTGTAAATCTACCTCTCGAGCAGATAAAGAGTAAGAAGATAAATAGTGTATTGTGTTGTTTATGAAGCCACATGAAAAACATTTGTTTCACATGATCACTGATTTATTTTTTTTAATTGTACGTTATACCAAAGAAGGGAATATTGTATGATAGCACATCTACCTCATTTGTCCTAGACTGTGCCAACAAACATGACCACGATTTAAATTGCCAGTCTTTTATCAATAGGTCCACACATGCTGTTTTCCTTGAACATATTAAGTATTGACACAGAAACAAACAATAAGAGTTAGGACACGTAAATGAAGTTGTTCACATTTGTTTGTTTTTATAAGAGTGTATTGTTGGGATGGTAACTTTTATTTTTATGTTCAAACAATCCCTTTTAAAAGTGTTCATATGATCTTATTAAGTAGTATGGTATCTTTAGCAGCATGTATAGTATACTAAATTATGAAATTTATTAACAGAAGAATAGCACCTGTATTTGCTCAGTCATACATTGTTTTTAAACTCAAAAGTAATTAAACCCAAAAGTAATTAAAATTTCTTTTTTTTCTATGTATTTCTTCATGATGTGACTCCCTTTGGAGGCATCGGTCTGAGGAAATTCCACAGCAAGTAAATTTTCACAGCACAGTGTGGTGTTTCACATGAGCTGTGAAATTGCCTGTCTCAGTATGCATCCCGTTATACTTCTGAATAGAGAATGATTTAAATAATTGAAACTGAACAGGTTTATCTTCACATTGTTTCTACAAAAGCTAATAAAGGTTAATTTCCCGAAGGAAAATCAAATGTATTTATAAAGTAGGATGCCAGCAACAAAGAATCTTCCCTGTTATTGTTTTTGTTGTTGTTTTTGTAAATATCGGAATGTATTTTTTTCATATAAGCACTGGCAAAGCCTTCGCTTACACAGAGCACAGTTTCCTCTCATGTGAGTGTACTGGGAATGACGTGAAAGAGAAGATCACTGACACTTGGAGAGGTCATCGCTGACTGTGAACACGAGAACAATCGCTGTAATTCTTGTAACCAAAGATCAAAAGCGAGCAATTAAAGAAAAGCTTTGTTAAATGAAAAAAAACTCAAAAGAAATAAAGAATATAAGAAACTATTGTTTTTAGAAAATAAAAATTCAGTTATGTGTCAATAGTATGATGTTTACTTTGTCCAGAAACTATGGTAACTATGGTATGCTGGTAGATTATAGAGTATTATGGCTTTACTCGCTGTATATGAAGCTTTACATATTTCAATTCCCCTTTACTGTTTATTTTTATAAATCCAGTGCATTATGGGAAAGCTGGATTGTGGTGCTCAGGGGTTTAAAACATAAAACAGGTGAAAGAGACTTTTTTTTGTTTGTTTTTGCCTTTTGACTTGTAGCACAAGTAGAAATAAATTGCTGCTTTAAAATTTCTGTATTGTCTGATTTTTAAAAAATCTTTTGAAAGCACCCTTTTTTCAGATTAAAGTTTAACTGCTGAAAATATTTAACCACTAAATATTTTCATATGACTAAGATAATTACTTGAAGTAATACTTTCAGTGTATGCAACATATAAAACTATTTTTTATTAAAAGAAAACCTTCTGAATTACACTATGGGACCACAGTTGTCACCTAGATAAGCAGGTTTGTAAGTGGATGAAAGTATTAAAGATGCGATAAAGTTAATGTGTTCTTCAGACCATTTCCAGGACAAAATGCACATTTTCACTCCATAACTTCTGTTGTTTCTTTTTTCTATGGACAATTTTTATCTATTTACAACTTGTTACAGCTTCAAATCAGTCTGTAAATATTATGCTTTAATTAATCATGTGGCCAGTGAAACACATGAAATCATGCAAAAAGCTGAGCAACTCAGTGTTTTCCCTGAGCAGTATATTTTTTAAAAATCCTCTATTCCCTAGAATCTTGGTTCTGGGAAACAGCACATAAAGCAAGCTAGGTACTCCCTGGAAGAGAAGATAACATGAGCTCATGTTTTATTTCTTTTCATAGTTAAATATATCTAATAAATACGAATTAGATATTTAAGGTTTCTTCCTGTGTTGGACAAGCTACTGGGAGGTGAATGGATGGATATGTGCTATGGATGATTACCTGGTTAAACAAATGTACACATTTTCATGATGATCCAAGCAAAAATGTACTGATGCATAAGTTTATAATATTCTTTTGATAGCAAAATAATTTTTAATGCTATATTTGATTTTTTTTTAATTGTTTGTTTCAGTCATTTCCAATTGTAATGCTTATAATTCCTCAACATATTGCTATTGAGCATGATTATTCTTTAATATGAAATGCCTGATAAATTTATGCAAAAACATATTTTATGTAGTGACAGGTAAATAATGAGCCCAGAGGGGATAATTATTATAAGTAGAACAATTGTCAGATCTCTGCTCAGCAGTAAAGGCTATTAAACAAATGAGTCTTGAGTTTTCAGCATTAAACAAACAGAACCGAGAAAAAAAATGCTAAATTAAGGACTGAATGCCTGATGTAATTAGGAACAGCCAAGGTTAGCAGACATCAATGGGGCTGCAGGGACTTGCAGGTAATAGAGTCATTATTGGACTCAAGGAGTGTTACATTACACTTCTGAATAAACAAAAACAAATTAAGAGCAGTCCTCCAATAATGGGCTATCTTGTCAGCAACTGACAGAAATCCATGCCCTATAACACAGTGTTAATTTTATGCATCAACAACACCCACCGCACCAATCAATAACAGTACTATAAAGTAAAGAACGCCATCAGTTAGGTGCAGACTGAACACAGGAGGGGTCAGCCAGGACGAGAGGGGCGTGTCTGCACCGGGACGTCATATTTTGTCTGTCTTATCGCCACTCCATGACAGCATGTCAGCGACCTCTGTGCTTATCTTTACAGTGCCACCTACATTACTGAGTTCTCCCTGTGACACGGCTGCCATTCCAGCCCTGATTCTTTTGATCGACCCCATGTCTCTTCGCATGAGCCCGCCTTGCTTGCCCGTTTGCCGCACTGTGAAACGTGACAGAATGACTAATCTCCGAAACAAGCTCAGCGCAACTGGG
>JAODLC010000123.1:11752469-11763294 GCA_026781145.1 Hippopotamyrus pictus | reverse complement strand
TTAAAAGTTATTAAAGCCATAAAACTGAATATCGAATATGAGGCTAACTTAACCGCGGTCAGTGACAAGTTATCTTCGCGTAGAGAGCATGGGTTTTCTGCTTGCGAGCGCATACGCGCGCGTGGTTTTTATGAGCTCGAGTTTTGGCACTAATTTAACGCCATACAAAATAGTCAGCCGGGCCCCTATAACAAATTCTTGCACCGACATCTACGGAACCTTAAAAGCGGCCCTGTCACCTACACACTATCCTCCATGCCCCCCCCCCCCCCACAAGAATACTCTTTTGATTGATCTTTTGATCCTTGTTCTCACCTGTGACTCATTAACTGCTTGGATATTAAAACCCTTAAAACTTAACTTAAATTAATAAGTCTCTTGTTCAATTTGCAGTGTGAGCATTACATCCAGTTTATGATTCTTTTGTGTTTGACTTCTTTTCTGCATTTTATGATTTACGAGTATACTTGTGTACTTTTTATTAGTTCCTGACAACCATTCGCTGACGAACAACTTCATTAACAGGATTTGTGTTTCCATTTTTGGAAACAGTCTCCACTTTTGGATTTTTACTATTTGGAGCCCAACCTGTGCTACAGAAGATTACAGAAGATCCAGCAGGGCTACTGCCTTACAAATTGCCATCAAGATGCAAGATTTATTGTTTATGGTCCTTATAGACGAGGTTCTGCGAATGTGTGGTGGTCATCTCAATCTCAATCTCAATCTCAATCTCAGTCTCAATCTCACTCTAATTTAGGGTAGTTCGCAAAATGTGAAGTTTAGCCTGACAAATTTCAGATAGCTATGAATACTTTGTATTTGCATATTATACATGTTTGATGTATTTTACTAATCATCCACTATATTTCCTAGTGATTCTGCTTGGACTGAGTTCATCATTTCGATGCGCATGGGTAAAACTTTAAAATGGACCTATTATAGGTCCTATACAAGGACCTATACGGGTTAATGTTTCAAATATATAATGAAATGTATTTCAGCAGCACCCTGTTGAAGGCATGATTGTAAGAGAATGTTGTTCATTCTATAATGGAGGACAAATTTACAACTGAGTGTTTCATGGAATTCTGGACTTTGGCTGCTATTTGTAAATGGAATGACTGTACTCTGTGTTTTGAATGGAACTGAACCAAACCCTTCAATCTGAACTTACAAAGATGATTTCTTGGAATCATCCAAGATTACAATCAGAATCAGGATACAGACTCAGATCTTATATTCCTGGTGATCCATGTAGATAGCCATTTTCAGTCCAGGAGAGATTTTCCCTGTTACACTCCTTGGTCTGCAGATCCCTTCCATCGTTTGAAGTCATTCACATGCAGACACAGAGTGGAACAACGCCTATACCTATACTGCCTCTCTGGGCAACATAAGGCTAACTATACCTCTAAAGCACTTAGACCTGGCAATTCAGGAGTGAGTAACAGTACTGGTCCTAGTCAATGTGGCCCCCATGGCAAGTATCATTGCTGGCACCCTTTGTCCAAGGTAAAGTGAAACTGGCTGGCAAGTTGGTGCCCCCTCAGAAGCTGGCACCCTAAATGGCTGCCTTGCCCTGGTGAGTAACATGTGTCTACTTGTTTCTTCCCAGCAAATGCACTTCCAGGTTCAACTGGCATGATGTAACCACTCAGTCTTTATTGCAGCCCTGACTGATTATGAGTCGGCTAGCAATTTTGTAAATGAGAATCTATGTGCCCAAATATCCCCGTCAATCCATGTCAGTCACCTTTAACAGTATCAGCTATCAATGGTCAGCCTGTAGGATCAAGTCGCATCACTTTTCACACAACTGGTGAGTCTCCTTCACACCAAATTTCAGTTCTGATGTGATGTTAGACCTTCTGTGGTCAATGTACCACAATCCTATTATCTGATTGTTTAAGAAAGAGGTAACTGCCTGGGGAAAGAAGTGTTCCTCCCAGTGTATCACTTTACCAGTTCGATCTTCAAGCACCGAGAGCCTAACATCCTCTGGGAATCTGATCATTTTCCCCAAGTATTAAGATCTGGCAGAGGTCTTTAGTAAGACCTCATGTTTACCACCACATCGACCCTGGAATTGTGTCAATCTGCATCCAGGGTTAAATTTATCCTTTGTCTATGCTGAAGTCAATCTCTCAGTCAAACCATCTCAAGTTATGGTAAAATACATTCAAGAAACACTGGATCAAGTATTCTAATCTAAATCTCTCATCCATCCATTTTCTGTAACTACTTATCCTATTCGGGGTTGCGAGGAACCTATGGACACAAGGCAGAGAACAACCCAGGACAGGGCCCCAGAAGACTATGGGTGCAAGGCAAGGAACAATCCAGAATGGGGCACTAGCCCATCACAGGGCACACTCACACACCATTTACTCACACATGCACACCTACGGGCAGTTTGGTAACTCCAATTAACCTTGGCACGTTTTTGGACTGTGGGGGGAAACCCCACAATGACACGGGGGAGCATGCAAACTCCACACACATGGAACCCTGGCAGAGACTTGAAGTCAGGCGCTAAGGTAATGAGGCAACAGTGCTAACCACTGCACCACCATGCCGCCGATAAATCTTTCACTGCTGCTAAATTTTCTAGTGATAAAAGAAGATGGTCTTTGGCCATGTATCATCAAGTACCACAAGCTAAATGATATTATGGTTAAGTACCATTATCTACTACCCCTAGTTCCTGCAGCCTTTTAAAAACTAAGGGAAGTCAAATGCTTCAAAAAGTGCATATAATGTGATACAGATCCGAGAAAGAGATGAATGGGAAGTGTTTATTATGAATATTTGGATATGCCTTATGGTATTGTCAATGCACAGTTGATATTTCAGAAATGTACCAACAAGGTTCTCTATGAGTATTTTGGGAGATTTGTTATTATCAAAGTTGATAGCATCTTATTCTATTTGCCTGATTATCAACATCATGTCCCATATTCATCTCACCCTGTAAAAGCTCCTTACTAATAGCCTCTTTGTTAGATGAAGATGGGTTTCAAATAGATCAGTTGCAAGTGTGACCAGTAAGAGTGGCCAAAAAAATTAAGATTACAGAAATATCTGAGATTCTTAAACCTACATGGTAGATTGACATGAATCTTCAGTTCCAAAGCCTTAGGTGGAATAAAGAAGCTGATCAGGCTTCTAGGAGTTAAAAAAAAAAACAGATTTACAGCCCCCCCTCCCCATTTTGAAACATCCAGATCCCTCAATCCCTTTTGTCATTGATGGGGATTCTTCAGAATCCATTGAGAGGGTAGTACTTTCTCAGTAGCAAGGTGAACTACTCAAACTACATCTATGTGGATTTCTTCAATAAAGCTTTCATCAGCAGAAAGGAATTATGATACTGGTAACAGAGACCTGCTTGCCATTAAATTGGTTTTTGAGGAGTAGACATCTTTGGCTTGAGGGAGCTAAAAGCTCATTTCTGGTCATTACAGATTATTGAAATCGACAGTAATTCAGAACTGCTAAAAGAATCCTCGTCAGGTGCAGTGGTCAGATTGTTACAGTTCATCTTATTTTACAGACTCAGATCCATGAACACTAATGTCCTGTCATGTCTCAATGACCTCCCAAAAGGTGGCATAGACCCCCACATACATCACTGCCCCCATCCAGTGAGATATCATTGATTAAATTCAAAAGGTTCTTGATTCTGACACACCCTCTGCTGAACGTCCTCTTCACAATACCTACATTTCTGCCACAGTGCATCTCTGCCTTTTGCAGTGAATTCAGTCTACACCCAGTTCTGGTCAAGCAGGCATCCAGTACACACTGTCCTTCATAAAGACCACATTCAGATGGTCCTCACTAATAATAATAATTGATACTTTATTGATCCCAGTGGGGAAATTATCTTTACGCCTCCCACAATTTGCTCTTTGTACAGTAAACTGTCTGCAAAGGGCAGCCACCTGTTGGGGCGCCCAGGGAGCTGGGAGTTAAAGACCTTGCTCAAGGACCTGCAGACATGCTGAGGCTGAACTGGTGACCTTCTGATTACAGGCACACAGGCTTAGCCCACTGAGCCACACACTAGCCCACAATGTAAGCTGAATTGTCAGTGCATGTCCTGATTCTGCCCAGTCATCTCATCAATTATCCTCTGATCTCCTATAGAGCCTCTGCCTACTACCTATAGACCCTGGCCCCACATAGAGTTACTTTGTCACAGATTTCCCCTGCTACCAGGGGTCGGCCACCATCCTGGATAGGTTCTCCAAAAGGTATCAGCCAGTTCCAATAATAAGACTGGAGAAGCTCTAAGTATGAACTAACCTGATCTAGATATCACTCCCTTAGTGGTCAAAAACTGCCATTCCCAACAACACAACTGGTGTAGGTTCCTTCCATGGGTGGAATCTGCCAAGAATTCCTTGGTCAATGAGTCAACCAATATATAGTCATTCTAGTGTGTTCCAGGTTACCAGTCTCCTCATTTCCGTAGTCTGATGAGCCACTGGATGTGTATCTTCTCACAGAAATACCAGATCCAAAGTCCACCCCTGCTCTCTGCTCCAGGATCAGCCTGGTCAAAAGGTGTAGCTGCCCTTTAGGGACATCCCTCTCGGGCTTCCTTAAAAGTCTATGGTTCATTGGCCCTTTTCCTGTAGCTAAATAAAGTAACCATGTTTCATGCTGTCTCAGGTTACCCCCACAGCACAAGACATTCCATTATTCCCTTTAAAAGCTGGTAGTACAGGCTCCTGCTAATCAAGGAACCCTGCAGCTTCATCTCGGCCTGTCCAAACTCCACCCTTCCTTAGCAATGTTGATCCCACATATGCAGTCTATTGTGCTGGATTGGGAATGCTATGAATGAAAGGGTTGCTCTTGGGTGCCAGCACTGGACATCTTGGATTCCTCCCCTTTCCCCAGAATACTAAATGGACCACTCCTGTCTCTTGATCATTGTTTTCACATGTGCCTCATTACCTATTTGGATATGTAAACCCTTGTGCTATTCTTTACATTGCAAAGTCTTGTCTGTTGTTCAGGTTAGAGTCTGAACATTAGTTCTGGTGTATGATTTTCTTCTGTTTGACTTTTTAAGATTTATTCAATCAGCAGACAGTTTATATTTCACTCAGAACTGAAAGTGATTACAATGGACACATTACCAAAGAACCATCAAAATGCTTTTAGTGGTTTTGCAAAAATACCTTAATGTTTAAAAGAAATTAAGACCATATACCCTAACTCTGTATGACGCCAAGTATATAACAGAAGTAGTACATTACCGTGATTACAAAAATTTATAATGTGTATGAATTTCCTGATAATAATGTGGCAATTGTTAAATCTACCGAACCACCCATAATTACATAACTGCTTATCCAGCGCAGGGTTGTCGTGAGACTACAGACTATTCCTATAAACACAAGGCAGGGAAACACCTTGAACAGGATGTCAGTCCCTCACAGGCCACACAAACCTACTCAGACTCTGTGGGTGTTTTGGAAATGCCAGTTTTTTTAATGCATATTTTTGTATTATATGAGGAAACTGGAGTACCTGACGGAAACCTACATAAACACATGGAAAACTTTCCCTATGTATATCACTGGAGGAAAAATTGAAATAAATTCTGATTTATGAGGCAATAGTGCTACCCACAGAGGCAACAGTCCACCCACAACTGCAAAATGTTAAACGTAAATCTATTTACAGTGCATTTTTTGCTACCATGATCGTGTAATATTTTCTCCTCAATAATTTTATGTATGATAAAATCACAACTCTGTAATAAAAAAAGAGTACAAGGTATATAAAAGCAAGTTATATTAGAGACTATGTTTCCACAGCAACCTTTTTAATTTCACTTCTTAGGTGTCATCTGCCTGCGCGTCCAGACTTTTCAGAGTAACATGATCAACTAAGTTTCAAGGATGCCAGAAAGCCTGCAAAAAAACATCCTGACAGCATATGTCAAAAAGGGACAAACAGCAATGGAGAAGAGGAACAATGATTATAACTTAAAGCTAACCAACAAGGATAGGCAGACACTTAACAGGATAGTTGCGTAACACAAGAACATAGAATTATAAATGATAAAGTAAATCAGTAGCTCTGTGACCTAGTCTCAAGAAATACTGTATATCGTAGGCTTCACAAAGCCAGCATTTGTGGGCCATTTTGAGATCATGAATTGTACAACACCAAAGCACAAAGATGCAAAACCTGAAGTGAGGAGCACAATACCTCCAACCCTAAGCAACAGAAAAAGTAATAATGTCTGATGCATCGTCCTTCACCCATTTTCCTCTTCAGAGTAAGACTGCATCAGCTATCACCCGAGCAGAGAAACACTTCCCTGCTTATGCTGGCAGCTGGGCTTAGCTTCTCTTGCTGCTCTTTGGTGGTTTAGCTGAATGGGTCACTAACTGGTCATGCTGGTATAGCTGATCAAGTACCAAATGTCTCCGACAATGTAAAAAAAAAACTGTTTTTGGACACAAAGATCTGTGAATGCAATCAAAAAGTCAAATTGCCAAAAGTCTTGTATTTTGTTTGGTTACTTACGGATAAGGTTAAGGCTGGGTAGGGGTTAAGGTCATCATGTTGGGATTAGAGCTTTCCCCATAGTAATGGAGAGTCCCCATAAAGATATAATTACAAACCTGTGTGTGTGTGTGTGTGTCTGTGTCTGTATATATATATATAATTTATACAGATGCTCCCCGTCCATGTTATGATATTTTGACATATTTTACAATGGTTAAATGTTTTTCACTTTCAGTACACTATTCAATAGTGATATTCAGCATTTTTTTCTTATAAATTAGGTATTGTGTTAATGATTTTGCCCAACTGTAGGCTAATGTAAGTGTTCTAAACATGTTTAAGGTAAGTTAGGCTAGACTATAATGTGTGTTAGGTTAGGTGTACTGTATTAAAATGCATTTTCACCTTATGATAGGTTTATCAGAACATAATCCCATCGTAACCTGGGGAGAGGCTGTATAAAAAAATGGACATATGGACACATTCTTGGTACACCAGTGGTAGACCAGTTGCAGACGTCAGGTTGGTCACTATCTGATTCTAAACAGGTACCTGGGAACCCATTACAGTACAGAGGGAGAAGATAATGTATTATTATGGCTGTCATTGTGCATACCTAGATTTTTGTTACTAGGTTACTGGCTTTAAATTGCTATTATACAATGAATTCACTTGACCCAATACACAGATTTGCATTTAATTGTTTGGAATGTCTGGAGACGGACTGTTGGGCAGAAAAAATTTTAAGAGAGTGAGGTAGGTGATTTTCTTTCTTCTCTGCATAACCCTGCATGAAATAAGGTCATTTGGCTTTACTTACCTGTCAATGTGATTCTGTGCAGTGTGTTCACAAATCATTGCTGTGCAAACAGGGAGGTCTCAGTCTGACCTAGAGGAGTGGCTGCTGAGGATTTACACCATGACAGTCAAAACAACCCGAAGATTAAATGTGAGATGAACTAAAACAAGGAGGAGCGTAAAGACAAAAGGCACCTACTAAACAGAACTAAACAAACAGATAAAATGTTTGGCTTTACAAAAATGTGTCATCTGCATTGATATCAAAAAATTTCAGAAATAGCAAAGAGTAAATAAATTACAGAGATTATGGCATAAAATAAAAGAAAATGTGTGGCATATGGCAGTATATTGATTTTATTATAAATCATAACACAATAGTATTTTAGCTTGCTGAGCTTTTCATAATAAGGTTGAGTTTGCACGGCCTATATGGGTGAATGACAATTTTAAATCAAAATATTGTTGTCCCATTGTCCAGCTTCTTTAAGCCATTGCCAGGTATGCTTTCATTTTCTCATTTTGTGTTGTGGCGCCCTCTGCTGGAACTCTTTTGAAGAGCCCCACACCTAGACCGCTGAATTATGTGTTTTTCAGAAATTTGCAAGTGAAAAAGTGGAGGGTCAGTTACCATAGTGTCATACGAGTCAAAAAGGTCTGCTGCAATTTAACTATTATTATTATTATTATTATTATTATTATTATTATTAGTAGTAGTAGTAGTAGTAGTAGTAGTAGTGGTGGTGGTGGTGGTTGTGCTTACATAGCCAGTAAAGTAGTACTCAGGAATTTTAATCTTTGGACTGAGAATAGATTAAAATGTTACAACAACTCAAAACAACTCAATAGCAAATATTTCTATCATATACAAACAGAAGGTGAAATGATAGTGGGGCAAAATATTTGTGGAAAGAAATAAAGACCTTTGTCTTTATTCTTTAGAAATTTGAAAGGTCAAAATCAACACAAAATAAATAAGACAAAGATCACAGGCAGTGCTCCACAACACAAAAACATTTCTGATGTTACAAATAGTTCTATACAAAATATTACAACAATGGGAGACTTACAAATTACAGTACTAAGTGTCATCACTACATGGCAAATATTGATAACATTGCATAATAATTATGTGATTACACTTTACACAGTGAAAGCAGTTTAGGTGGGCACCTCAGACAGTACTGCAAGAAAATCACTAAAAAAGTATGTATAAGACTCAGTCTGATCAGGATAAAGAAAGCCACCATACCGCAGGCGGATGGCATAATGAAATGGAAATTGATTTAATAATATTAAACAATGGGGCTGGAATGAAAACAAATGACAGCTGTTTCAGCTTCTGCACAAGGGAAACCAAAATGGACACCCGGTCTTGGAATAAGCTACTGGATTTGCAATCTGGCATGAACGATTGATCATGTGTCATTGGGCTGAGGGACTAATCAAAAGTCCATTTTATATTACAAACAAATAGGTATTGGTGAATGAATGGTCTCATCACCTGACTTTACCATGCCCATCTCTCACTTACAGTGTTTTTCCAGATGCATAACCTGTGCCTGTCTGGTATCCTAAAACAGACTCACTCCTACAGACATGAATTTCACCTGTCACCTCTAGTTCTCAATGAAGGCAACAGAAATGACATAACCACCCCAAGATACATACAGCAAATTATGCACATATCCAGTGGTGCTGCTAGAGATTTTGGGCCCCATGAAAGCCTATCATACTGGGCCCCCAAACCAGACCAATCCAAATATGTCATACATTTTTAGGGCCCCTGTCATTCAGGAGCCTGTGAAACTATCCTAACTTTTCTCCCTGTCCTCATACACAATATAATACTTTTGCCCAGAACTGAAATATTAGATGGATATTATCCTATTCAATACAGAGAGGCTCCCAAAAGAATTCAATAGCCTGTGAAAAATAATGCAATTGCATTTTTACCCAATACATTAGATTGCTGTGAAAGGCCAGCTTTGAAATAGAATGGATAGAATGATGGAGCATTAAAGGGGCTAACATGTCCAAAAAAAACCCAATAAAACATAAGAAGTAAAATAAAAGAACTCACATACCTCACACCCAGTAGCTGCAGAATAGTGAGTGAAAATAACAAAAGTGAAATGGATCATTGTTATAGTGTTCATTCTTTATGACAGATTATCACAGTGTGTAGGCCCCTCTACATCACCACAACCTCCTTCTTTAACCATATATGTATTTGTGATATCTTCTCTCTGTACTTTTACATGTCAGTTTATAGAATGGGCAACGCTAGGTCCGATTGGGACTATAGCCCCGAGTATTTTAAGCCTAGCCCCGAGTATTTTAGCCGTGATGCCAATCTTCCTTTAAAAAGAAAAAAAGTCAAGCCCCAGATAAACTTGACTTAGCCCCTGATCTTTTCAATAGCCATAGAAACTCCCTTGCTTCACAGTTAAAACTCATGGGTGATGCCTCAATATAGTAATGCACTGCCTACTGAATCAATTAATTGCGTCTGTCATTCTGAGGAGTAGCCAATAGAATCATTACCACAGGCCTGAATTTAAAAAAAAAAATAAATCTTATAGATGTGCTCAGTGTAAATAAAGTTAATGGGAAATCATTGTTTACAACGTTAACATTTTTCTCCGGGACTAATCGAGGGATTTTTTGTAGATTTCTGCAGTAAATGAACAGAGTGGACTCTATAGTGGCATTTATGTAACTTCTAAAGGGGCAGAACAATTGGACTAAACGTAGCTGCAATTTCAACTGCTGGTTCAGAGGACACATCAGTAGGGTTCAAGATAGTACGGGACTCGTTTTGGTTTTAACACTAAACTGCAGCAAAGCTAATGGGGCAATTGCCCCACTAGGTGGTAGTACTGGTTGACGCACCTCCATATTACATTAATTTCCTCCTTTGTTTTGCAATACAAAAAACCAAAACGCAATCTCTCAAACATACTATGATTGTGAGATTTAACCAGTTATATCACAGAATACTATAAGACACGTAAGATTATCCTTTCTGCCCCAGCTATTTCCTTTTACCCATGTTTATAACAGTGGGTTTTTTCACGCTCGATCGAAAGTAATTAACTTCCTAGATGTGCCGTGTGAGAATCAAAATCCCGTCAAAACGTAACGTGAGTCTGTGTGCGTTTCCCCAAACCCTTCGTTATTTCAGAATTAATGAACGAACTTCACTTAGTAGTACTTTGTTGGCTCCTCCGCAGCCCCCACGTGAGAAAATCCGTCGATAACAGGAACATCGATTCCATGCATTTCGATGGTGAAAAGCGTTATATCAGCCTCACACCATCCATCCATTTTCCAACCCGCTTTATCCTTAGTGGGTCGCGGGGGGTCCGGAGCCTATCCCGGAAGCAACGGGCACGAGGCAGGGAACAACGCTGGATGGGGGGCCAGCCCATCGCAGGGCACACTCACACACCATTCACACCTACGGGCAATTTAGCAACTCCAATCA
>JAODLC010000123.1:11710419-11752369 GCA_026781145.1 Hippopotamyrus pictus | reverse complement strand
GCCTCATAAGCATTTCTGATACTACAGATCTTCCGCACCTTTCATGTTGAATAAATGTCACCTAGCTCCTGCACTAATATAAGCATCATGTGTCTGTAAGATGTCCTTGATGGTCGCATATCACTTGGATGTTTAGGCCTAGTGCCATGAACCCTTTTTGACAGGTGCAACCCAGCACCCTTGCTGAGGCCATGTGCATCACCTATGATCTGCAAGAATCCACCTGTGGCATAAAAGAGCTATCCGAAGCTGCATGGTGCACTGAGGGCAAAGTTCTGGTGGTGTGTTCCTCTTTTCAATTTATCCTGCACCAGACAAAAGGGGCTCATTATTTCACCCCAGGCCAGCCTATATTTCACTATGAATCATGGGTGTAAATTACAGGGGGGATGGGGGTTCTAGAGACAGCTAATACAGCCCCCCCCCCCCCCAATAATAATTTTTCTCCCGTAATGGGTGGAGACCTCAACCCTCCCAATGTTCCAGCCAAAGTTACGCCCTTGCTATGACTTGTTCATTACTGAGATGGTCCAAGGGACTCATGATCACCAGCAAAAGCACTGTCCTGGATGGCACTGTCTCAAACACTGTCTTCTGCTGACTTGCACAATTCTCTGCCATTGCTGGTTGTACGGGTGATTCACCTTCCCATTTCAAAAGATGTGACTGAACACATAGCAAGTTTGGTTAGCTCATTATGTAGGTTACTAGGGTTGTTCAGAAGTTATGAATTGGATTTTGAATTGACTTCACACCCTGTAACATGTTGAAATGACAGTAAGAAGAATGTAATTCTTTTCAATTCAATGCAATCATACAACACGTATGTTAACATGCTGGATAATTCATATTGAAATATTAAGCTGTATTGTTAAAGATGCATATACACTATGTATATGAATTTACGTGAAATCAATTCCATTTTAATTCTACTTCCTTTTTCAAAGTCGAATTGCGATTCTGCCCCGATTTATGAATTGAATTTGATTTTCAAGGTCGTTCTCAAGTCACTTCTGAATGGTGCACAAACCTGTTATGTACTTAAACGGCATACAGATGGTACAACAACAGTCTCCTTTGCGCTAATTTATAGTTTCATAATTTTATATTGCAATATTGAGCTCTTATTATATGATCAGCATTATTACGTTGTCCAACAAAGAGTGTCAATGTGTTTTTGTCATCTGTTTTGGCTGAAAGGACAGCAGGCGAAAGTTCAAATGGAGAGCGACGTAAATAACAACGAGTGGGTCCGGAGTGAGCCTACAAACAAGATAACAAACTACTTGGCGTAACGAAGCTTTCGGGAATTCCACCCCAGAGTTTTGGCACGGCGCGGCTTGCATTGGCACAGGGTGGCTCGCATTGGCACGGGGCTCGCATTGGCGAGTGCATATTCCGACCACCATCACGTGGGCGGTACCGCCGCTTGGAGCGATGCAGGATGGTCGCGGCAAGAAAATGGCGGATTTTGAGGAGCTAAGGGTACGAGAAAGCATATTGTTAGTTAGCATCCGTACGCTTGCGTTTTGTTGAACTTGTATATGAGTCCTCACTTGCGTTAGATGTATATTTCATGGATGTATGAAGTTCTGCTGAAACGAATGCCAGGTTTCGGATGCATTAGTTAGCAAAACGCTTGGCTGTGCTCTGCCTTGCTTGTTTTGATCAGAATTAGCTATCCAGCTAATTTGGACATAGCTCTTCGAAATGCACCGTTACTATAGTTGACTTCATTTTTTAAAAATGGGAAATATTGCATTACTTTGCGAGCTAGTTGGTCAATGATAAAATATACGGGGGAAACCAATGACATCTTGGCTTGTGTTTTATCCCACAGCTGGACATTGTTCTGCTACTAGCTATTGTTGTTAGCAAGCCACGGTTATGTTATGGGGGCGAATAGAGACAGCAGCGCCCGATTGAATTTTTGAATGTGTTATTATTATTATTCTTATTATGCTTTTATCATCGGACTGTTTTTCTAATCATTTCTCGACGTTTCCATTGATTCCGCCTATGTGTTGTGCCTGTTGTGTGTTTTTTCTTTTTTAACGGGTCTTGGAATTATTCTTAATATTTTAGATTTCTTACGATGACATTTGTTAAGGATTTGTAAAGGAAAAAGGATAAACACGTATGAACAATCAAGCATGGACCAAATAATGAAGGGTTAGTCGGGGTTTTCTTTCTTTATTTTCCCTGTGCCGTGGGTTTCCGGATTGGGATTGCGTGGGAGGGACGTGGCCAAAAACCGCACATCAAGGGGAATGTGTCTTTCTAATGAGTAGCGCTAAAATTGCATTTACGGTGCACGCTAAGCTTAGTCCAGCACTTAACGGGGGACCATGGCTAGCTAAATTAGTCGTTTCACTTTGTTCTAGAGATTGGTATATGGCAGTAAGATGTGTGTAGGTACAGAGAGCTACTTTTTCTCTTAGCGAAGAGTACAAGCAGACCTATGATGCACCATTTTAATGTCAGTATGCTTCTGCCTTAGATTGCTACTTAACTGTAATGTGAGGAAGTTTACAGCGGGTATTTTGTTAGCTCTATAAGGCAGGTTTATTTGTGCACGGATGTTTGCTACTCAACCTTAATATTGAATCGAAATGATTTCCTTTGATTTTCAGTTAGGATATTTCTTTTGATGTAAAATCTGGCTGTATTTTTGATGTTGTTTTGAATGTCTCTTTCATGTCTGTAGGTGAACTTTGAATGCATCCAGTTTTAATATATGCATCAGTTTTGTGGTGTTTTTTTTGTGTGTGTTTCTGATTTCAGAATATGGTATCGAGTTTCCGGGTGTCAGAGCTACAGGTGTTGTTGGGTTTTGCAGGACGAAACAAAAGTGGTCGCAAGCATGAACTTTTGCTGAGGGCTTTACATTTGCTAAAAAGCGGGTGTAGTCCTGCAGTGCAAATCAAAATTAAAGAGCTATACCGCCGTCGCTACCCCCGGACTACAGAGAGCCTGCCCGACTTTTCATCTCTCAAATCCTCCGTCTTTGCCGCTTCCATTGTGGACCCTGATCTCTCCCTCACTACTGGGAATTCCCACGGTTCCAGCACTGGGACACACGCTTCAGTCTATTTACACGAGACCAAACCCAGGATGGACATGCAGCAGCCAGCGCCTCCCATCCCTCCTGTCCACCCTGATGTTCAGATGAAGTCTCTGCCATTCTATGATGTGCTGGATGTCCTGATCAAGCCCTCAAGCCTGGGTTAGTCTCCATGTGGTTGTTGATATATTTACTCGTTTGTCTCCTATATGTGTGTCTGTGTGTGTGTGTGTGTGTATGTGTATTTATATATACCCAGCCACCTCTATTTCAGCTGCGTATCCAGGACTGTGGTTATATATAATTAGGTTCGCAGGGGATATACTTTGTTTTTGACTTGTGTAGGGCTACTTATAAACTGTACATATGTAACATGTTAAGTAAATTTAAAAAGAACCACTTTCAACAGAGATGCCAGTTTCAGTTGAAGGGGTGTAGCATATCATGTTTATACACATGGAAAAATGCAAAATAAGCAAGTACTTTATTAAGCTGTTCAGACATAGCAGTTGAAAACAAAATAGTCACTCAGTAATAACACACTGCACGCTTTAATTTTTATTTTATTCTTATTCCTCTGTTCAAATTTTTGTTGTTTGCAGAAATATCTGCTTAACATGGGAAAAGTAGTAACAGCTTTGTTGATCGCAATGACAGCAGTGTAATGGTAGTTCTGCATGTTTTCCTTAATGGTACTTAAATTCATTTATAGGTGCAAGTAGCATCCAGCGTTTTCAGGAGAAATACTTCATCTTTGCCCTGACACCTCAACAAGTGCGAGAAGTCTGCATTTCCAGGTTAGTCCGATGTCCACTTCTGTAAACATAGATATTTCTGTAGCATTGCAGGTATGAATAATTTTTGATTTTTCTTTTAAAGGGATTTTTTACCAGGTGGCAGGAGAGACTATATGGTTCAGATCCAGTTGAGGTGGGTTTAGCAAACAAATAGCTGCACTGTTGCCTTTGTATGAAACAATATCATTTAGAATTCGTCATTGTAACTTGTTTTTGATCTAAAATTATATCCGTTTTGTTTTCAGGTTTTGTCTTGCAGAAACTAGTTGTCCCCAAGAAGACAACTATCCAAACAGTTTGTGTATTAAAGTAAATGGAAAGCTTTTCCCTTTGCCGGTATGTGTTTTTTTTTCTTTCTTTTTGTAATTCTTTCTTACATAATTCACTAATGCTTGTATAACTGTTTGAATTCTCAGTTTGTTCATTACTTGTTGCCTGAAGTAAGAGGCAGGTATAACACCATTAAAAGTTTTTAGTTCCAGAGTTCCCCATTCTTCTCTTTTTTTCATTATGAAATGTACAAACCATGCATTATGCATTGCGAATGTAAATTAACCTATTAATGATTATCTTCAGGGTTATGCTCCTCCTCCTAAAAACGGAGTAGAACAGAAACGACCAGGGAGACCCCTGAACATCACATCCCTGGTTAGATTATCGTCTGCTGTTCCAAATCAGATTTCCGTCACATGGGCACCTGAAATTGGGAAGGTACATGTCATTTAAACTATAAGCAGAACTGAAAAATATCTTTTATTGCAATTCTGTGATACATTCCATATATACTTGTATATATAAAAAAGTTATCCCTCCCCCCTTTATTTTTGCAGACATACTCTGTTTCTGTGTACCTCGTCAGGCAGCTCACGTCATCGCTGTTGTTGCAGAGGTTACGGATGAAGGGTATTCGGAATCCTGACCACTCCAGAGCATTAAGTAATATATTTCTACGAAGTTCTCTGTTTGCATCATCCTTTGATGTGCATATCCTGTTATGTGAAGAATATTCTATACCTCATTCTTCCTTGCATTAATTTTTCGCAAATTGGCATTTATTCCAGTAAAAGAAAAGCTGACAGCTGACCCTGACAGTGAGATTGCAACAACCAGTTTGCGAGTGTCACTTATGTGCCCGGTGGGTTTACCAAGGTTTTTTTTTAGTGGTGGGGGGCGGGGGTCAGGTTGTCATTGGGGAATTATAGCATTACCTTCATTTCACACATTATTTTTATGTATATCATTTTATTATTTATTATATTGTCTTGGTTGTGGTTGCACGAGACCTAAAAGTAAATTCATGCATGTAAAAGTATTTGGTGACGAATACACAATTCTGATTATCTCTTCTTTCCAGCTGGGCAAGATGCGTTTGACTGTTCCCTGTCGAGCTGTCACATGCTCACATCTCCAGTGCTTCGACGCAGCCCTCTACCTTCAGATGAATGAGAAGAAGCCCACCTGGATCTGTCCAGTGTGTGACAAGAAGGCTGCATATGAAAGCCTGATAATTGACGGGTGAGTCTTTGTGGCGGTGAAGCCTCGTGCATGCGAGATGCTGCTTTCCAAAGAGAGCCGGCCATGGTGCTGGAGAACACCTGCTCATTCTGTGACATCTGTCGCGTCAGACTTTTCATGGAGATTCTGAATGACTGCTCGGATGCTGACGAGATTAAGTTCCAAGAAGACGGAACGTGGTGTCCAATGAGGCCAAAGAAAGAAGCGTTGAAAGTGTCGTCTCAGTTTTGTCCAAAAATGGAAAGTAAGAAAAAGGGGCTTACTCTGCCGTACGGCTCACAGATTTGACTCAGTTTGTGCTGTGCTTGTATGCTCATAATTACTTGTGTTAAGCTCAAAGCCACGTATTCAGATCTTTGAGATGCTCCTTCCTCTTTTGCTTTAGGCTCAGCTCTGGTGCGGCAGTGCGCGGTAATGCCCCCCAGCGAGCCCAGCGGCACAAAGAAGGTAGACATCATCGACCTCACAGTGGAGAGCTCTTCGGAAGAGGAGGAGGAGGAGGAGGCTGAAGACCCTCCACTTAAAAAGCGCTGCCTCTACATGGCTAAGCCTGATGAGGCTCCGGCAAAAGGGTATGGGATTTCACGCAGAACCGCTGAATTATAATAAAGATCTTGGAGATACCTGAAAAGGAAATGATTGTTAAATGTGTAATATAGTACCTTTATACAGCCTTGAGAAATAAACGTTTAATGGGTTTTTGCTTTGTCTTCCCAGTGTTCTGGCCTATCAGCCACCAGCAGTGCGGTTGCCAAATGTACAAGCCCTGGACCCGTCTTACCTAGCGTCTTCACTAGCAGACTATGCAGTTCCATTCCATCATTCGACCTTATCTACCATTCCCACTGACATGCAGAGTAAGACCCTCCTGGTGACATTGAGGGATTAGTTCAGTTTTTAAAACCTATGTGTCAGTGTGTATGTGAAGAGTAAAGTCAGCTTTTAGAAATTGTATGCATGCCTTTGTGGATGCCACTATGTTAGATGATGTAGCTATTCAGCAACAGTGGGTAGTTTTGCTGCCATTATACTGTAGCATTGTAATATTGCATTTCTATTGTACGGAGCCCACAAAATTCCAAAAATGTTTCTTTTAGGTTGTGCACACATGGTATTGTCTTGGGCAAATAATAAATTAACTTCAGTGCACAATATATTATGAGATTATATTGTGTGCACTACTTAATCACGGTATTGAGCATGCTTCTGTGAATATGGAGTGGCAAACATAGCTCATAAAATTCTACATTAATCAAAGAATGTCTTACAAAGGCATTCTTGTTACACCACAATAAAGTTAACCTAGTCTTTCAGCTATAATATCTTTTAACGGAAACAAGCTAGGCAGTTTTTAATCACAAATTTTTTATGTCCTAGTACACACACAGCAGTGAACACTGGTCATTTTTGCTATTTTTGCATTTTGCTACCCATTTCCATTCATGTCACACTCTAAAACTGAAGACATATGAAGTATATTATGCTTTAGGCAGGTCATGATGTAACAGTGCACAACCTTAAGTTATTTATTGCACAAAGGAAATGACAGTATATCTTCAGGACCAGGGTCGGTGCCCATTGCTTTAAACTTTGGCAAATTTCTCGTGCACTCATAAATATATTTTGCACACAACAAAATTATCTTGTGCACACAAGTTATTCACTTAATATCTTGTGCCCTTAGGGTAACATAATATTTTTGGGACTTTGCTGATTCTATAGTATTGGTTGTTTTCACGGGTAGAAATGGGGAAACTGCTTGGGTGAGCTACTGTTTTTTGAAAATTTAGACATTCACCAGTGTAAGACTTAAGGAATGCACTAGGCAAGATATGTGACGTGGTTGTGTGATCTCCAGTGCATGCAGCTGGATAATGCTGCTGCTGAATGGATGAATCATGTGACTTTACAATGGCAGAGAAATGTGACGCGTAATTTATGTACTCTATACATGCAGTGTATTTGTACAAATGTTTGGATGTGCTGCAAGCTTTTACCTAAATTTTTCATTTCAGGTCTGGATTTGTTCTCATTGATTCAAGGAGATTCTCAGGTATTCTTTTTTATATTTCTTATTCATGAAGGACATGTATGCTTTAAGTATATTTAGGTAAACTACAGGGCTGCTGCCATGTGTGTTTGACCCCCCCCCATTTCTACATAAAGTATCAGACAGTGTTAAAAATCCAGTCTTTTACTTCCGGTCTGTCTTTAACTTAAATGCATTGAAACAGCATGTGTAAAAGCAGTAAATTTGTCGACCCCATTGGGGAAAGTCACTCTTTTCCGCTCTGCAGCATTTTCGCACACCGATGTTCCTGGACAACCTCTCCAGCAGCCTACAGGGGGCGACAGCGTCAGGGGGTGGAGGCCTCATCTCCTCCTCCAGTCAGTATGACAGCAGCGCTCACAGCAGTGGCTCCAGCCATAACGAGCCTGGGGTCATTACAGGCACAGGAGGGACCAACATATCAGACATCATATCTCTGGATTAATTTGGCACAAGGAGCGCCACTCTCTACTTGCGGTATCAAATACCGCAATTCGTACTGAGGAGGTTTGTGTTTTTACTGTTCAAGGAAGTTGACCATGCATTTTTTTTATGATTACTGTTCTTAAAAATTTGCCTTTTGAACCTGAGATCCTTGAGCGGAAGTGGGAATGATTAAGCAGAATTTAATTCACTCCTTTTGCCAATTCCTCTGGCCATATGGGCACTCAAAGGGCAGCTCCAATCAGTAACAATACTAACTGATTACAGTAATGTGGTGCAATTCTGTGTCCTGTTTAGTCTGATCATGTATAGCAATAAAATACATTTTTCGTACATGAAGTTGCACAACTTTAACAATGACGAGAATGGTATTCTACAGATACCTGCAAAGATCACCTGTTTATTGTGGATTGTATAAGCTGTATAATTTCCCTTTTTGGGTTTGTACGTATATTCTCGGTTATTTACATTGTTTCATTTGATTTTGAGAAAATACTTTCTCTTGAGGGCTGAAATCAATGTCCTCACTGGCTGATGGAATAAACTTCAAGATATACTATCAATTATTTTAGCCCTTTAACGTGATCCTCTGACACCCCTGTGTATGTTAAATTCATTTTCCTGTACCTTTCAGTCTCTTCCTTCCACATGTATATATTTACTGTCTGTGCATATACACATTCTTACCAAAATTTGTAATTACACCAGCTGCTGTTAAAATTCAGTGCATTGCAGTGTTCCTCATAATTCATATAACTTAGGACTCAGAGGTATGACGTTGACATATGGAACTATACATAATGAATCCAGTACTGTAAGTATTAATGCACTTCTCTAAATCAATCACCAGCACATTTGCAGTGTCGAATACCAATTTATGTTTGTATGTAGATGGGCCATCTTCAATTATTTTGTGAAACTAAACAGAAAACTGTAGCCTTATCTGTTTTTGAAGATGACCAACTACATGTAATTTGTAAACTTTAAAATCTGCAAATTACAGCCTTACAGACTTTTTTTTTTTTTGTTGTTGCTTTTTTTATTCAAATGGAAGTGCAAAAAACGGTGCCTCTTGCTTGTAGTGAAACAGGAGCCAGTAGCGGTGTGTTACCATTCGAGATTGAGTAACCAGAATGCTTGTGCTGGCCCCGGTCTTGTCTGTACATGGTTCTGATGGAAAAGTCCGTGAGACTTGCTCTGCAGTGGGGCACTGTTTGAAGTCGTACTATTGTCGGCTGACAACAGGTGGATACCATTGTGTGGAGACGTCTATTCTGAGTCTCAGCCGACTGTGTGAGTTGGAAATATGTTGCATGTTTTATTTTTGTGTGTTTATGCCAGGGGGTTTCTGAGTTCTGGTCTTGGCAAGTCCATTTTAAACACTGGTTATCCAGCATTGTTTTAACCAATTGACATCCTCCTTGCAAGGACAGGGGGGCGGAGTTCACATTTAGGTGCTCGGTCAGGGTATCAGCTGTGGTTAGCCAGTGCTGTTTGTCCAGTCTGTTCTGTCTGTGCTTGTAACTTTTTACATCATTGGCAAGTGAAGTACTAAACTGTGGTAAGTGTCTGCAACCTAACAAGACATCAGGATAGTGTACCCATAACACACCTACCAATATAATGTAGTTGTTTACTACATTTTGTTTTAAAAAATAATAATAATTCTGGAAACCCTGAAATCATAGCACATTAAAGTCAAGAAGACTTTTTTTGAACTGGTCATTAGGGCCAGGAAATGTTTTTTTTTTTGTTTATTCCATCTTAACAGCAAACTGATAAATTTGTTCAACCAGATTCCTGGACTAGAATGTTACCTTGGTTTCAATACCTTTCCTTAATAGAGTGGATATGCATAGAACCTGAAATTCCTGGGGACTGCAGCTTGTTTGAGATGCTTTTTAATTAATGATCAATTTTTAATTAATGATTTAACACATTTTTCATAAATGTATTGACTGTACAGTTACTAAATTCAGTAATGTTTAGTGCAGCGAAAATGTTTTCAACATAGTGAGCATTTTTTCCCATATTGCTGGCTTTTCAGTGTTCTCCATAGTACTTCTCTTAAGACCCTGATCTTACCTGTTGTTACAAAACTTAGTGGTGTAACTTCAGTCCAGTTGAGGGTTTTGTTTTTATATTTTTATGAATATAGAGTTGCCGTTATTCGTTACATAGCTTGCAGGCTGGAGAGTTCTCAGACAATGCATGCCCTTCCTGTGGCGCCCCTTTTGGAATTCTCCATGTATACAACTGGCAGGACCAGCTATCATCATAAAGGTCACATGGAACAATCTGCCAGTGGTATGTAACGCAATGAAGACATGCTGATTTGTGCTTGACTGTGGCAGTGTCTTGTTAAAAAGTATTCTAATAAATATTTATTTTTTCTTTTTATTTCTGTGATGCTTGTCAACATTATTGGTTTCATTTTAAGGTATTTTGACTGATGATGTACTTGTTACAGTGAGACATTGTTACCACCATAGTTTCTTCCAGTATCAGCAGAATTTCTTGGAGAAAATCAGTAGTGATGATGATTACTATAAATTTTTGGTTTTATAATATGGTGGTGTTAGGTTGTCTCTCCCACCGATATGACTTGGCTTATTAAAGTCAGAGTAGTTCCTTTATATATGTGTGTGCGTGTGTGTATAATATATTTATATTACACACACACACACACACACACACACATACAGGAGCCCCCTAAATTCCTTGATTTATTTAGGGACAGAGACTGTAGTATATTCACTCATGTATCATAGAATCAGATACTCAGGCCTGATCCAGAAAGATAATATATACAAGTATATGCTGAAATATACTCCACAGTGATGAGACCTACTAAGCAAATCACTTTCCAGTAATAAAACTGAGGAATGCAAAATAAACTACTCCAATGGTAACTCTGACATATCCAGCAATACATGTGAACCTCATTAGATCTAATAAAGGATATTGGATGAAAATATTAAATCACTTAAATCCCATAAGATGTTTCTGTGTTAGCCAGGCCTCATTTGATTAGTAATAATAGTGTTTGCTAACAGGAATTTTATTAGATAATAAATATATGCATATATTAATAGGAGCTGGCTGTTTCAAAGCAATTTGTCTCCATTAAAAGGGCTTTTTCTGAAGCCCTTCAGGCTCAGCATACAGTTTGCATTATATCTGTAGTTTTGTATTGGCTGATTGGCAAGAGATTAATGATAGAAAGTGATTAAATTCTCCATGGATATGAGATATTGTGATTAGGAGAGCAGGAGAAAAGAAAATGACTGGAGAATGTGTTACTGTGTTAAATCTCTCTTACTATGAATTTGTGTTGAAAATTACTCTGGCAATAAGCTGACGTACGTCATTGCTGGCAAACAGCAGCTGCCTACCAGGTCAACAAAGCTGCTTAATATCATGACCAGCCCAGATTTTAACCTCCAATCTTAAGCATAACAGTGCCAGTATATTTCATCATTATGGGTGTCTAGTTTCAAAAAGCAAATAGCAACTCTGAGAATTGTCATAGTTAGAGCCTGAGGTCCAGAAAGTATAAATCCAGACCAAGATTTTGATTCAACCAACCAACTGAAAACTGTGACTCATACTTAACTGGTTGGCTGAAACAAAATCTTGGTCTGGATTTATTTTTTCTGGACCTGAACTTTTCACCTCTGGCTAGAGCTGCAATAAAGAGTCTGCTGTAGGAAGAACAAATAAGCCATTTGGAAGTCTTAAAATCTCTCGTAAGAGGAATGGTACAAAATTGAAGGCATGGAAAAGTATAAAATAATAATATTGAAAACTAGGCACAACTGACTGCAGGCTGGACCCCTGCCATCAGAACATAAGCATTTATTATCCTGAACAAAACTGTTTGTAGTTAGATTGCACATTACACAGATTCACGATGTGAAATACAAGTATTCTGTATAAATATTAGTTAATTATTTTCATAGTTACTTATTTTAAGTTGGTGAGCATGAAAATAGGTACAGTACTGTGGTTACAGATACAACTTGGCAGGCGATAACTGCACAAAGGTAAATAGATGGATTTTTATAGAATAGGTAATACTGCACATGTTCCCTGAGTGGCTTACTGGTGGTACAATGGGATGACTTGGCAGGAATGATTTTCTGAGGCGCTTGATGGAGCATTTTATTTAAGTGGTATCTTGTCTTTCAAAATGGGACACTTTTGCCATGACCAGCCCTCCTCCTCTTCTGCTGGTTCCCACAGATGTTTGGAAGTTTGTAAGGTCAGCACTCTATTGTCAATGGGAAATCATTAGTGACATCGAGTACATCCTGATGGAATTAAGGCAATCAATGTTAATCAACATTTATCATCTGTTCTGGCCATGGATCTCCAGAAGCCAAGGGAAAATCTAAATGAGGAATCTGGTCATCATTACATTCCTGGTTTATCTTTACATATTCTGCTTGCTTTTGTATTCCTGTGGCCTGTACTACGAAGCGGGGTTACTGGCTTATCGGGGTAACTTGTCGGATTTAAGGTAGTCTGAGCAAAATGTAAGTGAACGAATATGAAGTCCATTTAAACTCAGGTACCTTAAATCCGACAATTTACCCCGATAAGCCAGTAACTTCGCTTCGTAGTACAGGCCACTGGTCGTTCTTCACTAATTTAGATTGTCTGTCTGTACCTTTATTGTATTGTATTCTTTGTAATGTGAACAGAGGGGTTGCTATTAGATGTTAAACCAGCTGTAAATGTGAATATGCTGGGTTAGCACTTCACCTTCATTAGTTATAAGCCTGTTCTGTTCATTGGTTTAACAATGCTGTCTGTTTACATAATAGATGCAGCAAGTGAATCCGTGTGGTTTGGTGGAATGTAGAAACCTACCTACTAAATGAGGAAAATGAACCACATTCCCCGCAGAAATATTACGTAAAACTTCTTTTATTTAAACATTAGACGCTTTTATCTGACATGGCTTACTCGTTTTTAGGGTGTCTCCTTTAAGCCTCTTTGAAAAATAATGGACGCCGACGTGTTTCGTTGCTGGTAAAGTCTGATTCGTTTCTTAATATAACTAAATATGACCAATATTACTAAATAAAAATTTCTTGTACTGATAGAGTTTATACTTATAAATTGGATTATACTAACTAGATATAATATAGTTGAGATACCTCAAGGCTGGGTAAATGCAAAGTTAAATTTGATTATTGTAAACTGGAAGGATTATTATTTTTTGTACTCTTACACCTAAACACCCCCACCCAGCCCCTCCAGAGAATGCTGTGACAAATCCTAACCGTTGGTGGCTCAGTGGGTAAAACTGTTCCCTTATACCTTCACATGTGGAACTTGCTAGAATACATATTAATCATGAATATCCATCCAATTTCTATTTGCCTATCCAGAACAGGAGCATGGCTGAGGGCGGTGCTGAAGCCTGGCTACTCCATACTGCGCCTGCGTTAAGCTTTACGTCGCAAGCGGAAGGAGTTCGCATTTTGCTTGAATGGCAAATAGCCAGTCGGCTAGCTAGCTAGCTGTGACAAGACAGTTGGAGTAGAATCTGACAAAGCAACAGACACAAACATACAGACCTTTTTAAAAAATTATTTATAAATAACTTATTTGGGACCAACATGGCTTCAGGAGGCGAGTAAGTATGAACATTTGTTTGTTTCGGTATCTCGCTAGATTCATCGTCGTCAATAATCGATCTTAAACCAAGAGTAGCCGAAAACAAATCTTGACGTTTTCGCTACGCCAACGTCATTCCTAAATGCTGTGGCGTCAGTGGGTTCAGCTAAAACAGTAATAACTAACGGGCAGCCTGCTGGTTAGCCATATAGACATCTGCTTGATGTGAATGGTTTTGTTGAAAATCACCGGATGGCTGTCCAGGTCATTTGTCCCCAGTACTGAATGGTGCTGAACCTGGTTGGCTATGAGCATGACTGTTTGGTGTAATTTTTTGCTTTTATTAGGCTCTGTGGTGAAGTTATTGGAGATGACATCCGGTAACTTTAGCTGGCTAAACGTCTTAGGTAACGCTACGTGGAATGGGTCGCCAAGTAATAAGTTTCACCAAAACAAATTGAACTAACTATTATTACTGCCCACCAAAGACTGTCTAAGATGGCCAACCGGTGCTGGAACAAAATCGGATTAGGTGACAATAAACTAGAAGAGTTTATATGTAACATTCTTGAATTTAGCACCCAATGGCATGGCTACCGGACAAGCAAGTGTTATGGTGGCGTTTAAATCCACCGCGAACACGTTTTTATTTGTCTAGATAATTCTGCTGTTTTGACAACCAGACACGCATGTGCATATGAATGCAGATAGCGAATGGACTTATCAAAAATATTAAACAACGCACTAACAAAAAGCTGAGTACTGCATATGTTTATTTTATTGTACTGGTGTACAGATAGGAACTCAGCATTGGCGGCCTCCGCTTTAACCTGTCCATGCACCTTCCTTTGTAAATAGCGGTTAGACCTTTAAAATGATGGTTCAGCAGCTAATTTCTCCCATTTGACTCGTGCAGTGTTCTCCTGTGTACGGCTGCCGAAAAAATGCCAGCAGGCGAAAGGCTGCGTTTAGCGCACTTTCGGTTTGCTTTTCTTGCTGTGTCATTCGGGCCTTCAGTCCTCACAGTGCGGCGATCCGGCTCCGCTATACTCTCCTAGACTTTATATACTGGCGTTGAACAAAAACAAAACACCTGCGTTATAAACTTGTCATCTTTTTCATTACTTAAGTGGACGCGTTTCCAGTTACCAAGAGTTTAACTTCACGCATCTATAGTATAAGTGCAGTTTTTCGGGGGGGGGTGCAACAACAACAACCCTGTGTGGTTGTCAGTGTAATTAGCAATTTCGGAGTTTCTGCATTACTGCATTTATAGAGTGTTACAGGGTTGTCTTATCATTTTGACGGGCGAAATTCCCGGGATTTGTGAAATTGCTGAATAGGTTGGAAATCACCGATCGGACCATTACACTTAATGTGTTTATGAAATGTGGGCTTGCCGATGTTATATTATTACTGTTAGTATATGGAAACTGTAATATATAAGCATTCGAATTCCAGTGTGATCCTTGGATTGGATGCTTTGTGTTTTACTATTCTTGATAATCACGCTTAGGACGGCCCCAATTGGGTTGGCCGGTCTGACCGATAATAAGTAAACGGCAAGCACGGTGCTTCGCACAACGTTTACAGGCGAAAGTATTTCAAGTCGAGCTTTGACCGTCGGTTTTATAGTGTGTTTTTATCTGTACCATTGATCTGTAAGCTGTAAATGGCATGTCGTTCAACTTCGCTCACATTCAAAATACATAAGCTGTATCTTGTGTTTTGGAGTGATTTTCGTCCCCTTAGTATGACAGTCGGTAGGGAATGATTCGATATTACCCCATAATGCCCCTGGTCGGGGGTTATGCCGGGTAGAGGGCGCTGCTAATACGCCCATTGGTCGGTACTGATCCATAGACGACTAAGACTCGTCAGAAAAGTTTGTGCTCTTACAGATTTTTTTGTAATTAATATCCATTGATTAAAACTTTTAATGGTAATCTTATTTTTTTCTACTTTATGAAAGTTACCCATTCGTTTTATAACTGCTCATCCTGTTCAGAGTTATGGGGGTGGTTTGGGGCTGGGGACTGAAACATCACAGGCAGTGTAGGGCACAAGGTTGGCTTATACCCTGTTCGGGATGCCGGTCCATTGGAGGGCACATGCATGGATGCACTCGCAGTCTTCAGATACCTGTCTTTGGACTATGGGAGGAAACCATGGTACCTGGAGGAAAAAATGAAGGAGTGATTAAAAACAAACGCCTTGGAGATGTAAGGTGAGTGCTACCCACTGTCCTATAGTGGACTGGCATCCCATTTAGATTTTATCCCAGTCACGTGACCTTTGCTGCCTGGGATAGGCTCTAGGGCCCCTCGCAACAATGATCAGGATAACTGGTCAGATGATGGATGGAATTATTGTTATGTCATTGTTACCCTTTAGTTGAATAGCGCAAGTCACACACTTGGGTTGGGCCATATTGATAACCCTGTAACCTGAATAGGCCACATGGTAGCCTTCAGCTGCTTCCTGTATGCAGCTGCCCTGCTTCAACAGAACTAACCATCTAACACTGCTAAATACAAACAAGAATGATCAAGAATTTAGGTATGCACTCAAGTTAGATAAGACAGTGACCAGTTAAAATCGTCGGATCTCTTTTAGTCAGGCGTTGGTCTGTGTGGTCTTAGCTCTTGAAAGAGCTTGTCAGTACAGTGTTCTATTATGGCCAAATCAGTTAGCCAAGGCCACTTCAGCTCTCCTACAGCCAGTAATACTGCAGCTGTGTTTGTTGAATGCAGTGTAATTCTGTTCAGTTTTCCACTGTCATTGTGCAATGCAGCAGCCAGGCTCTTCACACTGTGGGTCTTAGGGAGAAAGCTTGTTTGGTGGTACTTTGCAGTATGCACTCAGGGTTTGGAAAATGAGCTGTGATGGACATGTAAGACTCTAAATTCATGCTGGACCTAATCTTTTGTTAAGGAAAAACAATTTCCTTTCCTTACATTACTTGACAGTTACCTCTGTGTCTGACTAAACTTTGCTCTTGTGACTTGGGATGACAATTTTACTTTCAGCTCAGTACTTCATATTGATGGTCAGATGCGTTGAGCATATCTTTGAAAGAATTTTTCTCCTCTTGTTGTGTGTGTATCTCATGATTGCATTTGTGCTTTTTTGCAAACGCTCTGACAGTGGTTGGCTGTATCAATCTGACGACTTGACTGTCCGCTTGAAAGATCTGGTATTGAACCTGACAGTGAAGTAGTTATGCTTATCTGTGTAAATTCAGCTGGTTCTGAACTGTGTTTGTGTCGTCTTGGTTGGTGATTCCATATAAATTTACTGTCTCCCGTTTTTCATTTGTTTGAAACCAAAGAACTGATGTATTTCAGTTCTTTTCAAAGCAAGGCCCTAGAGCAGGGGTGGCTAATCTTATCTGCAAAGGGCCGGTGTGTACGCAGGATTTGGGATAACCTTTAGGTCAGTTGTTTAAACCCAGGTGTGAAGTCTCTTCAGCCAGTCAGTCCTCAAATTAGTAATCTAATTAGGGAGTTGCAACAAAAGACCTGCATACACAGTGGCTCTTTTGGGATAAGATTGCCCACCCCTACCTTAAAGTATTATTAATATTTAATCACTGCCTCAGAATAGTTTTTTTTATTGTAGGTAGGTTTTTGTGGTTATAAATAAAGGTATCATTGACATGCTGTGTCATTGTATGAATCTATACGTATCTGTCCTTTCTGGGATTGTCTCCAGCTTTACTCTGACCTTATACAGGAAAAGTGGTTTGGAAGATGTGTAGATGTTTGCACATTATGATTGTGTAACTTTTCTCTGAAGCTGTTTACATCAGAGGTACATTTTATAATAATGAATGTGTTTTCATTTTCTCCACAGATCTAAAAACGATGATCTTTCCACGGCAATTTTAAAGCAAAAGAACAGACCCAACAGGTTGATTGTGGATGAATCCATTAATGAGGATAACAGCGTGGTTTCGCTCTCTCAGGTCAGTTTTGCTTTTGGTCTGTTATGTGCTTCATGATACTCTTTAGTAAACGTGTTTCAGGTTTTGTAATACATTTCCGAATACATTTTTTCTTTATGCCACACATACTTGCCACAATTTTAAGGCAAGTCTAAATGTACTACTTGAGCTGTATATCTTTTTATTTTGTCTGTGTGTAAAGGGTAATGGGAATGAAGCAGATATAGATGTGCTTTGCTAGTGAAAGGGAGGAAGTATGTAGCACTTCAAGTTATGACAGTTATTTTTCATTGGAAGCAAACGGCATGCATGCATTTGAGCTGCAGCCTTGCACTCCACCTGATGCGAATCGTGATCCTCCATCTCGCATCTGGCAGGCTAAGATGGATGAGCTTCAGCTCTTTAGGGGAGACACAGTCCTGCTGAAAGGGAAGAAGAGGAGGGAGACTGTATGCATTGTGCTCTCAGATGACACCTGCTCTGACGAGAAGGTGCGCATGAACAGGGTCGTTCGCAACAACCTGAGGGTGCGCCTGGGAGATGTCATTAGGTAAGGCTTTGCTGCTTTTTGGGGTTGTCCACACCTGCTGCATTCGCCGCATCACCTCTGCAGCAGTATTCCTACCATCCTCTGGAACACTGGAGTAAAGGCCATGATCCTCTTCCTTTGTGCAGCATCCAGCCATGCCCTGACGTGAAGTATGGGAAACGGATTCACGTTCTGCCCATTGATGACACAGTGGAGGGCATAACAGGCAACCTGTTTGAGGTTTATCTTAAGCCATACTTCCTGGAAGCCTACCGACCCATCAGGAAAGGTAAGGGTATCAGATTGTCAGTGTATCTGTTCAGGTAAACGGTATGATACAGTGTCCTTCAAATGCAAAGTGCAAGACATTTAGGTTTTAGCATTTTATTTTTTTAAGTGCTGAATAGCCTAACTAAAGATTTTATGAGCAAGTTGTCTGTAGTTCATATCGGTTTTATCTGGATAGGTCATAGGTTAACATCCCCCAAAGCTGGGAACACTAAATGCTTTCCTTTATGCTAGCTATTACCTATTAACCCTTCTCCGTGATTCAACTCAGAGCTAATATCCTCCCTTTTAGACTTGCAGTGTAGGTCAGCCAGCTGGCAGGGTTCAGTATTTCTCTGTGTTCTGTATTTCTTAAAGGTGTCTTAGTGCTTTACTTTAGTATTTTGTAATTTTTTGAATCAATTTGGTATGTTGCACCGCAGCGTTGGAGACCACTGTAATATGAAAATGGAGATCCACTGATGATTTCATGGATTTTTTTCCATGGATGGTTTTAAGTTGAATGCTGTACCATACCCTGGGTAAAACTTCCCATGAGAATAACATTGTTATCTACTTGTAAGAACGTGGTTATTTTCTTGTCCACTGAACTGTAGGTTGCCATTTTAAATGCATGTTTTTGTGTTTTGTGTAGGGGATATTTTCCTTGTGAGAGGAGGGATGCGGGCCGTGGAGTTCAAGGTGGTAGAGACAGACCCCAGCCCATACTGCATAGTTGCTCCAGACACAGTCATCCACTGTGAGGGAGAGCCAATCAAACGTGAGGTAAGGCAATAAACTTCAGAGTGGGGCTAATATCTATCCTCCATGTAAATATGTTTAAAAGTATGATTTAAAACATATTGGGAGACTGCCTTTAGAAGTGGTTGGAAATCACTATACCTATTTGCCCCCCCCCCAGCTGCCAAGCAGCAAAATGATTGTTGAATGTAAGACATGTAAAATTTTCAAGTATTTAACATTCAGCTCACTTATGCACTCTACTTTAGCTTGGTGTAACAAAAAAGGGAAGTGTGTGTATGTTTCTGTATAAAATATTTGTGTGACTAGGATGAGGAGGAATCCCTGAATGAAGTTGGCTATGATGACATTGGGGGAGTTAGGAAGCAGCTGGCTCAGATAAAGGAGATGGTGGAGTTACCTCTCAGACACCCTGCCCTGTTCAAGGCGATTGGCGTCAAGGTAAGTGCTTTGTTTTGTCAAGATACCCCTTATTTGTATGTGTAGCTATGGGAGCATGGAGAATTAAAAGCCCATCGTGAGATTTTCATATTCTGTGTGTCACTCAAGGGTTTGTCCAGCCTTCTGTTGGACAGTTTGCCAGTTCATTGGTTAAGTCAGACTTTGATTGACAATGCAGAGTTAATCCTTTCCTCTTGGGAAGGACTTTTCACAAAGACAACTTTGTTTATTAGTAAAATGCCTTAAGTGTTTATTACGATTTTCCAATGACGTAATAACAGTAACTTTATCTAAAATGGCATCAGACAGTTAGCCTGAAGGTCTCTTAAAGTGCCAGGCATTGTGGCTCAGAGGGTTTTTGAAGTGTGCATTTCATTTTATGTGCATAGCCTCCTCGTGGAATCCTGCTGTATGGCCCTCCTGGAACTGGAAAAACGCTGATTGCTCGTGCTGTTGCAAATGAAACTGGAGCATTCTTCTTCCTCATCAATGGTAAAAGATTTCCTGCACAGTAAACGAAAATGATCTGTTACATGATCTGATAATAATGTAGCTGTTAACTGGCATCAGTTTTGACGTTAAATATTGAATTCCTTTCTTATTTTGTTTTCTATTGTATAATAAGGCCCTGAAATTATGAGCAAACTCGCTGGAGAGTCTGAAAGCAACTTGAGAAAAGCTTTTGAAGAAGCTGAAAAGAATGCCCCTGCCATTATCTTCATCGACGAGCTTGATGCCATTGCACCAAAGAGAGAGAAGTTAAGCCTGCAGCTCTCTCTCGTCATGGCTGGAGGCTGTTCACATTCATGGGCACACTTTGTCTTAGAGACTGTTATCTGGAGAGGTTAATGAAGCTCCACTCCTCTTTCCACAGACTCACGGAGAAGTCGAGAGGCGTATTGTCTCCCAGCTGCTCACCCTTATGGATGGGCTGAAGCAGAGGGCACATGTCATTGTTATGGCAGCTACAAACAGACCAAACAGCATCGATCCAGCTCTCAGGCGATTCGGTAATAGATCACCTTGAACCTTCAATATCATGCAATAAAATACTAAGGCCAGTAGGGGGTATGGAGAGTATTATTCAGTGAAGCATATTCTTTTATCAGCTAGTATTGTTTTAGGTCTAATTTTCATTGATTCAAATGACTGATTTTTCAAAGTGCTTAGAGCATCATAAAATGTGGACCTACCTGTATAATTTATTATTATAATTTATATGTTATTGAATGGAATAAGCCAACTCATTAACCTCTAAAGCTTTGTTTCTAACAATTTCTCTTCATAAATCTTAAACCTGCTGTGAAGAAATGTATTTAGTTTATTAACATTTTGGATTATTTGTTATATTTATGCTTATTGCTCTGGTTTTTCTCTATGGCAAGGCAAACCGTAAGAACTTAAAAAAACATCAGTGAAATGCCTGTCAGCTGCATCCTTGTAATTTGAGGTGTAAAATTTCAAACGAATTGTTCTAATAACTTGAAAGGTCGCTTCGACCGAGAGGTGGACATCGGCATTCCTGATGCAACTGGGCGACTTGAGATCCTCCAGATTCACACCAAGAACATGAAGCTGGCTGATGATGTTGATCTTGAACAGGTGCGTAGATAAAACATGTTTTGGACCACTAGATACTGTGGCAAAAACGTAAGAAAGAAAGAAAACAAAGCACTGTATCCATGAACTCCTCAATGCATCCCAAAGCTTCCTTCCTTTTGGTTGACTCAACTGACCCTACGTAACCACCCAAATCTATGCATTAGCCCAGTTAAGGCAAACTGGGTTTCATTAATTGATTTGTCATCTCTCAAAGCCAATCCAGTACCATTGCTGTGATGCATGCTGGCTCCTAATGCCAGTTATATGTTATTGTCAGAGTTCAGCAATTGTGTGAGTGGAGACGTTTGAAAATGTGAAAATAGTTCATTGAAAATGCTTTAATATTCTTCTCAGTTGAAGATTGGTTCCTTCTGATTTAAGGAGACTTATTATTGCCGCTACTACAGTACGTCATTTCTGATTTGGAATTTAACACCTGCATTTCTGTTAATGTATTTTTCAAAATATCCATCTCCATAAGATTTATTTGTGCTATGTGAGACCTGTAAATTTCAAGTCAGTGCCAAAAGGCTGCAGAAACCGGGCATGGAAATGTCTCACACACAGGTATGAGAGAACATCAAAGACCATTAGCTACAAACCACGATGAAAGAGTTTATAACATTTTAATTAAATTTGTATTTCACAAAGTAAAAAGAGGTTACAGTAAGAATAGTTATAAAAGTGTATGGGGGAATGTCATTTGTTTTTTTGTTTTTTTTTAAATTGTGTTGGCTTTGGGTAACTAATGTGGCAATATTTCCTTTAAGATTACATCACACATCTGATGTTCCAGGTTGCCAATGAGACTCATGGTCATGTGGGAGCCGATCTTGCTGCCCTTTGCTCAGAGGCTGCTCTGCAGGCCATCAGAAAGAAAATGGATCTCATTGATCTGGAGGATGAAACCATTGATGCAGAGGTCATGAACTCTTTGGCAGTCACAATGGATGACTTCAGGGTAAGTTGAAATGCTTTTATTTTGGGATATTTGTGCATTTTACGGCCAGTACTCATTTTACTTAACAGATCTGCCTAATAATTAAGTTGCTAGTAAATTTCAGTTTTTATATTGGTATTTTAATGTTTTTAGTGGGCCCTGAGTCAGAGCAACCCCTCAGCCTTACGAGAAACTGTGGTGGAGGTGCCTAATATCACCTGGGAGGACATTGGTGGACTGGAGGATGTGAAGAGAGAGCTACAGGAACTTGTTCAAGTAAATAACAAATGTCTCTTCAGTTGTCCCTCTGTAGAGGAAGGGGGATGTGTCTAGTAGGGGCTCAGCCCCAGTAGGGTTGCCATTTTCAGTCTGAAGAAATCCTTAAAGTGCCCCCCGGATTATCTGTATCAGGTGTGTTAAATTAGGGCTGCATCTAAGCTCTGCAGGGTGGTAGACCTCCAGCAGCAGGAATGAGCAAATCTGGTCTATGGTATTATGGTTATGGTTTGGTTTAGGGTTTATGGTAATTACCCATATTATTAAGTGCTGTATGCTTAGGCATGTGAATTGGTCTGTTTCTGAAAATGCTCTTATGTCATCCTGTAGTACCCTGTTGAGCATCCGGACAAGTTCTTGAAGTTTGGCATGACCCCCTCCAAGGGGGTTCTGTTCTATGGTCCTCCTGGCTGTGGTAAGACTCTGCTGGCGAAGGCCATTGCTAATGAGTGTCAAGCCAACTTCATCTCCATAAAGGGTCCAGAGCTGCTCACCATGTGGTTTGGAGAGTCTGAGGCAAATGTCCGGGAGATCTTCGACAAGGTATGGTAAACATTTACATAAACAAATGAACCAAATATTAAATGCATGAAGCTCTACTGTTCAGTGGTAGCCAGTTCTGGGGCTGAATTTCTTAAGCATGAAAATATCAGGATTATTTATGGATTAAATGGCAGTTGACTTTTTAAACTTCAGGTGAACCTAATTTATCATTGATTGGTTTGAACTTTGTATTCCTAACATGCCATAATGAAACAGCATATATCTTAACCCTTGATTCTATGATATCAAATCCTGTAACTGAAGCTTTTGCATAATAAACTAAATTACAAAATAGTGTTTACTAGTATCTGTAGCTTGACTTTCAAGAGTTCTTTTGAGGGAGGAAAAAGTAATACTCTAAAATCTATTGTCAGGCACGTCAAGCTGCCCCTTGTGTCCTGTTCTTCGATGAGTTGGACTCCATCGCCAAGGCCCGTGGAGGGAGCATCGGAGATGGCGGTGGTGCAGCAGACAGAGTTATCAACCAGATCCTCACAGAGATGGATGGAATGTCCAGCAAGAAGAACGTATTCATTATTGGTGCCACCAACAGGCCAGATATCATTGACCCTGCCATCCTACGGCCTGGGCGTCTGGACCAACTTATCTACATCCCTCTTCCTGATGAGAAGTCCCGAATTGCCATCCTGAAGGCCAACCTGAGGAAGTCTCCCATATCAAAGGCAAGGCATGATCTTTCCTAGTTCTTTTCTAGTCTTAGGTATTCTACTTAAGAACGTTAATTTAAGGTTAAAATGACCCTGTTTTCACCATAACGGATTAAAGGAGAATTTATTAACTGTCTTTATATATACAGGATGTGGACCTTGATTTCCTGGCAAAAATGACAAATGGTTTTTCTGGAGCCGATCTGACAGAGATCTGTCAACGAGCATGCAAGCTGGCCATCAGAGAGTCCATTGAAAATGAGATAAGGAGGGAACGTGAGAGGCAGACTAATCCCTCAGCTATGGTGAGACACTCTGTACAAATAGCTACTTGAACTGGGTTCAGTTGTATGTGGGGTGGAAGGTACATAGTGTTTTCTTCTTAACATGTAGGAGGTTGAAGAAGACGATCCTGTACCAGAGATTCGTAAGGACCACTTTGAAGAAGCCATGCGCTTTGCTCGCCGCTCTGTCAGCGACAACGATATCCGCAAATATGAGATGTTTGCACAGACCTTACAACAAAGCAGAGGATTCGGCAGCTTCAGGTAGACGAATTAAACGGCTACGGGCCAAAATGTTTTAGTGTTAGCTGTAGATGCATTTTCTTATAACCAGCATTGCCAGAAGGTACAGCTTTACTTATGATGGTACTAGCATTCAGAACAGTTTACAACTTCTTAAATGGTTTCTTGTGTAAATAGTTCATCTTTATGTACTGTTTTCACGTTTCTTTCTCAGATTTCCTTCTAGTAACCAAGGTGGCGCTGGTCCAAGCCAGGGATCTGGAGGAGGCAGTGGTGGAAATGTATTCAGTGAGGACAATGATGATGATCTCTATGGTTAACCTGAACCACACGGTGGACCAAAATAATCAATTCAACCAGCCCGTGTTGTAAAAAAAATTACAAACTGAAACCAATTTGATGTTTCTATGACTTTTTTTTTTTTTTAACATATCAACAAATCTATCTGCTTACAGATACTGGAGAAAGCATGTAGCTACTCGTCTTTACCATGGTGTATGAAAGAAATTACTCCTGTACCTGTTTTTAATAGATGGACAAGCGGGAATGTGGCATTTAAGAGAATAAATTCTCGGTAGAGTGGGATTTTTCTCTATTTTCTATTATGCCACCATGCGTTTTGGGCCACAATAGTGATAGACCGAGAAGAAAGGACATTGGTAAATTTTTTTTTTTTTTTTTTTTTTATAAACGTAGCATAGGTAATGTATTACACCTTTGAGAATATTATTAAAAAATAAAATCTTACAAAATGAAACAAATTAACTAGTGATAGTTCCCTGTGTAATGTGGGTTCTTAGTCTAATTTTGTCAATTAAGGTAAATCTGCAGGTATGTAATAGTGTGTGTTTTTCCTGAAATGTCATTATAGACATTATGTTTGCAATTAAGCTTGTATTAAGGGACAGAAAATACTTTGGGAGCATAACATTTTAATTTGAGGACAAGTTAGGCTCTTCAATTCTCATTAAAAGAAAAATACAGAAACACTTGTTTGTTGACTAAAATTAACCTTTACCTGTTTTTTCTCCATAAGTTTTCCTTGTAACCTTTATGGTTTCAGGGATGCTGGTCATAACTTCATTTGATCTTCACATTATATTCTCTCAAAAAAGACTAGATGCTATGCACTGTGTGCAAACTTAACAGATGGTTAAATCAATCTTTGTAAATCAACATACGCCATGTATCGCTTTTTCTACTATAATATATAAATTCTAAAAAGTTGCATTAAAATGTTGCAGTTCTAAGTTGTATTATATTTCGTTTAAAGGGAATGAATACATTGTATTAACATTAAGGCATACTCTGTACATATTTTTGTTTGGAGTATATCAGAATTAACACGTACCTTAAAATTTGTAGCAGTAATACATGAAACCTCAAACATACATTTTACCTGTACAGCCAAGCGGGAGATAGTATGGGTTTAAAAAGTTTATTACAATACAGCAACATTACAATCATGTCTGAAATATTTAAAGATAAGATATTAACTGCAACAAAATGAGAGTTCACCAATAAAGTTTTGTAATCCCGTCCAAAATCGCAATCCCAGAAACCCAAATATTTTAAACAACAATGCGTGAAAAAAAATTGACGTCTGTGATACTTATACATGCTCAATTTGAAAATGTGTGGTTTTACATAAACAAGAAACATTACAAATCGGAAGTAACATACAGTGAAACAAAACTTAACGTCTTGAAACGTAAAGTATATAAAGATCTTATTAAACTTTTGGTAACACATTTTAAAGTGTTTTTTTAAATCATCTTCAACGTGAATATATTTTTTTCATTAGTGACACCTAGTGGTAGCTTTGTGGTAAATAACATGTAAATAACATTAAACCCAGTACTGCTTTGTGATGACAGTGGGCATGTGAAACATGTGTTTGGCTATATTATTTTGGCTGACATAACACGGATCATAGTAGTCCCACTCCATAGGAGATGACAGCTGTGCATTGGAAAGGCCGTCGCTGTCACAAGACAATATTCTGAGGGAAATACCTACGACAGAAATTAATTAAGCAATTAACATATGACCTGCAAATGGAGAAGTGGACCAACCAACATTAACAAGTCTGATCATCTGCCGAATAAAATGTGAGTCTATATATAAAAATATAAATGAATATGCTAAAATGCAGTGACTTGCCTGCGCTTGCACCAAAATCGCTGTCCAATCCTGGCCCCACAGTAGAGGAGTTGGCTGAAGCAACGAGGCATAAGTCATCCGGGGGCATACCGCTTTCATATTCGTACTCAAACCCTGTACCGACGGTGTCGATCAGCTCCATCGTGCTACTCCGCCGCATGGGGCCCACGTTTGCAGGGCTCTGGGATTGACAGTTAAGAGAAAACAACACGCAGTGGTCAAGACACTGCACACCACAAACGGTGAACCAGTTTTACGGTTACCTAATGTATGATCTTACCCCCGGCGGCGGTGCATTCAGCACGGGGGAATTGGGTGGCGCAGTGTTGCCGCGATCCGTCTCCGAATCGCTGTAGGGCGTCATTGCGGGCTGCAGTCTCCTCCCGCCTAAAGACCTTCTGCTGTAAAGCTGTGATCTGCGCGGTAGATCCGCTCTCGTCGTCGAGTTGGTCGTCGACATGGTGGCTAGTATAGTGCTGGGTGCTTTCAAAGACTCCGATTCTCCTGTTGTGGCTCCATCGGGCCTCATGGCTCTGCATCTCTGGCCCAGCGCGGCCTTCTCCTTAGAGGAGGTGAGAGATGAAGACCCTGCGGGCTGCGCCAGCACGGGCACCGGGATGGAAAGATAATCTTTCCCGCCTTGATCAGTCTGGGATGGGGTCTCCGAGATCCTGGTAACGTGTCGCGTCGATAGAGTGGACTGTAAGAGCGTGGTTTCGGAACCCCCTCGTCGCCTTTTCCTCTTCTTTTTAGATAGAATAAGTATTTTATATCCTAAAAACATGCAGTTCAACAGCAAGAGGAGAACCACACAAGGTATGAGTAAGAGAATGAGTAAAGTTAAACTGGAAACGGGTGAACTCTCATTCGAAGCTGAGGGTGTTACCGACGGACCTTTGTGCGACATTGTACTTCAAATTTCGTGTAAGGTATTTTATAATATTTTAAAAACATAGACATGTAATATTGTGATTAAAATTATGCTTTAGTTATGTAAAAACTGCGATTCCAGTCAGTTAAATGCAGGTGTGCAATATTTCCAACACGTGATTTCCGTCCGTTTGCTCAAAATACTGAATCCCTCTTAGTTGTGTGGATATGGCCGAAGTTATTCAGTCTGCGAGTTAATTTAAAATAGCCTAATTAAATGCCCTCTTGGTTGAAAGCAGTCCAAATGAGCGCAACAAAAAAAAAAACATTCTTAAACCAAGCAGAAACCGTGAAATGTGAAGTGCCGGAGTAGTACTGAAATACGACGTAGAAGCGGCCTGCGGGGGAATAGTTTTTAAAGCGTGATAATCAGGATAGTAAATGACAACAAATAAAATTAACCTGCTGTTCATCCCGCTTGTTTATTGTGAGCTTTAGGCATGAATAGAAATTACAACTTTTATGTTGTGAAACCGAATATATATACATTTGTGTACAACTTTAAGGGAAACAAACATGGCTGACAAGCGGATCAATAGGTCAATTTTTTTCTCATAAACGACCGGCGAAACCCCGTAAGCCAAAGGTTAAGTACTTCTTAAAAAAATCAGCAAGATTGTATTAGAAGAGATGGAAATTCTGACTTGAAAGTTTAATATTTCTTGCTTTAGACTTGAGTCCAAGGTTGCGCTCTCACAGTTCTTCCCCCAGATGTTCTGCTTTCAAGGTGAACAGTCATGGTTATAATAGATTGTCTAACTTCTTCCAGTCTGGAACTAGTTATTTTCTCCACGTTCTGTCCTGATTGTGGCTGTCTGTCCTTGCTAGAGATTCTTCATAAGGACATTGAGATCCTCCAGTACATTGGTCTTCCTCCCTGTAATTGTTTTGTGGGGTGAATTTGCAGCATGGCAGCACAAGGCACCAACCACTTAGGGATAAAATGAAAAGCTTGATTATAATTCATGTGTTGCACATGGTAGCTTCTAACACCAGCAACTGACTCCTACCTGTGTCCAAGTAATCTTTTGGCATGTGATTGCACAGCAGTGACCTGGGAGGTACTTTTATTGACAGACAGGTGAACCTGCTGCAGAATTGCAATATTATAAATTGAAATTTTTAGCTGCCACTTTTAGTTTGTTCCTGAACTTCTTAGCCATCTTTGCCTCTGTCTTTACGACCAGCTCACGGGTGAAAGAGGGTGACCGATGCCAACGAAGGCCACTCTCCTGCAATAAGTCGTGATTCAGAGTAGTTTGTGCTGCAGTTCAATCTGGTCTGCTTGCCTGATAAGGTGGGGTGTCAGTTCGATCTGTTCTCTAAAATTGTATCAAGTTTCTAGAGAAAGTGGGACACAGTCCACCTAGTCATGCAGTTTTCGACCTTTTATTTATGTGTCTGTCTTCCCGCTGACCATCTTAGTCAGATAAAAGACAATTTTGCATTGGATGTACTTACCTTTTCACATGACTATATATATTAATTAATTTCGTGTACTGTAATTATTTCCCTCTGCTGGTCATACTCAGAGTTTTTTCCTGTTAAATCTGGCTCTTGTCCCTCAAAATGCTATTGCCAGTTTGATACCGTGCCGTTCCACTGAGTTTTTCTTTTCTTTCTTTTTTTCTGTTTGATGAGCGGCTATTAGTTATTCCTCAATGATTAAGATTTTTATGTGCTTAGTTATGAATAATGCACCATTCAGTTTGGTATTCTGAAATACCTGGCTGTGTCCTTTAAATACTCCCCATTTAAATATTTTTTGTGAAGATGGATATTGATAAATGTTTAAGAATGTGGACTGTTTCAGTGGGCATTAGTCCTGTGTTGTTCTTATGCCCTCAGCATTAATGACTGAAATGTTATAGAACTCTGCAAATTTATCCACTTTGTATACAAGATAAGATTCACTTTATTGAAAAATTATTTGTTGAATATGCAATTTATACTTCTATTACTAAATCACTTTATTGTGTTTGTATTAACTTGAGGTCAGGTCACTTTCACAGACCTTTTTTGCTTTCATCCTGACTAGTCAGACTGCTGGAGCTGGAGCTGGCCCTGGCCCATCGTTGGCCTCGGTGTTAATTTTTGTCAACTTTTAATAAAATTATTCGTCAGCAGACTTTTAATTGATGAAAATGAGATGATAAAAATCATTTTTGATGCCAAGAACTATGACGAAATGTAGTGACAAAAAAGAGAAAAATGTCAAAGGCGAATTTGAAACCGATCCAATCAGAAGTAATGTCTTTTTATAAGTGTTGGCTGTAGTTGCGCATGATTGGATAATGTTAGTCTAATTGGATTCAGGCATGTAAACCTTGCAGTTCTGTTTGTAAGCTTGTTACGTCTGCATTAGACTTGGCCAGGTTTTATTTGTGGGGGACCGTATAAACTCTGGTGTGGATCTGCTGTGCAGATCACAGCTTTACAGCAGAAGCTCTTTAGGCAGGAAAAGACTGCAGCCCGCAATGATGCACTATAGCGATTCGGAGATGAATCGTGGCAACACTGCGCCACCCAAGCCTGGTCTGTGCCACATTTGGCTTTAGGTAGGAAATGAAGTACAGACATATTGATTAAAGTTCACATTTAATGTCCTAAAGAATAATACAATAATAACGGGTAATATCACTAATAAATATGACAAAAGTATTTATTTACGGAGTTATAATGGCACACATTTGTAACTTTTTAAGAATGATGTGGGCTACGGGCACCCAGGTAGCAGGTCTTTCAATCTACCCCAAACAACTGAAGGTCCGAGACCTGCAACACAGGAAGCATATATATCCCCAGTCACTGACAGTACAAATAAGTGTTTTTTCATGAAATTAAGATGGGGCTGGTACCGACAGTTGCAAACACTCTTCCATGCATTATTCCCTACCAGTTGTAAAATGTTCAGTGTATACATGCTTCAACTCTGAGCACATGCGTGGTCCAAGTCAAGCAGCGAGACATGCCTGCATTGACATGGAACATACGTTAACCGGATCCGGAAGGAACGGATTGGGTTGGCTGATCAGATCGGGTAGTGACAGACAGGATGAATCTTAATACCAAGAACGCAAAGACCTTACTTGTGGTCTTTGCAAGACCAGTCTTGTGAACTTGCCTTTGAAGAACGATCTCGCAGGACCACAAGGACAGAGAACGCACCAGTTGTGGAGTGAGACAGATGTGTACTTGCTGTTCCACTATGCTGTACTGCCCAACTGATTATCTCGGACGTACTATTTATCGTACTATTTAATAAATGATACATAATGTAAATGTTCAGTCTAAATGACTAATTATTCCTGGTATGGTTACTTTTGCTGTTTTTTACAAATAAAGTTTGCACCTTAAAGTATTGGTATTTATTTCCACTCTGTATCAGTGCTATACACAGGTGTTAACCATTCCAGATCAGCAGACTCACAAGCCAGAAAAGTGGAAAAACAGCAAGAAGATTCTGACAGGAACAATGGAAATGTTACTCTGATTAAGGTAATACAGTTATGGTTCGCGCCTTCTTCCTCTGCCATTACAACAGCATGCAATGAATCGTGAGATTGTTCTCGTTTGGCAAAGATGCACCCGATGCATCCTTGATATTTGGGGCGGAGCAAGGCCAACATTGGGGGATTTTTACCGGCCTCTGATCTTGTGACTTTAGTATTGGAACTGGTCATTGACAATGGAAGATGAATATCGAGATGGATCAAATTTCAGTGTGGGGTGTTCCCATTAAAACAGGAACGCCCCTCATCGTTTCCATTGGTTCTTACACCATTATGTTTGATAATACATATAATTGTACATTCACATTACAGCCCCCAAATATTCGAGCATTATTGAATGCAATGCATTTCTATTCAGGCATTATTAAATGCAATGTGTGTTTATTTGATTGGTGTAATACAATGTGTTTTTTTGCATCAACGACTTTTGTCATTAATTTAGTTCCATATTGTCCTCAGTGCAAGTACACTGAAAAGCCTTCTTGAACAACCTGCACACTGTTATACAATACATATTGCTTGTGACATGGAGTCACCACTCGTTTAGCTTCTTTTGAAGGGGTGATCTGCTAGGTACGTGTGTCCCTATCTGACCTGTCTGAATGTAGTCACACCCCTCCCCAGTTCTGCTGTTGGAGATCCACATAATTCCCTTATGTGGTCAAGAAAATCGCCTAAGTCACAAAGTCATCCACCAAAACATGTTACGGCACTGGAGAGACATTTCAGCTCTGAGTGCTGCTGAATTCCAGCCAGGAAACAGAGTTTACTCACAGCTTTGGCTGTCAGAGGCTGTAGGGAGGCCACTGTTTACCTTTCCTCTTCACAGCTGTCCTTATGAGGTGGGCCTTTTGGACCTTGTTCATGTATGTATGTGATGTGTACTTATAAATGTTTATTGACCTGTAACAAGTTTGTTTTAGAAAATTTTCACGTTAATGATGAAAATTTGATATCAAGTAGTTATCAATAGGTAAATATTACTGTAATATAAAAAAAATCCACATACATTGTTGGAGTGGATCTGCAATGGCTCCCACACAATTGTAAGGGCTTGGGCAACTTTTTCCAACACAAAAAAATGCATGACAAACTGTGTGTTCTGCCTGGTGGTGGTTTTCTCATGCCACCTGTTTGTCTTGCTAATGGTTGTTCCTGAGAATTTCAGGAAGTCAACTATCTTGCTGACCATTTCATTCTTGCTACAGGGAGAGCAGTGTAATTTTCCATTCTGCCATTAGGATGACTTTGACCTCTAGGTTATTGTTGGCACATGAGAACTGAAGATGGCCCACTTACCTTCCATACATTATATTCTTACCATGTGTGATGGGTCCAGGAGGCTGGTGTCATCTGTTCCTGGAAGTGCATTCATTAGTGTCTAAGAGTAAAGTGGGGTAGAGAGCATACAGCCTGGTGCTGTGCCTCTGCTACTGGTGCGCTATTCTAAAATGTGGGTGTCCAACCACACATATTGCCTCCTATTAGTAAGGAATTTACAGGCCTAGTGGCAGAGGGAGGTTGAGTTCAATTTGAACATTTAGCTTTGTAAGAGTTTTGGAATAATGGAAGTGAAATCCTAAACAGTGTCTTTAATCTATCCATCCATACTGCTTGTCCTGTGCAGGGTCACAGGGGTCCAGAGCCTATCCTGGAAGTCAGGGAATAACCCAGTATGGGAAGACATCCCATTATGTTTAGCATATGTAGATGATGCATCATATGACCATTGTAGTGAAGACCCATTGTAACATTTTAGCATGATTTACATATTTGTTGGCCATCTTTAGATGAGTAGATGATGAAGCTAATGGCATTGTAAGGTGGAAGAAAATTAAATTTTCATAAATACATTAATTATAACAGGAGTAGGTACAAAGGATGTGTTGTTGGCTGAGAGAGTTTGCTTTGTAATTTTGGAAGAAATGAGGTAAATAGCAGAGGTGGAGGAGGGGTCTTGCAGGCCAATGGGGAGATGGGAGGGGCACGGGAAAATTTGCCAACCTGAGGCTGGGTCCCTCCAGTGGTTGGTAGAACCAATGCCTTGGTCCACACTGTGTTTGAGAGACTGGAGGCCAAGTCTTGTCTGGCCATTACACTGAAGTTCTCATTCCGTAAAACACACTGGTAACACTTTAGTTACTCTTTAGTTGCATTAGTAGGTGAGTGCTGGAAGAGGGGGGATTGAAAGTGAAGATCTAACTGTTGTGTTGGGGATTGGTGTCATGGTATTCTGGATCTACATCTGCATGTTATTTTAATATATAATCATCAATGATTGAAAGCCCTTCCAGACAATTGAACAATGGTAAACTAGTTCATTGTCAATAGTGGAAATCATCAAAATTGGAAAGATTAGATTTATGTATGCACATACCATTTTCAAATACTTTTATGTTTATATTTAGATTAGGGATGCCCATTTTGGATTTTTCCATCACTAATAGTCGACACTTGTTAATCGACTATTAACTGTTAACCAAATTTATAATGGATGCGTGTCTGTCACCAAATACCAAAATACCAATACAAAAAATTGTGCTTTGTTTTTTTTTCAAGTGCAAACACGTCATTACTTATGTAAATAATCATCAACTAGTTGCCAGACTTTGCAATGAACAAAATAGATATACAAAATGAACCAAACATTTAATCCTAAAGGCCCAGTGCACTTAACTGGCAGGTCCAGTTTACATCTCCTGTTTAGGAAAATATTGTATCCAAGCATATCTATCTTTTACCCTCTACGTTCTATGCCTTTACCACAATGCAAACTTTTAACACATTTTTTTTTCTTTTTTATGAACCATTTAACTTAGAAATAATTTTTACCAATACTATATTTATTAAACACCCCAAATTTAGATATATCAGCTAAAAAAAAACCGTATAAATCTTATTCTCGACAATTTTTGTCACTTGAGAGAAGAACAAACTTATACTTTCACGGTAGGATTTAATCAGCATCTTTTATTTTTAAAACGGATACATTTTATGGAAGTATTACTGCAGTAATGGTGTAGTAAAATGTTTAATTTTTTTTCTAAATGATATTTAAATTTGTTTATGACCAAAAAGCAAGTATGAGACTTGCAATGTTACTGTCACAAGATGGCAGTAGTGACCTGTTAGTAGTACTGTATATAGTAGTATTGTTAGTAGTATTGTGTTGGACTGAAATGATGACCGGAAAAATATCTAAACTTAGTTATGGAACCTCTGAAGGAGATTACCAAGATGTTACCATTCTCTGTCAGACACAAAATCGGGTAACGGAAGTACTTCAGTATTTACACTGGTGACTCTTATGGTCATAAGAATCAATTGGTATCTTAATTCATAGAAATGTTTATTCACACTTCAAAATGTAGACAGAAGTCCTCAGTTCTGTGTTACTTTTTAGTCCAGCATACCCATTTGTCTGGTGTGACAAAGGCTCTGACTTGTGAGTCAGAGTTATGGGTACAATGTGTCCCAAACAATATTAAATGTGGATTTAATGTCAAGTTATGTAACGTGTAAATGTGGATTTAATGTCTTTTTGTAATGTTAAATGTGTCGTTGAGTGAAATCTCAGCCTTTTCATGCTATTGAAAATGACATTACATCCCTTGATTCAGGTGTTCGATTCCATAAACAAAAAACAAAATTCTGCAGAAATGTTAAGAGACAATCTTGAACTGACTGAGAATTTCCACATTTTCATGAGGAGTTGTTATTGTAAGGGCAACTTTTAAGCCTTGGCTTTCTGTTTTTGCAAAAGGTTATCCTAAATAACCTTAATAACACCCTGAAACAAGATATTAGCCAATAATTGCAACTTAATTTCCTAGAGAAAAAAAAACATTTTCAGGCACTTACAGGATAGGTCAATGAATAAATTTGTGGCTAATTCCGTTCCAGTTGCCCTCACATAATGGATTTTTTTTTCTTGATGAGTAAATGCATTTTTATTTTTTTTCTTCTTGTTTTGGCTCTTTGCTATAAACCCATTTGGATGCACAGATCAACTGTATTCAGAATTTGTCATAGATGCTGATAAAGGAACAGGTTTGCATATTTAAATGTCAAGTTATATAATGTTTGATGTATAGAGGCAGTTGAGCAGTTAATTTTTTTTCCCCCCATACCAATAATATTTGATGTATGAATTTATACAGAAATTTTCAGTCTTACAACTCAAATACTATTACTATGAAATACCATTAAGGGTTTATTTACAGAATTTGAGCCTTCAGCTTGAGCAGTAAACTTTCATTATTGAATATAGGAATGACAGTGTACAGACCGTAAAAACACAGTTGAAGATTTGCAGTACAGGTTTTCCCTTTGTGTTATTAAAGCTGGTTTCTTAGTAGCCTGATGGGAAAACATTGGCACTACAATAATAAATACAACTTCATTTTATATTTAGCAGCTATTTGGCTAAAGGCCTGCACTTATTAAATAACCTTGTAAGGGCTGCTGACATTACAGGTTGTTTTAAATTTGCAGTGACCGTTGCGTTTTTAAATACTGATCAACTACGTAAGTTTATCCAGGTCAGCCCTTAAAGGTTTATTTCGGGCCAACAGGCAGCATGATATGCAAACTTTTCTGTTAATTTTCACAATATTGGAAATGTAAGTTTGGAAATATTTTTAAATTTAATCTAAATGATTAATTTTGGAGCACCATATCAACTCAGGGGGTAGCAATTGAGGGTACTCCAATCCCCCCCACCCCAAGTCCAAAAACACACTAAGGTGAATTGGAGTTGCCAAATTGCCCATAGGTATGAATGATGTATGTGCCCCATCCTGTGTTGGTCCTTTCCTTGTCCCCATAGCTTCCAGGGCAGGTTCCTGACCCCTGTGACCCTGAAAAGGTGAAGCAGGTACAGAATTTGGATGTTAGGATGCTGATGGGTGTTGAAGTCTCACCTCCACTTGTGTATGTGTGTAGTTTGCATGCCCTCCATGTGTTGTGCAGGTTTCCTCCCACAGTCCACGTACATGCATGTGAATTTTCCAAGCTCTTTCTTTGGGTTAGATATACTCAACATTGTTGGAAAGTCCTCCATATAGTGGTTTCTGAGATGTCATTCTTGCCATCTTTCTTACAGTAAATTGCACCAAAGACAACAAAAAGTGCCATATAAAGCAGGTTTCATATTTTTAATACTTTAATACTAAACTTCACGGCTGTAATTCATGTAACAAAGCATATGAAAATCAAAGCATTTTACACATCAGCCTTAAGAAAATTTGAGTGCATACCCCCATTTAAAATCTTAAAACAAATGTATAAAAGCACTGATTGGCAATTGCCAGAAATGCCTGAGTAGGGTAACCCTACTTTGTATTACAATGTCAAGATTGAGTGTAGGTATATATAGCTTATTTTCAAATATTTATACTGTACATGCTATTAGTGTTCAGTATATCAAACTTTGTGTGCTTTTGTACATTTCACTAATTTACAAAATCCTCAGATAACACTTCTGACAAACATTTCATTAGAATTTAATACATCTGTTGCAAAAAAAATCATACAGGCAAAATATATGAAGATAATTAGCCAAGTTTATTTTTATCATAGATATACATATTAAAACAGGTCATGTGAATAACATAGCTTTCTTTGTTGACATTCCAGTGAAGTTAACTGATGGTCGGGAACGATATTTTCAGAGGTAATGGATTACTCCCTACAAGACAACAGCTTGAGTGCACCTCAGAAATGCTGCTTCCGTTAAATGCTCAGTGCTGTTCATTGAAACCACACTTCAGCAAGAGGCAGGTTGACTGGGTCTCGTATGCCTCACCAGCAAATGACCTTACTTCATGAGGACGAAAATAAACAAGATGTTCAGACTACTCTTTCCCGAAATGTCCAATGGAAAGGTAAATGTCCAATACAATAAACATGGAACAGGGCTTCAAGGAAACCACTTCGGGAAAAACACGTTGGGTGCCTTTCAGCAGTTATGAAGCTCGGATAATTTAAAAAAGAAATCGTTTTTTTTTTCCCCCAAAGAGAAAAAGAAGTGGAAAAAAACTGCCCCAATCACCTAATGAAAGTTACCATAAGCACATAGCAGTCTTAAACACTGATGTTTTTTTCACCTGCTTGATTGTACAAGATTTTAATTTATCAAATAGGTTGTGTTCTGCTTCGGCCTTCTAGGTGTGTTGAGGTCATGGAAATTAACTCTCCAGTCTACGACTGTACAATGTACGAATACATGCAGTTGGAGCCCTAGAGCTAGGATTCTGTGAACTTAAAAAAGCCGACATTATGGAACGCTTGTACCACTATTATTGAATACTTCCCTAAACATCGACTGATATGCTTGTTAAAAAGCATACTTGGGCTGCCTATTGTAGGCCTGTAGTCGGCTGCTGGTTTGAGCCAGGTTAAGGCACTCAGGATTTCTCTGTGATTTTTGACCTTGAGTAAAAACCAAGGGAAGTATAAGGCAGTTTAGAATAACACTGGTGAGTCATTCCGTAACACACTGCAATCACAGGGAAAAAAGCACCTTTCAAATCGAGGCCTTTCCTGTATACACTTTTTTTTTTTTTTAAATCAACTACATAATATTACCACCTTGGGATTACTAGTTAATATTCTGTGTGTAGCATTTAAATTGCAATTGACTGAAATATGCCCAATGTTTAACTGAACTTTATTTGAAAACAAATGAACATGCTTGTTCAAATTGAAAATATTCATATAAGAAAAATGAAAGGTTATTGGCACCTCACTGGTTTCCTAAGTTTCATGTAATTTATTTCCTTCTTCAATCAATCCCTTTTTACCCTAAAAATATCAAGATGAAAAATAGAGACCAAAACACTAATTTAAAAACGCATCTTGAGTGAAAGTCAGTGATCAACAGGTGCAGAAACTCCTAATTTTTAAAAACGCCAACATGGATCCATTTGCAAAAGCAAGAAATAAATAATGGAAAGATGTCAACTATGTTCTTGTGGCACTTTTCAGTTCTTTCTGGTTAAATATTAATGTCTTTAAAATGATACTAAAGATGGCTGATTTTTAAAAAAAAAAAAAAAAAAAAAAAAAAAAAAAAAATCAAAAATAAACCCTGGGAAGTTCCCATTTACCCATGTCCACCTTTCACTCTAAGAAGGCAAGTGCTGTTTGATGATTTCTCTTGACTGAGGGGGTATCCTGTCTGGGAACCGCACCTGGAACTCCACTATCAGGTCCCCCCTCTGAGATGGGCTTTTGGGATAAGGAAGTCCCTCTCCTCTCAGTCTCTTGACTGTTCCTGGCTTGATGACATCACTGCAAGGAAGGGGAATCACTCTGTTGTCCATGGTGGGAATGTTCACTGTGCAACCACATAGAGCCTGAAAGAGAGAGAGAACAGATCTGCTCAGTGATTTAGTCCTTTTTCTCCCTGGCAACAGAAATGCATCTTTGGAGGAACTCATCACAAGGTCTCATTGGTATTTCTGTCATTACAAAAATCATTGACATAAAAATGCAGTGGTGTCATTTATTGCTACTTTGTTACTGCTGTTCATATTATGTTGTCCCCATGTGAAACATCAAGCTGTTTATTCTGATTGACACCCTGAACTTTTGGATCTAGGTACCTATTAGGAATCCCTTAGCTCACTTGTATGGAAATGCAAAAATATCTAAACCGTTAGAAATAATGCCATTATATAATAATGTCCCAGTCGTGCAAGCCAGTTTGTTAGTGTTGCACTTGGTTCGTCTTATTGTTAAAATACCTCTTCTGTATCTGGGTAGTTGGCTAGGGCAGACTGCAGCACTGGTGCGCATGTCTGTCTCTCGCCGGAAGATGTACGTGTGTAGAATGCGGGGGTGTGGGGATGTGCTTCTGAACATGGCGTACGTCTGCCTTTGAACAAGCGTGGGAGTGTGTGACTGAAGCAGCCCTTGCCTGGATGACTTAGCGTGGGCGGGAGTGACTGTGGCGTGTGTGTGGGTGAGAGCCCTGGGGGGGGGGGGGGAGCTAAATATAGCCGCCACTCTCATTTCTGAGGGCTGATGAGGTAGCTGAAGAATCAGCTGATGCCATGAATTATTCGGGGTTTGTCAGCCAGCCTCAGACTGAGCAGGGGCAGGCAGGGATACAGTGTGGGCAGACAGAGTCGCTCCAGAGAGAGAGAGAGAGAGAGGGAGGGAGGGAGGGAGGCAGAGAAGGAACAGAGCACAATATGTTCCAGTCAGGATGTACAGAAAATCACCTAAATTACTTAGGCACGTACTGTTTCATGGTGTATCTAGAATATGCACTGAAAGATGGATTTAAGGCACAACCAGAAGGCATTAATCAATTCAGTCTTGCACGATTCCATTAAATTGTGGCTTATAGCGATATCTTTTTTTGTTCTCTTCTTTTTGAGTTTCAGCGGATACAGAAATTGTGGATTTGCCATCAATCAGACCTCCCAATATAAACATCCCCAGACATGGTAAGATTGCAGCTGCCACGGGGGGCATTAAGCATTCAATTGCACTGACATCAGCTGCCTCCTAAAGGATTGCCTTGAGGAATGAATGGAAAGAAATAGGTTGTTAAAAAAACTCTCAAACATCTAGGCTTGCAGAAGGAGCAGCAAGCTGTTCTGGGACCAAAGCAAATGCGCTAAGCAGGACCTCCACTGAAACGCGTTTGCAGAGCACAGAGGCTTGATTACAGGGCTCATAAGGAGCTGAAGAAAGGTGGTGCTTCAAAGGATAATGGAAAAGGTGTCTATGTCCTCAGTCTGAACCACAAGGGGGGGTGTACAGTCAGGGTATACGGGACACCTGCATTGTATCTTTACAAAAAAAGAAAAACCAACATCAGCAGAAATAGGTATAATGGTGTAACTGATTCAGAACATTAGCACAGAGCTGCTGAACTAATGGCAGGTTTTAATTAAAATGCGACTCCCTAGCCCATATTCCCTGTTCCAGGGCAGATAGAGGCTTTAGTGGGGCCAAAACTCCTGGGTTGGAAGGTGGCAACAGGATTCAATGTAACAAAATATTGGCACCACACTGGCCAACTGTTATTTGCGACAACTATGACGGCCACTCACTGGGGGGGACAGGAGGTCCTCCCTGCTGGTGCAACGAAACCAGAAATAATTAGTTTTATTGGCTAGACAGCATAGGAGAGTGCAGATGACAGTGCCTTCCTGTTGGGCAAGAGGTAGCTCAACGTAATGGAAGTTAAAAAAAAATGTACAAAAATCAGTCTCTGCTGGGTTACATCCTACTTAAAATACTCTAAATGAATGAAAGACACTTGTGATTCTCTACTAAGCTTCACTGCTAATCCTTACAGCAGAGGACATTGGTTTTAAATCAGCAGTAAGGTAATGCTTTTAAAATTTAACTCCAGTCTTATCCTTGGTTCTGCTGTAAAGTAGCCATAGATTATCACTTGGTAAATGGCAGAATTTTGCTTTTAGTATTAAAAACTGATTGAGTACTTATTTCAGGCCACAGGTGCAATAAAAATAGCATGGTTTCTCACATTAGGCTTTGATGCCTAGGAACCACTCTCATGGGCATCTATGTTTATCCCAGGAAGGGAGCCTGGCTATTTGCTCTTCTAAATAAAACCAAAGGCTTGTCTTATTACCAAGGTGCTAAATATTGACAAATTGTTCAAAACAGCCTCTGTCCCAGGATAACACTGCTAACTTGATTAGCATCAAGTAAATTGCCATTACTCCAAATGTGTCCAACACGACACTGATTCATTTGTGAGTGTATTATGGTATGACCAATCCACAGCAACGTGTGATAGTGTGAAAGGTTGTCCCTTGATGTTTTGCTTTCAAAGAGAGATATAAAGAGAACTGCAGAATGACTTGGCCCACCAACACAACTGTATTATGTACAAAAGCTCCCCCATTCCTGCCAATAAATTAATAGCTGGTAAACAAAAACCTCCATATAATGATGTATCCCAGGGCCCCTCCTAATAGGCTGAGTGCAGCAGAATAAAACTGCTGTGTGTAATTATGTCAGCCTTTGGGGAAGCGGGCTTGCTGCAGTGAAACTCCGCAGCTCACGTAAATCTGGCAGCTGGAGATCAAACTACTGCAACCGCTCACTGCGATGTGCTCAGTCACGCTCTGCAGACCCAGAGCCCTACCGCCCTTCTTTTTGTCATGTTCCAGACTGTCTTCACTCTCAGAACAGGAATGGGCTCCTTCCTTCTTAAGATTTTGGCTTGCATCAGTCACAGCAGTGGTGCCAGGTAGATATGGGAGTAAAACTGCTTTTTTCAGGGCCTTCTGGATTTAGAAAATCTACACCTAATTTAAAATCCAGCCCAGTTTTAATCAGCCATTCCGTCCCTGTTCGGTCTTTTGCTGTCTGCTGGTAAGTGGTATCTAAATAAAGTCTGTCACACTCACCTAACAGAAAGCTCTCCTCCCCCGACTCCAGCTAGGCACGATTCAACAGTAACCTTTACGGGGGGCTGTAATTTAATCAGCTGCCAAGACACGGAATCTCGGCAGAACTCGCAAGGGTCTAGAGCTCTGCTCTGTCTGTAGCAACACGGCCGGGACTCTGCAGCGCATGCTAATGATGAGAGCTCTGCTAGGCAGAACGTTCACAGCCACAGAAACCAACAGTACAGAAGCAAAAAGAACCTCCATTTTGTAGATCAGTTTGGTGATGGTCCAACAAATCTACAGTTAAACTGCTGTTGTATAACTAATATTAAACGCACTGTAAAAGGTCTTTGAAGGTAATCGTTCGTCTTTAATCCCAAACCACTGACACTGCAGCAGTGCTGGAAAGCTGCCTTTCCTGCAGTCTTGACAGTTTCATTTCCCTATGAACAAAGACGCATCTCTGTACGAGTATGCATCTTCGCATGCTACTGTGGTCTCTGCCTGGCCATACTTGTATTGGCCTATTCAAATTGAGGTTTGTCTGTGCATGACACCAGGGCACTAAATTCCTTGACGCGCACACACCCAAGGGAGAGAGTAAAGTGGTCCTTGTGCCAAAATCTTTAATGTTGGGTGGTGGATCACATAGCAGAATACAGGCCACTTTCAGTAACACTGACATGCTGACAAGTAATCAAAACAAAATTTAGAATATAATTTTTAATTACTCCAGAAGGGAATGTTACTTTGAAATCTGTTAATGGTTAATAACATATCATTATGTGTAACCAACAAATTAACAAGAATTTGAATTTGCCTTTTATGTCCATAAATATTATATCTCATCATGATTTTAACTTTATGTGCACTGTGCCTCCCTAGTTTACTTTCAGGCTACATTAGGGCATCTCCAGCCACATATTGCACAGATGAACTGAGCTTAATATATTTTCCAAGTATA
>JAODLC010000123.1:11699092-11710251 GCA_026781145.1 Hippopotamyrus pictus | reverse complement strand
AATTATTTCTCAAAAATAATTATTTAAAAATATATATTTTTGAGCCGTGTAATAGCTATAGATTCAAGAACTGCAGTATTCTATTTCCTTTTTGCCACTTAAATAAAAAATAAAAATATGGCATAAAACTGTTGTCATTCTCCCTACAATACATCAAGAAAGGACAGTGACTGCAATTAATTTTTTTTTCTCACCCATAAAAAGGTGCCCAACCTTTGTCGCTGTCAGGCACTCAGTACAAATGTCCTGCAGTTTTGTAATGGGTACAAGAGGTCAGTTGAGCAGGTGTGTGCAGACGCATAATTGATTATTCATTTGCCGATGTCTAACCTCACACTCTTGTGGCATCTTAGGCCAGATTCCTAAGATGATTACCTCATTGTACTGCAGTCTTTAAATTAATTTACAATCCATGAAAGCCTGGCTTTCTGGCACAGCCCTGGAGAGTGGATAAGTTATCAAACTCAAAACCCAGGTATAGGCTGCTGTGTATATCATATCTAAATGCAGAGTACACAGTTTAATTTGTGTTAAAACTCTTGGTTATAGAGTACAGAAGATGCCTTATCTCCATTTATTAATGAGGTGTGATCTAACTGGAGAAGTCTGAGGAAGGCAACAGAAATGGTAGACATCTGAATATAATGTAATTTCCTGATGGTTAATGGCAGTTCACTGAGATTTTAATCACTCCAAATGCACTGAATACAGCTTTAAATAGTTTAAATAGCAGCAGGTGCTCAGGGGCTAGAGGTCGAGAATCCCACTGTTTGACCATGCGTCTGTGCACAATATTTGTACTGTAGCTGCCCATATGACCTCAAGCTGTCATTTCATGTTGAACACTTTGTCTGCTAAGGAATTGTCTGCTACAGTGTTGGAAATCCTGGATTTTAGAAACCTACCTCTTTAAGACTGATCTTGGCTGTGAAGACTATGTTGGAGCCATCTCTTTTGAAGTGGGGGTGCCCTTTGTCTTTGAGGACAAAAGCAATGTCGGCAGGAATGTTCTCTGGTGTTTCGTCACCCTCTTTGGGGAAGGTGATCTTGGTCCCTTCCTTCCAGCCCCTCTTGATGATGATGTTGAGGATCTTGTCCTCTGTGCGCAAAGTCTTGCCGTCAGGGTTGAGGCGCCGCCGAGTGATTTTCATGCGTTTGGTGCAGCCGTGGAAGATCTCCTCCAGGGAGACTCGGAGCTCGTGCACCACCGGTGGGTCCTGCACCTTGCGGCGGCTGTGCAGGGCGTCGGTGTGGTGACGACGACCGCCTCCACCACCATGGTGAAACCCGTTGATGCCATTGAAACCGAAGCGGCTAAAGGCGTTGAAAGGGTCGTCGTCCCCATCCAGCTCGATGTCCATGTCATGGTCTCCAAAACCATTGTTAGAGCCTCGGGTGCGGCTTGACCCAAAGAAAATGTCAAATGGGTTGGAGCCACCAAAGAAGGAGGCAAAGGTGGCATGGGGGTCTCCATGGAAGGTGTAGTGGTAGGTGTTCCCCTGGCCTCCAGTTGATCCACCTCCTCCAGCTTTAAGACCTGCAAAGCCAAATATGGGAGAATTTTGACATTAATTTACATAAAATATTTTATTATACGAAGATTGCCAAATATACAAGTATCCCATTACATCCTAAATAAACATGACACAAGAAATGGCAAAAGTAAATCAGTCTTGGGGATGCATGAAAAAGTACAGTTTGCTTTCACTTGAGTGGATTTTCTTCACTTCTGGATGTGAACAACTTCAGCTGTCATAGCTACAGCACCTCTGAATTGGAAACAACATCCATCATCTCTCTAATAGCTAATCACTATACAAATACATATTCCTATTTGGAAACTTGTACAAACACAACAGCCCATGAACCATATGTCATTTAGACAACATGGCCTTTTTTAAGGCTAATGATATTGGCCATGTCCGTTTCTCCACAGGAGGATTACAAAGATTTGGTTTATGTTAAGGAAAAGGTATCCACACAGGATACCCTATCAATTACGCTAATATCTTTTACAGTCCATTACTCTTTAACAGAGGAATACATTGGTTAAATTTAGTACAGAAGCAAAATGTTGTGTGACTCATAACCAAACTATCCTCATGATTTTTCATATTGATATCGGACTTATTTATGTATGTATTATGTATTTTACATATTTTGTTTAAATACAACACCTGGTGAGTTGTCCTGCATTTTGAACACCCTCTCCAGCTCAACTTTAAAATTTTTGTACCTGGCATCAAACGGAGTAGCCAGAATTGTAAATTCACACTTCAGCTGGGCTCTGAAGGAGTAGGCTTCCATGAAGCACCCTGCCGCATTATTATCCCATGGATGAATTTAGCAGCGTTTGCTGTCACTTTGAATATATCAGGAGCATCTGCCTGCATTTACAGTACTTAAGGCTCTCCTCAGCCGAACAAATCACTGACACTGTGCCTCTCATGGCCGGTACACGTTACTAATTTTGACAGCCCTCATTAAATTTGTCCTGTAAATATTTACTGCATCAGTTGCAAAAATCTCTGTATAGTTCTGTTCTGTTGCCCAGTATACATTCCCCAGACAGTCTTGTTCCTGGAACTCCAGGTATTTTACATGGAAGAAGTAACTATGTGACAGGAAGTAAAAGGACCCACTGTTTGTAGTTTTTGAGTGCTAAGGTCACACCAATCTGTATACAGCTAAAGATAGATTGATTATCCTGGCACCAGGCATGGCACAGAGGGCGTGCGAGAGAAACAGTGAATCACAGTGTGTGGCCTAAGCTGAAATCACACTGTTACTTCAGTCTTATTTTTGGTTTTCTGCACTATGCAGCCAGTTTATTTCTATTTTGGAAGGTATATAGTACTCATTTGTGCTACCACCTTCAAAAGTTCTCATCCACTTCATGAATTCTATAATTTATAAGTATTCTGGCTTATACTACTAATGTAAAATATTTTTGTCTCATTTACAGTTTCTTTCACAATTGATAGACATTTATTGCTTCCAAAAATAATTAGCCCACCTGGGATTTCCAGCATATAAAAACTGCTTCATTCATGCTTTATTCATAAAGGTCATCATCAACTTGGCACTGATTCCAAATAACACATCTAAACTTGACTGAAATGTCAGGAAGTTCTCACCTTCCTCCCCAAACTGGTCATAGATGGTCCTCTTCTTTGGGTCACTCAGCACCTCATAGGCCTCTGCGATCTCCTTGAACTTCTCTTCTGCATTGGCGTCCTTGTTTTTATCTGGGTGGAACTTGAGGGCCATTTTTCTGTATGCCTTTTTGATTTCATCCTCATTGGCGCCAGACTGGATGCCTAGGGTTTTGTAGTAGTCCTTCCCCATAGCTTTGATGGACAGACAGTGCACTTCTGGGACCACCTTGGCTTGCTGACAAACAAGGCCATGAAAGTTAGCTAGTCATGCAACCATCAGCTAAGTAAAAGCATAGCAAGGTGCATATCAAGTTAGTGGATGAATGCACAAGGAAATTCAATGAAAGGCTAATCACATGGAATGTATGCAAGCTGCTATAAAGCATTGTGACTGGGTGCACTCCTAATTCCCAGAAACAATTAAATTAAGAAAATAAAATTATGAGCAATGAAAAGTGATGAAGAGTATGCATTCATCTTAAGTACACAGCTGAAGTATTTCATACTAAGCAGTGGGGAGGCACTACATAAAGACAGAAACCCGTTTTCCATTCAAGGGGTATAAAGCAGCATAAAATGATCGGGGTCATTCTATAGAATTCTACAGATAATGCGTTTGTCACAGCATACAGGATACATACTAGAAACACAAGGACAACTGGTTAATTGGGTGTTCAGCCTTCTAAAGACAAAAGTGCAGAACGGCTGGTTTGCTGCCGGTCTGCCCACTTAAAAAGTCGAAATCCCAGACACATTAAATCGTCTTTTACATAATTGTTTTTAAAGAAGTGCGTTCTATTGGGTAAAGCGATACCATGATATTAGTATTACCGCTTCTATGGACAGGGTTTATTGCAAATGACAAATGATTACCTAATGCACATGCATGTACATCAGCGAAAACTGTCTGAGACAACAAAGCTGCTTCTACAATTAAGGAAACACTCACTGTTTAACGTCGATATGCAACGGAGACCAAGTTGCAAAGACAACCCGTAAAATACTGTCGATATAGTCAATTTGTGCCATAAAAAATTATCCGTGAATGAACAAAAGATCACCGTGTGAATGGCTGGCACCGGGAATGCGGCAACTCGTGTGCGGCCGAGAAAGATCCATTTGACAGAACGAGAAAAAAAGAAACCGGCATATACAACTGCTTTAACATTAACCTGATAGCCAATAGACCCAGACTTGGTAGTGTAAGCATACATACAGCAGCGTTTTACCTTAATTCCTCCCTAATCGTGATCAGCCGGTCCTTTGGGAAACGACTGACGAGATGTACTCCCCAAATATGAAATAGTCGGCTATACTACCAGGCTGACGTCAAGTAACTCCTAAAATAACCCCGGATTACCGGGAACCATGAGCATTTTAACTAGACTGAATTCAGATTTAGAACAATACAATAAAGACGTGTATTTTTAAACTTAAGTAATAGTACAAATGATAAATATAGTTCTCCAATCCTCAATTTACATCCCTTTTTATCCAGTTTTAAAAAAGCACATTACAAACCATTCAGACCAAGAATCTACCGTGTAAAATGCATTGCATCATTAAACTATCAATCAACTTTGTAAACCAAGAATCGAACCAACGGTTATCATTTGAAATAAGATGCTCTATAGTATGGATAAAATAAATTCAGTATGGATTAAAGAAATACTTTGCATTATAAGAAGTTAATTCTAGAAAAACATGGGGTACAGTCTATAGAATAAATGCTCAGCAGAAAATGTTTAACGCTTTGACACGTTTTATGTCTAAGTAGAAGTTTTGTGAAAACGTTGAAGACTGGCACAAAATCACTTGTAACAGGCATGATACCAATAATGACAAACAAAAACGGTTTGCGAGGTAACATGAATAAGTATTAATGCATTAAATACAAATGGAATTTTAAAATGATAAAAACTATGAAAATCATGAGTAATAGTTTTAAATCTTACCCCCATTATCCAGTTGTCATTTCTGTGTATAACACGAACTTTACACTTTAGGTTTCTGTGTTTTAAACCAAACTGAGTCCAAATCAAAACCATTTTGACAATGAAGCAAATCTATATGCGCGCCCGTATTTTATATAAAACCCTAGGACCTTACCGTGTCCGAGTACCGCTTTGCCGACTGCCAGCCTCCGCTTCTCTTGTAACCCTATTCCACAAACTCCGCCTACACAACGCGGCTCAGGATCCCGGAAAATCCGCTGTCTACGTACTATAGGGAATTACCATGTCAATCGACACCCCTCGCCAGTCATTGGATTCATAATCCTTCAATCACATCTGATTCTCCGCCCATTTGCCCTTGAAATGTACGTTTTCCGGTATTCTCTGTGTGCTGATTGGTTATTAACTTTGCAGGGATTTTCTTTTTTCGGATTATTTATTTATTTCATCCTACGTGGGAGTTTCTTTGAACAAAATCGGCGTTTTTGTAGTTAATTACAGAAGATCTTATGTCACAGCTAAGCTTTGATTGGTATGAGCCGACAATCCCGCCCCTCATCGTCGACATTTTCACATGCTTGGCCAGAAGCTGCGGCATACCCTTGGTTATGAATCAGAATTGGAGCCGCGGGGAACCTTCCTGTCTTTTACATGGAAAGTAACGGTGTATGACTAGTTTGCCAGTGCCTACATAACCGTTATCACGAATGACATATATGTCGAATGCCCGGAAAACTCATCGTTCTTGCTTATTAGCATAAAAAACTTTTAAGATGCACACTTAAATCCATAATTTGATTGAAATTGGCCAAAATGTAATGGAAAAGACGCGGGTAAAAAAGTGGCTATTTCTTTCAGAGCTACGTTGATGTCATTCATTCCGTAAAACTATAACAGTATCATTTATGGTGAATAGAGTTTGTAGAGAGCAAAAAATTGTGAGTCTTGCGTACATTTTGCAATTTACCGATGAACATCTTGGTGTCGGATTTCCTCTTTGTAGTAAAACAAAAAGTAATGTAGAACACTAGAATATAAATTGCTGGATTACCGTGATTTTTAATAGAAAATTACACAAATATTTATTATTATCTTATTAAACATTTCCATTGGTACAACAGAAAAAATTATAAACAACAGAATTTTCATGTATATGAATGGACTAGACAAGGTAAAGGAGATCAGTTATGTAACACCACGGTTAGGTGTTCTGCGAGTTTGTCTGCAAAGGACATAAATGGTTATACTTCCTGTTCCATCATTCAGCCAATAGGATGGCGAGGATTCTCCACAGAAAAGGAAATAGAGACAAATTTGGTCTTGTGCTCATTATTAGCGTCAGAGAGATCCCCGCGGCTCTTCAGCACCAAATATGAAAAAGAACACCGGAATTAAGAGCTATATGCATTACACAACTATTATACAACAAGTAATAGGAAAAACATTTCAGACATTAAATACATGTCTTAATAGAAATAAACTTTGTTTATATGACATTTATACATATGTTATTCAGTTTTCCACTTTTTTTGTTTTGCATTGCTTTCCACAGTTCTAGAAGGCACCACCATTAAGTGATATTAATGAAAAATTGAATATGACTAAAACTGTTTGCTCCTGTATTTGGGGCTATATGCCAGGGGTACAGACACGTCTACTTACTGTAAAAATGCGACTTAAATTCATAATGTGAAACAGCAACATAATAAAAAAAAAAGTTTTACAGAGGAGACAAGAAAACACCCAGAAATAATAAAATTATTCTTTCGTTAATCAATATCAGAAAAGGTGTAACACTTGATATCAAACATTACAGAAAGTACATTTTAGATATAAAATAAGTTTTGCCAATAATTAGCCAGTAAATATCAAAATGGTGAAAATGACTCCTATTGAAGTGGAATTTCTAAACTGCGATACATTTTAGTGGTATGCCTGTAAAGGCCTGTAATTTGTTCTGCTTTGTTCAAATAGTCAGAGGAATTTTACTGGATAGCAAAGCTAATCTTAGCAAATCTGTTTGTTCCATTTTTAATGATGAGGACCATCCTCTTAACATACAGGCAGATGAAGCTGGTTGTGTAGTTGGATTGGTAGTTGCATTCAAAATGAAAATAGTTATAAAAAATGTTCCATAGCAAAGCAGTTGGCACATTATTTCTCTGGCTTCCTATGATCCCCACTAAATGGTTTAGATGTCTCAGTGTCATAAATCTCCTCTGTTCCAATATTTTGAAGCAATCAGGAATACATTTGCATAGCTGGCACGCATATCTCTTAAGCTTATTACCCAGTCATTCCATACATGCCGCATATTTTAAAACATTTTTGCATTTGTATTTTTATGCTATGACTTATGTGCAGAATTTTCTTGGAAGCAACCTTTATAATCATGGTACATTTTGTATTTTCTGAATAATATGCTAATTTCACCTGTCTGATATCAACTACACTGAAATATTTAGGCCCTGTTTTTTTATTTCTCAGCCTTCTGTGGGGAGACACTTAAAGTCAGGTAAAGTCGCATAAACCTCCAAGGACAAACATTATAAGAAAAGATGAGGCACTAAGTCAGGTAGCACAAGGCTAAAGATTTTGTTTTCACTAAATGCTTTTATGTGGGAAAGTATATTGCTGAGTGGTGAATCGAGTATAGCTTTTGGTTATGTGGTCCGACTCAGTATTTCAAAACACCCCTTTTGACAGTGTGAGTGCTACCAAGCCATAACAGATAAATCTCTAAAAATAAATGGAGACAGAGGAATACAATTTAGCATTGCTGCACCACACCTGGGGGCTGTATTCAGTCTCCCACCCTCCTTGTCATTTGGGGTTTTTTATCCACTATCCATGAAAATGCAATTACATGAGAGCTGTCCATTGTGTCTGTGTTTGATTGACTGGAATCCCTTTCAGGATACTTCTCAGTCCTATACTGCCTGGGGTAGACTCCTGGTCCCCACAGCACACCTCTGCTGTATACTGTAAATAGTTATACTATGGATGGATGGATGGATGGATGGATGGATAATCATGTTGTAGAATTAGGAGACAACACTGATGAATACCTGTTTGTCAAGAGTTATTAATTGTATTTTAAACCAACATGAGAGAATGAATAAAAGATATTTATTCTGGTATCTGGTCGTCTCTGAGACTCTCTGCCCTTGCAGCTCTAATTGAACAATTCAGTTTGGTGAATGATATTTCTTTATATAAATATATATTGGTTTAAATAAATTGTAAATGGTGCATTATTTTCTATAATTTGATAAAGTGGCAATAGTGGTATTTTGAGATGGATAAAAATGTACCGTAATCACAGGTTCACAAAAACCCAGAAAAAAGGAATAAATAGCAGGATTATGTCAGTGAGTGAGAGTGACATGCATCAGCTGTGAGGCTTTATTTAACGCTCAGTGTCAATCTTCCTCACGGGAAGTACGAACAGACAAATGTGGGATGTGGGGGGGTGGGGGTGCATCACTCTGTTGTCCGTCACGACCATGGAGTGGCAGGGGGTCGGCAGGGGGCTCGTGCTGGGGGCTCGTGCTGGGGGCTCGTGCTGGGAGTCGGGGGCTCACGCGGGCAGGCGCCGGTGCGTGACAAACTTGCCACTGGAGCAGCGGGAGAGGAGGATCGTGGTGTGCCGTGGACAAGATGTACCGAGTGAGGCGGAGGAGGAGGAGGAGGAGGAGGCTGCCGGCGTGACGTCCCATCAGCTGGGCCGCTGAGTCACCCCCCCGGGCAAAGGCAGCGGGGAGGTGTGAATGAATGGAACGGCTCGCTTTCTCTGTTCTCCCGATGAAGGAGGAGCATCCTGTAGCCGGCATGGCGGAAGTGGAGCGACTGCTGGCTGTGCAGCGTGCGTTCCCACGCAGCTCAGCACCAGCACACAGCCGCCGTGCTCGAAGGCTCTCTGTCTGGCGCAGGCTGCCATGTGCTGTAAATATCAAGCCATCTTTATAACCTCCTCAATTAGTCACGATATAAATCCACCAAAAACTGTAGCTAGTAGCCTCATCCATGGTCAGTGATTGGTGCCTCTTAAAGGAATACAGATGGATTACTGTTGTTATTTTTAGAAAACTATAATCATTATCATGGGTGTTGCTAGACCCCTACTGGGGCATGTGTCCCAGTACTTATGTGCTGTGTCCCAGTAAAATCTCATATTCAAATCATATGGGTAATGCAGGGTGGGGGGCCTGTGCCCCAGTAGAGCATTATATCTTGCAATGACTCTGGTCATAATTATAAGCACAGACTGGGGAATATGAACTGGGAGTATGGGGGAGACGTGTCCTCCCAATATTTAATTGGGCTTTATTCATTCCCCTAATAAACAAACCTTGGTATTTAAAATATTAAGTTATGTCCCCCAATATCAAACTCTCTCCTTTGCCACTGAGCACAGAATATGTATTATGTGAGTATCTGTGTGGAAGGAGGTTTATATTAAAAGGTTTATTAGATAAGTGATTTATTCCTTTCATCTGCAGCATTAGATATTTATTCATCCATCCGTGTTCTAACTGCTTATCCTAGTCAGGGTTCTCAGGATCGCCCCCTGCTCTGTCTTCGTTATGTCAGTTTCCCTGTTGGCCAGTAGATACTGCTGGTCACCCCAGTGTCCTTGGCTTGATCTGATATCTTTGTTATTTTAGTCTTTCCTGGTGAATCCTTTGTCTGATTGATCTCACCTGTGCTCCTGTGTCCTTAGTGATTATCAAATGCCCACACCTGACTCTTGTTCCCTTATTGTGTGTGTATTTATGTTCCTCCCCCTGTTCTTCTGGTCAATGGGTCATTGAGTCAGTTGTGTTGCCTTGTGTTTGGTCTCAGTTTTGCTGTGAGTATTTGTTACCTAATCGTGTAGTTTGTTCCTGTGTTGCTCCCTGCTTTAGTTCATTGTTTTCTACCCTCCTACCTGTGTTTTAGACTCCTCATGGTTCCTTTTGTTTTGTTTTGCTTTGCTTTACTTTAACACAGATTGTCCCTGTATGCTTCACCATGCCTGTCTATTTATTGCAAGCAGTGCAGGGCATAAGGCTGGACTACACCCTGCACAGGATGCCAGTCATTCAGTATATCAATTTCTATTAAATACTATAAATCACAGAATGCAGCACTCTCAGCACAATACATTACAGTTAGAATTCAGTGCAAAACTATGCCTGAAATGGTCCAATCGACCCAAAATATGTCATTTTAAATTAATCAAGTTTTCACACGACCGCATCGTATTCATCCATCTTCCATTTATCTAGCAAAAGGTCATGGTGAGCCTGGAGAATATTTTATGACGCAAGGGATGTAAGGTAAGGGGAACCCTGCTGCAGTTCATTGTAGGGCACACACTCACAGTCACACACTATGGACCGTTTGCATACACCAAGTCAAATGCTGCACAGCCCTGGTCATGGGGGGTCCAAAGCCTATCCTGGAGGCTACAGGTATAAGGTGGGGAACAATCCAGGACGGCACAGGGCACACTCACACGCCAGTCACTCACACATGCACACCTATGGGCAATTTGGCATTTCCAATTAACCCCAGCATGTTTTTGTGCTAACCCCTGCACCACCCAACTTACCATACTTCTTTCTTATATAAAAATGGATGTCCAAAATTTGTTAGAAAAGCAATACAATCATATTTCATTCACAGGTCTTGTTTTATGCAAATATCAACTACACATACAGTACTTGTACTTTTTCCTGTTTCATTTTTTTATTAGGGCATCAAAACACCCATCAACTTTAACTATGTGCCCATTTTAATTCAATTTTTGTTATTTTGGCATCAAACACTTATCAAACACCCATCTAATTGTGTGCAAAACACAACTTATAAATAACCCTCCGTCAAAAATAGCAAGTACATAAAATTGCTGAAACAAAAAATGGACTTTTGTGTGACATTTAGGCCTAAGTATTAAGCTTATCTGTGCCTTTCTTCCATTTACGAAATAGTTTACTTGTCTCTGTTTAATTTTAGGAAGTCAACTTAAAGTTATCAGTTTTTTCAACGCAGTTATTTGCTT
>JAODLC010000123.1:11674578-11689046 GCA_026781145.1 Hippopotamyrus pictus | reverse complement strand
ATATGGATCCCATGTCTGCAAAACTAACATTTTAAATGAAATATTGATAGCTAATCGATATCGAATCGAATCGAATCAAATCGAAATCGAATCGAATCGAAACCATAAAAATAAGAATCAAATCGAATCGTCGAATTGGTCACAATACCTAGCCCTAATTTACTCCCACAATCCTCTCTCAGAGGTACACTTAACTGTGGGAGCTTATAACTGTGGGAGAGTTCTGTGCCTGTAAATCATGTCCAATCATGCCAATTTGCCAGATGTGGATACAATCAAGTAGTAAATACAACTGAAAGATAATGCAAAGAAATAGGATGCACCTCAACTTGGTTTGCAGTGTTAGAGTAAATGGTCTGAATACTGACATGGATAATTCATTCATGCATTCTTTTATTTTACCTAAATATGTTTTCACGTTGTCATTGTGAGGTATTGTACGTACATTGATGGCAAAAAAATCAATGAATTCAATTTTACAATATGTGTACGACAACACAGTTGTGGAAGGGGTCTCAGAACCTTCTTTTGAAATAGAATAGGATGCAGAATCACTCTAATTAGAACAGAATTATTACCGATGTACATGTATTCTCGCTGACCTGATATTCCTGTAAAGTTAGGCTTTTCTATAGTAAGGCTATAGTCACATGAAATTTTTCCCTTCAAAAAATTAAGTTTGGTTATCTCAAAATATTCTGGTCGTGCCAGGATAAATCTGTTCGATTTAAGATGTCTGGCAGCATTTTGTGTTGTCATGCCATGTCTCTGAGGACCTAGGTTTTCATTAGAATGAGGTCAACCATCTGTTCTAGTCTCTGTTAATCAGAAGGACAGCTGGATCTCCATGCTGTCGCATAGAGATGGAAAGTACTTTCAGTGAAGTCTGAGTAGTGACATATAACCTCAGTGGTAGGTAAAGAGGGATGAGTTAAAACAGGTGTGTGAGTGTAGGTGTGCTGACCTGTTTAGCAGTGCTGTGTTGAGATATCCTTTGTTAGCCTGCTTTGTTCTTGTATGTACTATAGCAATGAGAGAATGCAGTGACCTGTACAATTTTTCCATCAAAACTGTATAAATGTATAAATTATTCTGCAGAATAATTTTATATAATTTATTTGGTTATGGCCACTTCCTTGTTCTATTATCATGGAAAATTGTTCAACAAAACTACATTCAGCAGGAGCGAGGCTGAACAAACTTGCAGTACATTTTCCTCTTAGGGCAACGGAGAACCTGTGAACACAATCAGAGCATGAAATTCTCAAGTGGAAAAGTAAAAAAAAAAACATTTTTTATCACTTAAATGGTATTAAGATTACTTTAAGGTGAAGAACAGTAAGTAATGTGATCTGATTTATTATCCTTTTAAAATTTCTTTAAGAGTTTCTTTGCCCTGATAAATTACAAACTTTTTTGTGTAATTCCCCACAATCCCCCATATGGTTGAATAGTTGGAATTTTAATAGACAGATATTGTGCAATTAGTAACTCTTATGTATGTATCATACGTGATGTATGTATGATGCATAGTCATTCATCATAGTACTTACATACATGATATATAATACACCACAAAAATACATTCATGTATTCATATAAAAATGCATGATGTTACATGTTGTTGTTAATGCTGCTGTAACAAGATAATTTCCCACCAAGGCATTAATAAAGTATTCTCTTTCTCTCAACAGTACCAACCACTGCATCACCCCCTCACCTGAACCCAATCCTAGCAATTGGCACAGGGGTAGGGGTAGACCCTGGATAGGATGTCGGTCAATTGTACAGCGCCCAAACAGAAAAACACATACTATTGGTTATTAAGAGTTGCCAATTCATTAATGTCTCTGGATTGCAGGAAAAAACAGAATACTCATAGAACATGTCCACAATGAGGGGAGAACAGGAACACTCCACACAGGGCAGGGGTGGGATTTGAACACCAAGAAGTAGATATAGTAGGTCAGAAATGTACAATACAGTCTTGTTAATGCAAATAACAATAGCCCATTTTATATATTAAAAAAAACTCTCTTTTCCAATGCCAAATCACAGAGAGCCCAAAATCTATGCTAGGAAACACACCATAGATTGATAACTGATCCATCATAAGAAATACAGACACTCACGCAAGGACTCATCAGTGCATCAGTGTCTTTCAGCCATGGGAGGAAACCCACACAAAGAGAGGAGGAATATGCACACTCACTGCTTAGAGGGCCTGGAACACAGCTAAACCTATAACCTTCTGCAAAAACTGTAAAAACTAAAATTTGAATAATGCATGTGATGTCTAACTTAATTATTTAGCAGCTAATGTTAAATATTTCTTTACTCTCAGTTTCTTTGACAAGTCAGTTAGAACTCAAACATCGTGTACAGTAGTATATCGTGACCGCATGGAATTAAGACATGGACAACTTTTACTCAAAAGGTAGACAGGACCAAGAAGTTCATGAACTAAGCATTAGAATGGCTAATATGTGTGACCTAAGCAAATCTAAATAAGGTGTGTTTCTTGCTAGATGCGGTGGTCACAGCATTTTATAAACAGCCATTCATTCACTTTCCCAGTGCATTTACTGGTGTGGGTCATGGTGGTAGCTTACTGAGCAGGTCAGACCAGTCCTGCCGTTCCTTGGCCACAGTATCTAGCTGCCAAAAAGTCTGGAAGATATAATCCCAGCAGTGTCTTATGACCTTATCACCATGGACCTTCTCAGTGTCTGCTGTCACTGAATTGATCTACCTGTCAGTCTCACGTTCCCTCACACCATCACTTGTGAGCAAAATCCTAAGGTACTTCACTTCACTAAAGGAAAATTTCATCCCTCACCTGTCAGGATCTGTCTCTGTCCTATACATGTCAGTTCCCTGTTTGGTCAGCAGGCTGCTGGCTATCCCATGTCCTTAGTACCTAATGTTGGCTAGAGACCAGCCTCACCCTGTCCTTGCGCCTTGCTTTTTGACTTGTTTTCTTGTATCGCTGTTCAGACCCTTGTTTTGTACCTTAGCTATCCCAGATTCTTGTCTCTATTCTTGTAATATGATCTATTCCCACATTTTAGTTTCTTCTTCTGTTTGTACTCCTGTTATAATTTGATTATTACCTGTACCTGTTCCTTGCTGCCCCTAGTCTCCTTTGTTTGGTTGATGGTAAAAGGTCCACATCTGTAGTTCGTCTTACACTCATTATCCATGTATATGTGCTTGTCCTTGTTCCTCAGATGGTCACTGTGTGGCTGTTACTGTATGTTAGTAGCTGTAGTAGTTTCCCATGTTTGCTATGATTGTACTTGTGCTGCTCCTTGCCTTATTAATTGTTTTTCACCTGTCATGGTCTCTTTGTTTTCTGTTTTTTCCTTTGTTCTGTTTTGTGTAATAAAACCCCGTTGAGCCACTACGTGGATCATCCCTCCTTCATCATACCCCATCATAACCTCCACCCTTACCATTGGGGGTGCTAAGTCTCATCGTGGCCAATTCACACTTGGCATGATACCGTGAGTTGGAGAGCTTGATGGAAGAGGCCAGAAACACAACATCACCTGCAAGTAGCAGGGTTGTCATTTCTAGTCCCCCCATACTGGACATCTTTCCAGCCATGGCTGAAACTTCATATCCATTCCATGAAAATCAAACCAGAGTGGAGACATGATGCAGGCCAACACCCATGCAAAATGCCTTTGATTGTGTGTAGACATGATTCTTACTGTGTTCATACAGGGACCAAATACCAGTGGTCCTGGTGCAGAACCAATGACAGTACATTCCAAGGTATGCGGTGAAAAGCCTTATTCAAGTACAATGTTGGTGCATTGTCACAAACCCTCACACAGCAGTGAGAAGGAAAATGGTGCATTGTTTGACATCTAGCCCAAAATCTGAATTGATCTTCCTGAATCCCTGGTTTGGTCATTGGGTGGAATTTCCTCTTCTAGAGAGGCCAAGTGTCAACTGCAACACATCCTCTAGTTCCCTATTTTACAAATACCCCTGTTTGCCAGTGTAGTGGTATAAACCTGCTGTCTAAGCAATTTTGAATAGGCAGGTCAACTATGTCACTCCAACAGATGCCTGACAGATTCTGACAGAAGTTTCCAAAACTGCCACCTGGTGAGAGGTGATAGCCCTCAGGTTACGGAATTCCCCAAATATCCTTGGAAGTTAGTCAGTTTCCCATCCCCGATGAACACCTTTCCCGAGCAAAGTCCTACCTTCCCTTCACGCTGAGGTGTTTGCCAAAGCCTCTCTATAGCCTCTTCAAACTTCTCCCATGCTTGAGCCTTCACCTTCGTGACTGCCTTTGTTGTAGGAGGCCATTCTTCCAAAATCACACCTCTCCAGGATTTTTTATTGTTCCCTTCGTGAGCATTGAAGACTCGCAGTAGGACAACCGAGTGTATAGGTGGTATTCTTTTGAGCAACTCACCCATTTTCTCTAAGAAGGCTGGGTAGTCTGAACTGCTGTGTGGTGCATACACAGAAACAGCAGTCAACTCATAATCCAAAAAAAGGCAACCCTCTTGTCCACCAGGAAAAACTAGCTACACTACAGATTTGTGAGTGTCCCCACACCTGCCAGCAGTCTTTCACTTTGGGGAACTCCAGAGTCGGAGGGACTCCACCCTAGATCAAGAGGCCTGGTTTCAGAGCCCACACTGTGCATGGAGGTAAGGCTGACTATATTTCGCTGATACCTTTCTATCTCCCACAATAGCTCAGCCTCCTTCCCCACCGGAGAGGTATAATGTTCCACATTCCCAAAGCTATTGTCTGTTGCCGTGGTCTTATGCACCCGAGTCCTTCCCCTTTAAGCATGCTGCTGAACAGGCACTGCATCTGACCCCAAAATCCCATGTTGCAGGTAGTGAGGCCGTAAGTAGCCATTTCGGGACATTGTAATAGACATGTAAACATGCTAAGGTCACAGTCCTCAGAGGGGTTTCACACAATTCACTGTGTAGCATTTACAGAGAATGGTGTTAATCAGAAAGGTCAGAGGAGAATGGCCAGACTATTTAAAGCTACTAGGAAGGTCAAAAGTACAACAGTGGTGTATGGAAGGGCTAGCACAACTGAATGCTTAACTTGTCTACTCTTGAAGGACATCTGAAGGCAAAATGTACTGTACTACCCTGGCACTGGGAATGTAATAGCCTGTGCTAGCTAGATGTAACTGATCAGTGGCCACTGACTGGATTTTCACAAAACACAGTAAAAGCATTTTTTTTACTGTATGTGTGATGATGGGCTGCATGATGTTGTGGTGGTTAGCACTGTAGCCTCACAACACTGGGACCAGGGTTTGAGTCTCCGCCATGACTCCATGTGCTGCATATTTTCCCTACATCATTGTGGGTTTTCTCTGCATATTCCGGTTTCCCCTCCACAGTCAATAAATATGCTGAAGTTAATTGGAGTTACCAATTTGCCCATAGGTGTGAATGGTGTATGAGTTATTCCCTGCCTTGTACTTGTAGCCCCAGGGATAGGCTTTGGACCCCCCTGTGACCCTGAATAGGACAAGCAGGAACAGAAAATGGATTAATATAAACGATGTCCTCATCTGCCCTCTGTTAGACTATAAAACATGGAAAACCGATGGCCATAGTTTCTTTATGGTTTGAATCAGCATTTTGTAGTTCAGGGTTACCCAGTGGCTGAGTTGGTGGCACCGCTGCCTCACACCTACAGATACGAATTCTACCCTTGCCCTGTATCTGGAGGCTGTATATTCTCCTCTAATCTGGCATTCTTTCCAGGGATGTCCTTGTGCCTTATACTCTAGCCCGCCTGGGTCGCCCATAACACTATACTGAATAAGGGGTTGGGCAATGGATGGCTTCAGTAGTCCAGGTACATAAAAACACTTGCCCAAATCAAACTAGGGTCCTGCTCCTCTAATTTGTACGAACAATATGCTTGATTAATTGTATCATAAAAGAACCATCTGATTGCATGCATTGCTTACTGTAGTTTCAGGAGGCATTGAAATGCCCTTTCGTCTTACATTGCACACTGTGGTAAACTCCGGTCACAGCAGATGATTCTGCTCATGCAGGAAGATGTTCTCCTGCACACCTACACACCTACAGAGCATAAAATACACAGTACATCTGTATGCCAAGAGGAGCCATCACAGACAGCGTCTCTCACCATGGGTACATCTCACTGCATGGCTAATATCCTTGGCAGATCAACTTAATGAAAGTCGTGAGACTAGAACGGCTAGAAATTTCTGGGATGCATTATAATATAAGTAGCTGACTTTTAGGTAACTGGTGAGGTTGTCACTAACTTAATGAACCTTTTGTATTGTCCTCTAACAAGGACACCATTCATATAACTGAAGCTCAAAGGATTTATGAGCAGTGCCGATAAACTTCAAAATACTTCAAAGTTTAGCATCTTGTTTTAATTTAATGAGAATATTCAGTTTGTGAATTTAGTCCTTATTCCTGATCCCAGCATTTGACTTGACACTCCACAACAGCACCATTGCCGGTAAATGAATCAGTAACTATAATCACTTTTTTTCATTCACTTTTGATGCATTCTTACATTGACTATTTCCTGCAAGCCGTTCTGCGTTTAGCAACATCACACAAGCACACATAACAGGATGAGACGTTACCGGCTAAAATGGCGATGGTTTTCCTCTGTGTCCTCAGAGTACTTGTGAATAGATCCATCTGCTGCTAATACAGTGGCATCGTGTTGGCTGGGAACACCGCGTTCCTATTTTTTTCTCTGCCTCGCTACAAGTCTGCACAATGTCTGTACATCTCCATGGCAACCACCGTTGCTGCAGTCTGGGCCCGAAAGGTCTAAGCAGCCAGACAAAGTGATAGACTGAAATTGTGTAATCATGTGGAACACATTCTTAAGTTGGAGCTTCTTTCTTAAACTTAAGGTGAAAGGAAATAACATTTCAAAAGTTTATGTAATACTTAGGTCCTTGTAGCCGTATTAGTGTCTTTTATAGCCGCTGTCATTTACATAATGCATAGAAACAGAGAAGAAAGTTCATTTGGAATTCTAAATAGCACAACAGCTTTGAATTCTGTCAAAGGTATAACTGAGTCTTGATAAGGATTTATGAAGCAGAACTTCCTGGAAATTGTATTTAAATGGAAGAAAGCACTTGCTTTAACTAGTACAAGTTCAGAAAGACACATTATAATTCTGTAATTGTGAAGGTACAAAGGGTTAGTGTGTGGTTCAGTGAGTTAGGACACTGTACTCAAGATTGGAAGGTTGCCAGTTCAAATTGTAGGGCATGCAGACTGATACCATCGTTGGGCCCCTGAGTAAAGCCCTTAACCCTCAGCTCCAGGGACACTGCACACTGGCTGGTCCTGGGCTGTGACCCCCAAGCTTGCTCTCACCTTTATGTATGTTTCATAGGGAAAAGACCTTTTATACCATTTTCATAGGGAAAATTTTGCCATAAGGATCAATAAAGGTTCTCTATTCCATGAATGATGTAATACTGTATGTGTGGAAAGCTGAACTTCTTCCATGGATTATTTATTAACAGTCCCAAAATATTATTCTTTTACTGGGCAGTATCTAGTAATAATACACCGACTGTTGATTGGAATATTGCCATGGTAAAGGAAATAAGGAGTCAGAGATGGCATATTACAATGCATCATGCGTTTCAGTAAGTATACTGAGATCATGCTTGAAAAAATCTCTGGACTTTACCCAAAATAGCTGCAACACTTCAAAGCTGTAGGATTTTTCAGAGGTGGAACCAATTTGGAGGAAAATCCAAGGAGCAACAATAGAACAGCAGGGGCTTAACAGTAATGCGGATTCCTATTACTGTACAGTACCTTCCCTTCCATAAAAAAAACAAAAAATTATCACAACAGACGTGAATCCACTGTAGATTTAAAAGTATGAGAAAGTCCCTGCTATAATAATAATAATAATAATAATAATAATAATAATAATAATAATAATAATAATAATAATAATAATAATAATAATCATACATACATACATACATGCTTGTTACTAAAAATCAATCACATATTTCCATTCTAATTGTAATTTATATATATGAATGTAAATCAGGGCTCAGCTAAAGATTCTGATTATATGAAAACCATTCACAATACATGTAGAAAAGCAATTTAAATACATTTATTTATAACTTTCAAAATATTTTCTTAAAAGTGGTATGTTTTTCATATGTGACTCTGACTTAAGATAGAAACATAAATCATCAAACCAGCCAGTGAGATTTTTGTTCAGAATTACAAGTACATCAGGTCAATAATCAGCTCTCTAAGCTTATTCTGACACCTACTGGTACTTCTGCAGTGGTCATTTGTCACTAAAAACCAGCGCTTAAAACTTAGGAATACAGAGTATATTACTTCCTGCATTTATGATTGTTCATTTTGCATATATTTGCATACATATCTTCCACATTATTTATGCAATTTTAATTTACAATATATTGTAATCAAAATTCTTAATCAGATAAAATGTAATAAAATTATAAATAGTTAAGATATGCAAATCATAAGCACAGTCATTCGCATATGTGAATGTCAATAGTACGGCTTGTAGCATAGCATTCATACAATCAATCCTCTGATTGATATGACCTCATTGGATCATTCTTTATACAGTTTCATCAGCTTCATTCTCCTAGGTCAGGTCATGTGGCATGTTCACATTTGCAAACTAATCTTCAGTTCCCTCCTGTTTCTGGCTGATACCTTCGGTCCTTATGTTATCCACTAACAGGTTCATCTCCACATAAGTTTTGGCTGCACTGTGATCCATACATCGATTTTCCTCTAGTGCTTGGTCTGCACCCAACAGTATTGCATTTTCTCTTCCCTTGTGCAACTTCTGCTGTAGCTCTACATTATTCATAGCTTTCCTCATTTCCCTGAAATACCTGAGGTTCTTCTCTGGGTATGATACTTTTGAAAGGGGTAGTCTGTGTATGGTTTGGGTTTCCATAGTAACCAACAGGAAGGTGAGGGCCGAGAGACAGAAAGGCCAGGTGTAGGCAGGCAACCCAAACTGTTAACAAAGACAACAGAATGGACAGGATGCACAGACAAGAATTACACTTACAATTACAAGACATATATATACCAATACATCTTCAAGATCATATGCTGAAAATGTACTTCATTGATAGTAAGACTATTTATAAGACATTATAACAGTGATCTGTCCTTAGCTGAGATTTATTTCTTTTTATTAGCTTTTAATGATGATTAATTCCTTTCAATTTTCTATTGTCCTTTTTATTTTAATTTATTTTATTTATGTCTTTTATAAAGTAATACTTGATTGTATTCTTTGAGTCGCTTGTCCTTATAAAGTTTGCCTGTTTGTTTTACAATTTAATACTATCTGCCTGCCTTTTTGTTTCATTTAATACTGTTTTGATTTTATTGGTTTTTATTTCAATTCATTTTTATAGTTCAGTCTTTCTATTCCTTGATCTATCCTTCATTGTGTGGTACTTTGGTCAGTCAATGTATTTGACTTTGAAAATGAGCTATAAAAATAAACTGATTGTAAACACTGAATGAGTTTTTAAGAGCAGAACCAAGAAACATTGAGCTAGTTAGAAACACCTATAAGAAGCCACATTTCCCTAAATGTATTAATATGCTGCTTATTTCAATGCGCTTGGTGCAGAATATTTCATTGTAAAATAATTACAATATTATTGCACAGGAATGTGCATGTTCCATGTTCATTAACTGTTATACATAAAGTTAGTCATGCAAAGTAAAATTCCAGCACACCACCTTAACATTGTGCAAGAACGTTGTCTCCTATCTGTTAATTAATGTAAAATCTGTTAAAAAATGTAAAAGTGTGTTCACAGCTGTGCAAGAATGACAAATGTTGGAGATTTAATTCCAATGTCTTTTGTTTAGAAATAGTAAAGTGCAATTTTAAAAACAGCGAGTTTGGCACTTATGCTGAGCTGGTCACTGCATGCCCAGATTTCCTCCTCCACACAGTATGTGTCACAATAGACTTTAGCATATTTGTACAGTAGAGATATGCTCATGTATAAGCCTCCCGTCTATGACAACCCTCAACACATCACGCCCTGATGCCACTGAACCAAATAAAATATACTTACTGTAGACATGACATTTGCAATGGCCAATCCCAGGTATGCACAAAAAAATGCTGAGAAACAAAAAATATGAATTAGTATTATTTCTTTTGTTCACCCTTATAATAATTTTGCTCAATGCCATATACACCCTTAAAGCAAAACTAATCAAACAATGGGAGGGAATGGGGGAGACTGACCACATGCAATGGCCAGGAGGTGGCTGTGCCAGGTCAGCACATAGAACATGCCTCCAACGGCAATGCAGGCCAGAGCACTGTTGTAGCCCCAGAGACCAGAGTAGATGTCCTCAAAAGGTGCAGCAAGAGCAAGGCCTAAACAACATTTTAAAAGACAATTAACGATTTTGGCACGTCACCTGTCATTGAGTCTGGCATGTCATTGAGTCTAAATGTACAAGTGACAAGAATAAAATGTCATCAAATAATTAATTATGGCAAGAAGCTACTACCATTTTGGTGTCTACCTACAACTGTCTCACCCTCCAGAGTTGGGGATTCAATCCATGCCCTGTATGTGACTTGATGCATCTAGATTTGCCACAATGTGAAAGTGTATTCCCTGTGATGGACTGGCACACCATCTAGGACATCCCCTGCCTTATTTCCTGGGATAGATTCTTGGGATACGCTCCAGGGTCATTGTGAACCTGTACTGCAGGGGTGCCCAACTCCAGTTCTGGCCATCCAGGACTGGAATTGGGCACCCCTGCTCTACTGGATAAGCAAATTTGGAAGATGGTTTGTTTCTATATGCAGCTGAGAAGTGGGTGTTCATCTACATCATTACCTATTTTCTGGAAACGGGTGCCACAATGTGTCTTTTTTGGGGGATTGATTCTGATTGTGTGTTAAATGAGAGATTTCAGAATAATCTTCCAATTTCAACATAAAATTGATTAAAAACATAAATATTACCATTAACTCATTATCAAATGATCAAAATCACACAATACACTTAAATGAAAATCACTATAATAAGGGAACATTTTCTTTTGAAAGGAATGCATACAAATGAGTTTTAATTCCTTACCTGACACCACGCCTATGGCTGAACCAATAACTGCATGCAAACATATGATTGGAGACGAAATAAACAATGCAAAGGTGATAATCCCTCCTGTCCATGGACTGTCACATCCATACACTTGTCCAATACCAACAGGAACTGCACGGAAAAGCTAAATAAAGGATGTCAGTGAGCATTATTGAAACCCTGCTGTAAAATATCTATGCCATTTTAAGAGGATCAAGTGGAAAATAGTCGGGTTTCTGTCTTATTGTACAAAAGAATCTCTCCTGGTTTCACCTACAGTATAAAACAAAATGTCTTCCTGAGTGAAAACTTGACAGCTGGACCTAATTTAATTTAATTCGAATATGACCGACATACAAGGACCATACTTAGCCAGAAAAAAAAATTACCAGAGCTACATCCACATTGGACAAGTTGGTGTTGTGGAGAGAGAATCTGGGTTCAATTAGAACCTGGGGGAAGTAATTATTATAGGGACCAACTGCCACTTTGTGGATACAGACCAAAATGTTGAATGGCAATGTAAAAACTGGGAGGTCCCATCTGCTGTTAACTGAACCCAAGGCACTGGAAAGAACTGGGCTGTTAAAAAGAAAATATGAATGGCTGGTAAGTGTAATTTAGGAAAATAAAGTTTAGTCATGCACAATGTCAAGCTGATTTCTACATCAAATGAGAACAATTCCAATATAACATAAAACATTAGAGAAAATGGATAATCTATTTCTTCAGAATTTAACAGGAGCAGTATGAATATTATCATATTCTCAAAAGAATGAACTTGCATTGTGAAACCAAAATGTGGATCATCCACTGTACATGAAATGAAGTTTAATATTACTGATACCACTGCGATAATATTACTGATACCTCAAGGCTCCAGTAAGAACATATACAGGTAATTGGCAATACAAACACTCACCATGCCATTGACGTGAAGATATTTGGAAATAACAGAAACCAATACCAGTCTCCTTTTTCTGAAAATACTGCTATTAAAAGACCAACCAGGATCCCATTATAACCATGCAAACCAGAAGATATAGCCTCCCTGAAACAGAAATTACATAAAAGCCACAGTAATTTACATATATTCCTTTTCTCTTCCACAGTATAAGAAAATTATAGCACTTTTCAATTGGCAAAGAAATTAATTTTTATATCCATCCATCTTCCAACAACTCCGAAAAAGTGTCGGGGGGGCTGGAGTCTAGCCCAGGCAGCACAGGGCAGAGGATGGGGTACACCCTGGATGGGATGGCAGTCTATTGCAGGGTACATATACAGTACAATACAGCCAATTTAGATACATACAGTACCAGTCAAAAGCTTGGACATTACAAGCCGCCTACAAAGGAGGGTGAAAATCTGTGTCCAAATTCAGCGGCTGTATCCTTCTAAGGCTGCATTTGACGACCGAATGTGTCACAGTGGCACGACAAGGCTGTCCCATTTCAAAGGCTCCTTCAAATGTTAGATCTAGAAATGCATCCTTCCTTTCCTGCTCTGTGAACATATCCCAAGATTCATTGCGCAGAGGTAAAGTAGATGTGTCCCTGCTAGGCGACAGGAACTGTGCTTTGTGACTCAAGAGTAAGGATGGGAAGAACTGCTGATGAAATCAGGAAATTATTTGTAGGCCAGACCATCCCATTTGACAACGCTTTCTGTTTGACCTTTGAAGGATGCAGCCCCTGAATTCAGACACAGCCATAGAGTGTCAAATCACATGACCTGGGGACCTGACTTAAACACAGTAAAATGGTTTTGGAGGAGTTTCACCTGAGAGTGAAGTAAAATGAGTGGGACCTATTTCAGGAAAAGCATCCCAGGAGGCCACCTTAGAAAACTGGTGCACAGGAGATTTGAACTGGCAACCTTCTGAGTCACAACCCACGGAGATGCACCCCCAACAAATATTTTTTTTTGTTTAATACTTTCATAGTCAGTGCATTGTTCCATATATGTTGTTTTATAATTTTTATATTTTTAAAATTATTCTAAAATTAGTATACAATAAAATCCTGTTATAGTGGACTCGCTTATAATGGAATATTGTCTATGACGGACGAAGTCTGCTGATCCCAGACATGTGCCTTTAAGAACATACAGAAAAAGCATTGGATATAGCGGACTCGCATACAATGGAATTTTGCTTATAAAGGACAGACAATTTGGTCCCCAGGGCCACTTTTAGCTGTAGTTTTGTTCAGCTACAACACACATGCAGGCTCCGCCTACAAGGCACGTGGCTTGCCAGTGATATCCAGTGCAGATACGTCGTCGGGATTATTAATAGTCACGCATCTGGTCAGGTAAAGCTGGATTATTACATGTAAAATATAATAATCTATACCACAAGTGTGTCTGCTGGGGTGTGGAATGAGTAATTGGTGTCCTGTAGTTGTCTTCTGGGCATATAGCAACTCTGGATGTAACGGACTTTGGCTATAACGGACTGTTCTGCCAGGTCCCTTGAAGTCCGTTATAACTGGATTTTACTGTAATATAAATAAACCATTCTATACTGTAGGTAGGTATGTCCAAACATTTGACTGGTACCGTATATTACCCATACTGCAGGTCTTTAAACTGCAGCAGAATCCTGGAGAATCTGCAGGAAACCCAAATGAAAGAGAAGGAACATTCAATCTCTGCACACAAGACACAAAAGTGGGCACTGAACCACCAACCTACTGGAACAACTGATATTCTATTTGCATGATCATTAAATATTACTTACATATTTTATCATGACTATTCCTTTCTTCTAATAGTCTTCCAAAAAGTTTCAAATCTGGCAGAAGGGCCCCTTATGAGAGCATTTGGAGGTATAAACAATCTTGTGGGGGGGGGGCTCAATTACAATGTTTTATAACTCTGGTTTACTAGGAGTGAAAAAACACCCGTGCTTCAGTGGGAATACGTACCTGCTTTGTCTGAGAATGATGGCAGACAGAGTGGCAAACAGATTGCCGAAGAAGCCATTGAATGCCCACCATGTATTCTGCAGGACCAACCCCCCGAAGATAATGAGCCCACTGAGAGGGTTATTAACGAACATAACCTGACTGGCCCCACGAAGAACCCAATCCAGAATCTGAAAAAGGATAAACTGCCCTTCAAGTTAAAACAAGAGCACATTATATAGATGAATGACGAGTTCTGAGCATGTGGCAGATGAGGAAATCATCCATTCATACATTCATCCATTGATTATTCATTCATTCTCTTTTAATTGAATAGTGTGTGTGTGTGTGTGTGTGTGTGTGTGTGTGTGTGTGTATATATA
>JAODLC010000123.1:11645114-11674478 GCA_026781145.1 Hippopotamyrus pictus | reverse complement strand
GTGTGTGTGTGTGTGTGTGTGTGTGTGTGTGTGTATATATATATATATATATATATATATATATATATATATATACAGACACACAAACAAATGCCACATTTAATGTAATGTCTTAAATTCAGCTCAGATATTAGATGGTCTCACTTTTCATCCATCCTCCAAAAGCCTCCATGTCTCCAGTTATGTATGATGCCCATCTGGAAAGGTGAGGCCTTATTCTTTGCAGCAAGCTGAGGTTCTCAAGCTGCTCATTCATTCTTATTGGCTGCTTCTTCTAGTTTGGCTGAGGTAACTGGTCTGCCATCAGACGACGGTACCCCTGCAAAAAAGGTGCGTTAAAGTCATTTGGGGTATTGGTGCTTTCTGCATTTGTCAAATATATTTACACCATTTATTTAAAGGTAATCAAATACAAAAATGAAAAGTCATTGGTAAGTTTTCATTTCTTATTTTAATCATTTTAATTTTAGAGAATCACTTTGCTGAGGGGTACAAATAATGTAGTAGTACATGCTCAATCAAGATAACCAGAAACTAAGTGTTAGTTATGTACTGATTACATGTCCATTCATCATTACTCAATCATGACAGTTCATGTATTTCATGTAGGAACTATATAAGCTCATTTGTACTTTAGTAACTGAATTACTAAGTTACTTCTGGTAAGGAATTAAAACTCATTTGTATGCATTCCTTTCAAAAGAAAATGCCCCCTCAAGTAGTGTAACTGATTTTAGTTTACCAAAAGCAACACCACAAAATCAAGAAATCAATTCCATAAGAAAATGATGCACTAAATGCATAAAATAAAAACATAGTTTAAGACATTTTAAATGGAAAAAACTGGCAAATCACTGGGTATTCACCTTAAATTTTTCATCATAAAGATTTTGTTTTTGTTGATCTATTTCTGTTCTATTGTAATTTATTGTTTATATTAGGAAGGCAAGTACTGAACAGCTGCCAAACAGGAATAGCTACTTTCCTGCCTGGAGTACACACTGTTCTCTTCTTGGTCCTAAATTTTGCATCCATTAAAAACTGCTTTTTTTAAAAAAAGGAAATGTCATTAAATGTATGTGTAATTTCTCTAGGGATTTAAGATGATTACAATTTTAAGGAACATAATGGTTCATTTGCCACTCTTACCTTAAAGTCTATGCATGATAATTATTCAGATGTCATAGACTTTGATGAAGTTTGTGCTAAGGTCAAGAATGCCCTTAACATTAAAATAAAAGCATGTTACTGGTTTATGATTTCAGTTGTATATGTGAAGTTCTTTAATGCAGCCCATGAAAAGTCAGAGAACACAGTGATCATTTTTAGTATATATTATGAAAGAAACATGATTTTTCCTGACTGTTATAAGAGAAACAAAAATCGGGCTGAAAATGATTGTCAAATATGATTGTACAATTTGTGAGAAGTGAAATCTATTAAAAAATAACATTTAAATTTTGAGATATTGTGACCCCATATTAAAATGAGACTTGATTCAGTCTCTCATGATATTCCACATTCCTCCTGCAAATTACAACTCCATAACCCTCAAACATTTCATACATTAATCTGGAATTAATCTGGGTCAGGCTAAAATTGTTAAATAAGGCTACCCTTCATGTTTTATTAATTTCAGTTTAAAGTTTCAAGTCATACATTTCTGTCACCTGAAACACCACAAAATGTTCTGCAAACCATACAAGTAGTGTAAATCAAAATTTTATCTTGTCCTGGCAAATACGAACATGTGATTAAAGATAACTTGAAAGCAGACATGGCATGATTATCTTTTTATATAACAGACAGCACAATAAATTGACAAATCAGAAAAAATACTTTAAAACCGAGTTAATTCTTGTTCAATGTCACAAAGCAGTGAGAGCCTGAGAAAATCACTACGTGATGTTTTCAGGTTTACCACCAGAGACCACTGCAGTACCATCTTAAAAAATTGTAGGTTTGTATACATTATTCAGTTTTTCAGATGTTTGTGGTGTATAGATACACCTTTATATTGTGTTACTGTGGGGGTGGTGAGTGGTTATGAGAGTTACAACATGTGGTCAGATGGTCACTAGTTCAGATTCCATGACTACTAGAGTCATTTCAGCATTGTGCCTGTGTACAAGACCCACAAACCCATAAGCTCCAGGGACTGGCTGACCTTGCCCTCTCACTCTCACCTTTGGACAAAATATTAACTAAATATAATAAATGCATATAAACGAAAATGTGAACTTGGATGTTAGACTAATTAGACTAATCACTAAGAACACACAGCAACACTATTACTATCAAAATCTCAGTTTGGTTACAGGTTAATTTTGGATGCATCAAGGGAAATAGAAACAGAAAACAGACACAAAAAGCATTTTCTCATTTAAATACAAGCAAAGCTGGAGGATGTGTGCTAAACATTTCAAGTAGTTCCTCTCCTTTACAACATAAATATAACATTATAGCTAATTTTAAAAATTAATTATTGAAATGATATTCTGAAATGCAAAGGAAAATCTCAGTGAATAAGATTTCAGGCTCAAAATATTGTGCATAGTGCATAAATATTAGTGCTGCTTCGAAATTTTGGGAATCTGATACATCAATCTAATGGAGACAGTATAACGTTTTTATTCAAGGTTCCATAAAATAAATGTACTTTATCTGTTATGATTAATCTTAAGGTAATGTAAATTAATATATTAGAATGTACAGTAGTCTTATTACTAGTAAACAATAAAAACCATATCACATCGCTCCACTCCAACTAATTATCCATGAAGATGAACAAATTAACATGTAGCACATACTATCATGAACCGTGTGCTGGGTTTGTTTTCGAGGCTATAGCGAGGATTTGAGAATGCAACCTGATAGGAATTCGCATGAAAAAGTGTCTTAATGCGCTAAAATCACTACTTTAAGAAGTGTTGCATTAATTATGATCGGGGTAATAGCTGTTTATAAGTTTATTATTCAGTTGCAGAATGAAAAAAGAAGCCTTAAACACTTCAAAAATGTACGAATAAAAACTCACACGAATTAACCTGAAGCAGTTCTGAAGAAGCCCGTTAACTCCAGAAGATTCCACCGAACTTTAGGTGTCCGTTTCCGATAATGACATGTAGTAAAACTCACTGTGGGTGTTTTACAACAGGCCCAAAAGTACAGTTTGTGACGATTAATACTATTCAGAACTCTCAATAGGTATTTAGGTTCATTTTGCACTTGCTTTCGTACCAGCAAGTGCTAGCCGATACGTGTGATTGGGTCTCTATTCTGTCCGTCTCATCCGTTAAGGCCAATTAAAGACCAGGAGGCGTATCCCTCTTCCTTTTTTGTAGTTCTTTTACGACCTCAGAGTTAATGTTTTTCTAGCTACTGCAAACACAGAAGGTACAGGGGATTTGTGCCAGGGATTACCTGTTACAAATGTTAAAAGTAGTTTTCTAAAATTACTCTTCATTGATTGAAATAATTCATAACAACGTCTTTAATAAAAAGTTACAGTCCTTTCTAACATGACTTATAGAATTATACCATATGACAGAATGTTTTGATTTACTGGCCTTTGCTTTAATAGTAGGGTGTCAATCACAGCAATAAAGTAGCAGATGTATTGTTGAAGATGGCTATATAATTTACACTGGTTAAATATTAATTAATTAATGGCGGGGTAGAGGTCTACTAAATTGTTGATCATTATAAAAATAGAGAAATGGGTGGCACGATGGTTCAGTGTGTATAACTGTCGCTTCACCTTGAAATATGGCAATTACTGTTTGTGTGTGGAATTTGCATGTTAATCCGGTGATGTGTGGCTCTTAGTGTTAGTTCTTGTACCCGTGGTCAGAAAGCTGCCAGTTTAAATCCTGTGGGCGGCAGAATGATGTCACCATTATGCCCTTGAGCAAGGCCGCTACCTCCAGTCGCTCCAGTGGTGCTGGATGCTAGCTGGTCCTGCTCTCTAACCCTGAAACTTTCTCTTATCATCATATACATCTGTGGGTCTTGCAGATAGCAATTTCCCCACAGGGATGAATAAAGTATTACTATTTTTACATTATTATGGCTTGCTTCTGAAGCCCAAAGCCAAAAAGTTAGGCTAATTGGACTCTCCAAATCGCCCATAAATTGCTCCAGGTCACCTGCAAATCTGATGTCTTGTCACAATTTTATTCTAATCGTAGCACATACTGTATGCAATTTTCCTTATTGTCGCTGCTGATAAGAACATAAGAAATTTACAAACGAGAGGGGGCCATTTGGCCCATCAAGCTCGTTTGGGGAGAATTTAACTAATAGCTCAGAGTTGTTAAAATCTTATCTAGCTCTGATTTAAAGGAACCCAGGGTTTTAGCTTCCGCTAAAATGAAATAAAATGACAAGACACACATGACATAGGATATGACTGGCATTACCTACTGTAAATGAATTTCTTTAAAAAGCACATTTAACTGTAATATGCTATGGAAGCGGGAAACACCAGTATGTTTGTAAAATAGGTCAAATAGAATTTTACGTACTTTCTTCATTTGGCCACTGAATAATTTTTCAGTTGTCATAGGTTGGCTCACTCATTCTTGATCTTGTCATTTTGATCCTCTACTGTCTTCTTTATAATGTATAACATGACAAGACTGGCAGGAGAATCTTCATTGAAATTCTAAAATTGACTTACATTGATGTTGGTGACAGTGGGGAGTAGAGGTTTTTTAGGCAGGGAAAATAGCTTAAAGTGTCAGTGAAAATCACAAAATATGTCACATTCACTTTATGTTAACACTTTAAAAGTTCAATAACATTAGTGAAAAGAAGTAAACTAGATAACTTTCCATGACGGTGTGTGAGTGTGTCCTGCATTGGGTTGGTGCCCCATCCTGGGTTGTTCCCCACCTACCTCCAGGATAGGCTCCAGACTGCCCACGACCGTGAATAGGATAAACAGTTTCAGAAAATGGATGGATGGATGGATGGATGGATGGATGGAATTTTCCATGACATTAATAATACAAAAAATTCCCATGTAATATATAATTGTGGTTTATTTGATACTTTGATACTGATGCTCTAGTCTGGAGGATTCTGAATACATTCTGAAAGCATCTACAATGAAATATTTTAATTTCTTGTCAGTAAATCCAGACAGCAGAGGGTACAAAGCTGGGGTACATGCTGAATGAGATGAAAACAAATATGGTATAGTGATTTGAATCATTCACTACCTTGTTCTCCACAAAGCAACATGTTTTACATTAATTCTCTTAACATGTTTTACACCTGTCTCCTGATTCATGGTTCAAGGAAGGAAGAGTCTTGTTGGTTGTGCAAAATAGTGAAGTGTTTTTATGTTTTTTGTGAGTGTGTTCCTGAGAAAGTGTGGTTATTACTAAGCTGTGTACTGGAAATGAGTGCTCATCATCTTACATTACTGCATTTCTTTCTTGCTGGGATGGGCTGTGAATGACATGCTCTCATCTACAGAGGGCTGATTTTATCCATATTCTGTGATTTCCTCTGTCAGCATAGCGGAACTCAATCAAGAATTTTTTTGGATGGATATAAAGGTATCCAAATTAATGTCATGCCTATAGCCAATTATATGAAACTGGAAATTTGGAGGACTTCATTTTATCAAGTTTTTTTTCCCATTTCTAAGAACCCTGTATAAATCATAGCTCCATACTGGATAGCAATCTATCAGTTGGTCAGTCAGTCAGTCAGTCGGTCGGTCAGTCAATCATTCAAAGTTATTTTTATTTGGTAAGAGAATTACTTCTCTTGAAACACCCAAACTGAGCAATTATAACGCTTGAACAGTATTTTCTTACAAACCAAATGTTATACTTACATCTTATATAGTGACAGTTTATATAGTGACAATTACTTACCTTATAAACTGGCATAGTGTAAATTACCATTACAGTTCATTTACAGGCAGTTCTATGGTAACTGAATTACAGTCAAATGACTATCTGTCTACTTTGCAGGCTACAGTTAAAAAATAACGTCCTTGCTTTGCTTGAAATGCCATCAGTTCTCTGCTGTTGTATCTCAGCTATCAAATTACACTGCATAATGGGTTGCACCTTCACCACTAATGAAGAAAAATGCATGACATTTTGGTGATGGAATTACTTCAGCAAATTCAAGCAAAAACAGTGTTCTGAGTTTCTGATAAATGGCAGGAGATCAGGTATTCTGAGCCTATGATGAAACCTATGAACTGAAGGGTGTTATAACAGTGCAGGTTTGACAGTCCACTAGGTTATGAACCCTAAACACTCAAAAACACTAAACACTCAAAACTAGACACCACAAAGAGTCTTATCAAAGACAGGTAGGCAAGACTGAAATAAAGTAGAACTTTAAGCTGAAACAAAGAAACACAGAGTGAGAATCCAGATTTAAAACAGGGATTATCAGGTAGAACTGAGAACAGGAGTACATCATAAGTCACATGATAGATACGTGCTCAAACACAGAGCCTCCTTATTTGCCCTCAGAGCATTATCCAGCATAACCAAAACATGGAGCCCACATGATCATAGCACAGGTATTACAGTATGTACAGCCCAACGCTGCTCCTATGTCAGAATGGGGTGGGTATGTGATGCCAACCAATAGTATGTAAACTTTAATGGTCCCAATGTCTTAAGATGTCTAAACTGAACATGTTATAAATAAAAGTGCAGTCTTTTTCAAACAAAATAATTTACAGTTTTTAAGGTGATGTAAAATGTTCAAATAAAAGACAATAGGGCTGTTATTTCTCTACTCTCACAGTTTAGATTCCTTACCAGGCTACAGACGATTCAGCTCCTCTGCCAGCTGATCCCTACATGCCCGCGGCGATCCCCCAGGCAGATACACAGTCCAGTCTCACCCTCCGGAAATGGGCATCCATCTGCCACACCCTGGTGTTACGTGGGCGTCCCCTTGGTCAGGTTTTTGTAGGCACTTTTGTAGACCCTGCAGTTCTGCAGGAGCCTCCAGCGTCCTTTGCCGCACCACCTGTATTGGATTACCAAGGATCTAGTGATCCAGGAACCAGGATCCAGTGACCCGCAGCCCCTGACCTTTGGCAAAGTCAAGGAACATGGAGCCACTCTTACCCCATTCTCCAGACCTATGGGGATTGACACAATCCTCATAGCCAGCCCTGTCAGTGCCAGTGATCGCATTGAAGTCACCCATGACCAGAGGAGTGTCACCTCTTGGGTACCCATCAACCACCAAGCGAAGTTACAAGTAAAATGTCTCCCTCAACAAGACATCCCTCACCGTGGTTAGAGCACACTCTAAGACAACAGACAAGACGCCCAAGGAGTGCCTTAGCCTGAGTCTCATAATACGCTCCTTGAAAGGAGTGACAACAGACACCATTGAGAGGAGCCGATCCGGTACAGCAACATTTGCTCCCTGAGTTTGGCAGCCATCGGAACAACCAGACCAAAAGTAGGTATACCCACCTACAGAGATCTGACCACTCCACGGTCTGCGTAACTCAGAGAGTGCCGTCACCAAAACGCAGAGTTTACGAAGCTCCCCCAGTAGCAGAGGAAAATGGTCATCTTGCCAGAGAGACAAGACGTTCCACGTGCCTACCCGGATGGGTCGCCTCACACTGGGACCCAAGTGTCGCCATGCAGCTGGCAATGCCTCAGAACCAGCCCCGATTCCCAACAGGCCTGACCCTATTAGCTCTCCGACGGTTTGGACTCATTCAGGGATGAGGCTCCAGAAGGCTTTCCCCATCCCCTTCATAGTGCGTGCAGCCTTCCTGTGGGGGGCTGCAGCAGAGCTACTTCTGTGAAGAGCAGAAGGGTATTGTGCCTGTTTATTTAGAGCAGTTGTGAGTTGTTTTTCAGTGCAAGTTGGAGCACCGTTTACAGGGCCAGATGCAGTTAAAAGTCATATCCAGGACAGAGCTACACACAAATGTAAAATATGATTATATTTATAACCTTTCAACTGATGTGTGAATGAGTAAGAAATAAATTTATGAGTGCAGTTTCATTAGCATGGACTGATTTTATTGATGCTGTGTATAGCTAACTACTTGAAACAAATGTGAATTCTTTATGTTAGCACTTTATTATGTTTGCAGATTTTTGTATTTAAAGGAATGGCATACTTCATGAAATTATCAAAGGTACATGTCACAAGTTGTTCAGTGAAGTTACAAGCATTTGCCTAAAAACAGCAGGAATACTATTAGTGAGAAGATCCCATTGAGTTGACATCAGTGTTAATTAGGGGTGTAACTATATATCGCAGTATGATATTTCGCGATGCTAAAATGTTACGATATGTATCGTAGAGTGTTGGCGATACATTTACGATATGACGGCAGTTTAACCCTTTAAACCCTATAATTCTAAACAGGTCGCCTGGACATATTTGGTTGTTTTAGCTGTAAAAGTGTCATAAAACGTGCTGTGAGTATGTGCCTTTGTCCCATTTTTTCACCTAAAATGTCCAATAAAATCACTATTCTGCAGAGCTCACTCACTTTCTCCTCCAGCAACCAACATTCAGATTCCCGGGACTGCAGTGAAGCCGTGCGGTGGACTACCGTAATGACACTAATATCACTGTAAAGCGATATTGTGGGTATTGTATGTACAACAAAGAAAGTTATGGAAATTTGTTAATGTTTTTGAAATAAATCTGTTATTTGAATTTCAGTTTCATTTTTAAATTTTGTTCAAAATATCGTGATACGTATCGTATCATGAACCCAGTATCGAGATATGTACCGTATCGTGACCTGGGCATATCGTTACACCCCTAGTGTTAATCAAACAAATTAAATATACTTTAACTTCAATAATTGGTAAGGTATTGTAGCAGGTTTTGGCCTTGTGTTGGTTAAGATGAACATGGATGTCAAATATGGCTTAGTTTTATTATCTTGGAAATCCAGCTAAAGACTTTCAACTTAAGAGAATGATAGGAATGCAGAGGATCTCTCAGTTAATTAGAAATATTTATATCCATTGAAAGATTTGGCACACCTGGAGAAATTTATATTTCATGACGTCAATCAAAACTTGTACTTTATGTTTATCAGCACAAGGAAGACAACTGCAATAAAACTGAGTTTACTGACACAAAATCAAGACCAATACTAATGACTACTGAATAATACTAAAGCGATGTGAATGGCTAATGAAATGAAGTGAATAGACTGTATGGGTAGATAGCCTGTGTGGTGTGTGTGTGTATATGTGGATTATGTTTATATTACATTGTAGGCATCCAGTGAGGCTAATTGGTTGAAAAAATGCAGAAAGATACTGTCAAACAGAACATATAGTTTCAAAACAAATGGTTTTCTTCATTCTGTAAGATTAAAAAATTGCGGGTTACTGCTTGGGTTTGGGTAATTTTCTCTATCAAGTACATGCATACTCTGTGAAGGAATCTGCAGGATTTGCAGCTCTTCTGTATTCATTCTAGCACTCAGTTCAGCAGAGAATACTGAATAGACATTTAGTTTTCATATATTGTAAGAAGGCAGCCAAAATAGATGCTAAAATTAACACAATGACAAATTAAGTTTCTTAATAAACTTGTTGTGACTGATTTAATAAAATCCAAGGAGCATAATTTAAAAACTATTAAAATTTAATCTATAAAACTTACATCATTGCTATTTCTCAAAATATATTATATTAGTCTTCTGGTTTAAAATTATAGACTTTCATCTGTATATAAGTAACTATGTCATAAAAGTATTTAAATGAGTTTGTTATACAGCAGCGTATACTAACGTTTCATAGGTATAATTTAATTGCTGCATGCATGTATTACAATACAAGTTTCACTGCGTAGCTTCAAAATGTATATGTGATAATGGATGGAATTGCAATTTATTCTACATTATATTGTACGAAAAATAAACTATCTGTAAATATCAAAAGTTAAAATTTCAGTCTCTGATGCTCTTATGATGAATAGATAACAGTATCATGCAATAACTAAAGAGAAGTCAGGGAACCAAACATGCAGATGATTTAAAATTTTTATATTTTAAGGTTGTTTTGCATCTACTGAACGTTCAATGCTACAAATGTAAATACAAGCAGCATAATTTAAGAACTGCAATGTAGCTGCAGTTGCATCATCCAACTGAAGAGAAACTGGAAAAAAAATACTATCGTCTCCATGACAACTGACACAGATTGCTTATAAAAACCATAGCTCTTGCTTTCCTTTTATATTTATGTGAAACTAAAAAATTCATTTTATTAGCAGTCATATACTAAGCATACAACACATTTTGAAAGGGTATAAAAAGGATATAAAAATATGCATTAAACCCTTTTATTATGACAGTGAGAATGGATGCTGAAGAAACAGAGTGCATGCAAAATAAGGAAGCGACATTTTATAACTTAACATGATTTATTTTTAAGCACAATAAAAATCATCCTTCTGTCCTTCCATCCATCATCCATAAGTGCTTATCCAGTAGAGAACTGTAGTGGGAAGCAGACTGCCGAAGACAGAGGAACACCTACTCACTCATGCAGTCTGAGGAACACCTACTCACTCATGCAGTCTGAGGAACACCTACTCACTCATGCAGTCTGAGGAACACCTACTCACTCATGCAGTCTGACACTATTCAAAATTTAGAAACACAGACTCTTCTAACTGCCTGTTTTTGGACTGAAACACTTTGATGAAGCCCATATAATCTCAGGGAGAAAATGCTGGTAAAACATAGAGACCCAGGGGCTCAATAAACAGTCAGTCAATATTCTACCTTGCTTATTCTACCAAGGGCCACTTTTAACCATAAAAACAAAATAAGGTCGATAGCACAATTATTTCTAAACTTTATCTGAAGAAAAACATTGGAAATATCTGCACATTTTAGAAAAACACCGACCAGCCATAACATTAAAACCATCTGCCTAATACTGTGTAGGTCACCCTGATGGTGAATGCCCCTTGAAGGAGTTGTGAGATTGGGCCAAGATTGAACTTGTTTATCCGACACATCCCAAAGAGACTCGATTGGATTGAGATTTGGGGTATTTGGAGACCAAATCAACACCTTGAACTCTTTTTCATTTTTCTTAAACCATTCCTAAATAATTTTTGCAGTGTGGCAGGGCGCATTATCCTACTGAAACTGGAACATGAAAGAGGTCTGCAAAAACATTTAGGTAAGTAGTAGGTGTCAATGTAACATCCACATCAATGCTAGAACCCAATGCCAGCAGAACATTGCCCAGAGCATCACACTGCGTCCACCAGCTTGCCTTCTTCCCATAGGGCATCCTGGTGCCATCTCTTTTCCAGGTAAATGACATACACACAACCTGCCATCCATATGATATAAAAGAAAATGCGATGCAGCCCCATAACCAGCAAGCTGCGATGCACTGTGTTCTGACACCTTTCTATCATCAATTTGTACTACAGTAGCTCTCCTGCAGGACCAGACCAGACAGGCTAGCATTCACTCCCCAGCTCATCAGTGAGCCTTGGGCACCCATGGCCTTGTTGATGGTTCACTGGTTGGCCTTCCTTGGACCACATTTGATAGGTACTGACCCCTGCATACCGGTAACACCACACAAGACCTGCCATCTTGGAGATGCTCTGATCCAGTCGTCTAGCCATCACAATTTGGCCGTTGTCAGCAATGTCATATCCTTACGCTTGCTGATTTTGATGCTTCCAACACATCTACTTCAAGAACTGAATATTCACTTGCTTAATATATAATATAAACTTGACAGATGTTACTCACTTCACTTGTCAGTGGTTTTAATGGTATGGCTGATCAGTGTACATTTAGAATTGAGTTTGTAATATTCCCTTTAGAGACCTTTAGAGATGGTACAGTAGGTTATCTCTAATAAGAAAAAATGGATAGTTAATTATGGGATGGACAGAGCTTATTATATGTAAGTTCTTGCCCTTGCAATGTGCAATGGTTAGATGGGAATGAGATATCAGCATATAAAATGCCTCATGCCCTTAACCGGTCTCTAAATCTCTTTGAGTATTTTATTGTAGGTTTATGATTGTTTCCAAAAATGGAAAGAAATTTAACCTGGCAACAGACAAAGAAAGGGATTATAACCCATCCTTCTATTTTCTATTCAGTTTATCCAGCTGAGGGTCACAGTAAGGGGATTAGCCTCCTATGCACATTCTCTGTGGTTCTCTGTGGTTTATATAAGATCCTCTTACTGTATATAAATCTATCAAACTGCCTGTGTCCTTGAGCTCCCCATGTGCTGTCTATGCATTCTTTGGTGCCATAGGGTATACCAATTTTTGTATCTTGATTAAATCAAGTCATCCCTTTTGCTGAGCTGTTGACTGAGTGAATTACAGGATGTAAATCACATTAAAATGAACGTTAGCTGAAGACTTGCTATAATTTTTCAATTTCAATCCATCCCCAGAAGATATTTAAAAGCAGAACAATTTTTCCTCAAGCAGCATCTGCAATTTCTCAGAATAACAGCATGAAAAGCTGGAATATGATGGTTCCTTATTAGCTGGCTTAAAAAAAAATAATAATAATCATGGAGCCGACACTGCAAATGACTCCATTCACCCACAAAACTGTCATGAGTCACACTGTTGCCATGGCATCCAAGGCATCTGCTCCTCAATTTATTTCCATAAAAAAAGATATTTCTTCAGAGCGCTTGACAGATAAGGTATGCAGATTGATCACTTTCAGCTGAACATAAATGCAGCTGAATGGAAAAAAAGGCATAAGTGGGAATGAAATGAGGATGCGATAGTTCAGTTTAAAGTCTCATATTATGTAGCAATTTTTAGCAAGGCTGATTCACGCAGCATCTGCATATCAATGTGACGTCGACACAGGTGGATCTATTTTTTTAGCACTTAAAGCCAATTGCAGGAGCCTAACTGCTACAGAATAATATGTGGCTTTTTTATATTTTCATAGCCATTTAAAATAATGTGCAAGAGTTTATTTCACATTAAGGGAGCCAAAGTAAAGTGGCTTTTCTGCAGACCTTCATTTCCTTGTGTTTGTAAGATGCCTTTACCGACGCAGCTACTTGCTAGCCTGATGGAAGAGTTAAATAATTATAGTTTTCATGACAATTCGAATGGTTTCAATCTGATTTATGCCTGTGTATTCTGCCGTGCTTTCAACAGTTCTAAGGAAACCCATTGCTTCTTTACTTTCACATCTTTACACTTCTTTAAAAAGATCACCACTTTGTGCAGGGACAATTTATGTTGCCCTTAATATAGTTTAAATCCCAAGAGAGAATTTTTGTGTAAGAAATGGAGATAAAGTAATACGTCTTCAATATCCTACCAAGCTTTTTGTGAGATTTTCAAAGGCAGCCTCTCCGAAGAAAAAATGGAAATTGTGAATAATGTATGTATATTTCTGTTGCACTGCAATTTGTGTTGTATGCAGGAAAACAAGACAGCAAAATAAAACATCTTTGTACAGTATTTCACTGCTTAAAAGTTATCTATCTAAAATAAAACCTATATATATGCTACAGTACATATTCCTGTCAATAATGATATATCTAAAACTTCTGTAATGCTGTGGTCTGTGCGGTAATGGTAATGAGTATGGTAAATGAAACAAAATCAATGCAGCATCAATGCACTGGTGAACAGCTGTTAGTATACCTTAAATTTGAATGCTAAAAATCGTTATGTATTACAGCAGGCTATTACTGTAAGTCATTCAGCTAACAATCAATTTTGACAATCTAGTTTTCTGTGAAAAGTTTTTGTGGTATGTAACAAATCATTTCATGGTGGAGTGGAACAAACCAAATTAACATTCAATCAAACTGTAAAAGGACAGAAAGCACTCACTTGTGCGATAAAACTGTAGACTTCCTGCCAACTGAGAAGATGGGGCCTAAACTTGGGGTAATCGCATCTGGCAGTGGAAACGTGTCCAACAAATTTTCATGGTTTTATTTGAAACGTATTATAGGATACAAGAAAATGCCAAAAATTATTGAAAATCAATTTATTCATTGCTTTGAAATAACTGAAAAAAATTATAAATAAAGTCACAAACAATACATTGAATTAAATAGGAAACATCAGATTTTCACAAATAACCATATTGTATTGTCCGGTATTTAATTTTTTTGCAATAAAACATAAACCACAAACAAAATAGTCATTGCTTATTTATAAATAATAGTCCGGGAACAGGAGGATTCTCAGTACTTCAAGAAAGAGATTTCTTTTCTTCATATAATTAATGTGACACAGTGAGAGTAAAACATGCATAAAACCCATAACAGATCCATCACAAGTCAGCCCAGAGCAGTGTTTATTAGGCTAGGCAGGTGATACAGTGCATCAGGTATGTGTGGTGCTGCAGGTGTGCTGAGGTTAAGTTCTGGGGTAGAGGAAGATGTTACAGATCTGGGTCCCCTAGGCTGTGCGCAACTCAGCTAAAAGGATGGACTAGAAAACTTTAGGAAGAACAAGGGCAGTTGAAGGTCACAGCCATCATTTTCAGGCAGGATTCTCTTCTCTGTGGGGCCCTAGTCATAGCAGTGCTTCTCTCATTTTGAAGATTTTAGCCTTTATGCTATAGATCTACCACACTGCAGATGTACTGTATGTTTTATTAGGGCAGCACCTATGTTCTGCAAGGTGGTAGATCTCCAAGCCTGTGTGCCTGTAATCAGATCACTGGTTCAAACCCAGCCTCAGCACATCTTAACCAAGGCCCTTAACCCCCAGCTTCCTGGGTGCCCTAACAGGTGGCTGCCCTTCACAGACAGCTTACTCTACAAAGAGCAAGTTGAGGGAGGCATAAAAAAAATGATTTCCTCACAGGGATCAATAAAAGTATCAACTATTATTAACAGGAGCATGCTTCTAGCCATGGTTATGTATGGGTGGAACCTGGATCCTGGGTACCAGTTGCTTTAGTGCTGCAACTGGTGCAGGGCCTCCAGCCAGTGAGTGGGAATAAGGAGCCCTGCAAGAATCACAGGGTCACCCAGGTGTTGGTACCCTTTGCCTGGGCATCCATTGTAGGGTATCATATTTGATGACCAGCACAAAGTGTCAATTAAAGTTGAAATATGTATGATGTAACTGCCTGCTTGATTACAAGGGCTTCCTTCTCCAGGGTCTTGTAGCTCATCTTGTAGGATGGATTCCATTACTAACTCCCTTTTCAGGGCCTGGAATGCTATATCCAACTTGAGGGTTGAGATGATCTCCAGCAAGCCTTTCTGTGTGAGGTTTGACAGTAGGGCCATCAAGGCTGAAAAAGAAGGATGAATTACCAATAGTACCCTTTTAACCCCAGGAATGCACCTCTTTAGACCTTTGTCATCAGGCAGGAAGTGAACGTCAGTGATTTTTCCCCTGTAGTTTCACAAGACCATTAACAATGTAAAGCCTGAGGTAGTGTGTTTCCTGTAGTCCTAGGTGGCACTTTTTTGAGTTGGTCGTAAGTTTGGCTGCTCTTAGGTCATCCAGCTCCCTCCTCAGTCATCAAAGGTGCTCTACCTAAAACACATATTATCTAGACACTAGGGGTGTAACGATATGCCCAGGTCACGATATGGTACTGTACATATCTCGATACTGGGTTCATGATACGATATGTATCACGATATTTTGAACAAAATTTAAAAATGAAACAAATTCAAATAACAGATTTATTTCAAAAACATTAACAAATTTCAATAACTTTCTTTGTTGTACATACAATACACACAATATCGCTTTACAGTGATATTAGTGTCATTACGGTAGTCCACCGCACGGCTTCACTGCAGTCCCGGGAATCTGAATGTTGGTTGCTGGAGGAGAAAGTGAGTGAGCTCTGCAGAATAGTGATTTTATTGGACATTTTAGGTGAAAAAATGGGACAAAGGCACATACTCACAGCACGTTTTATGACACTTTTACAGCTAAAACAACCAAATATGTCCAGGCGACCTGTTTAGAATTATAGGGTTTAAAGGGTTAAACTGCCGTCATATAGTAAATGTATCGCCAACACTCTACGATACATATCGTAACATTTTAGCATCGCGAAATATCGTACTGCGATATATCGTTACACCCCTACTAGACACACCATACAGTAAGTGTGGCCTCAGGAGCTGTTGGATGGTGGCTGTAGACAGATGTCCACAGATATTTGCTCCAAAGAAATTGACACAGGTCTGCCAGTAAACCGAGAGAAGGGGGTATCCTAGTCAGTGAGAAGATCTTTTTGGATCTGCACATGACTTACCAAGAGGAAAACTCCCTTTTTATTGCCTTGGATATGGCCTTGCAAAGATGTATGGTCTTTGGATACTTGGTGGCGTAATCCATAAGTACCAGGATGTTTTCTTGTCCCTGGGTTGACTTTGGCAGCAGCTCTATGTCCATCCTAAACCACTCAACAGGCACCTCAATAATCAGGAGTATTACGAGAGAAGTTGGCAGTGCTGGAGGGGAGGTCCACTGGCAAGAAGTACAGTGCTGGCAGAGATTTCAGGACCAGTGGAAATGGTCTCATATTTTCTCCAAAAAGTAATACATGGACCCAGGTGTTCAGTGAGTGGGTGCAGAGGGCCAAGCGCATTACAGTGTCTATTTTCAAGCTCAAGACCACCAGTGGCTCGGTCATCTTCCCTTGTCCAGGTGCCATGCAATCGAGGAGATTATTGTGAACCAAAGCATACTGTTGCAGAGTCCCTGTCAATTTCCCAGACCTGTTTCCAACAGGTCTTGAGGGTAATCCTCCTTTTGGGCTTTGGTGAAAGAGCCCTTCTTGGTCACCTGCAAAATAAGGGCCAAAACTGGGTCTGGGGCTGGGAGGGGACCCATCTTCCTGATCTACCTCCTCTGCACTCCCTTTTCCCAGGAGCACAGCAACATGGGGCAAAGCGAAAGGAGAATTTCCCCACTGGGATTAATAAAGTATCACCATTCTATTGTATTCTTTTTATATACAAATCTTATCTTCATGGTGGACCCATGCAAAATTGTGTCTTTCATGAGATCCTAAGATAGCAGCAGAACTCTGGGAACTAGCAGGGTTGACAGTTTTAGGATTGTTTTTGTCAAAAATAGGATGCAGTGATGTCAATGGAGTGAAGTCATTTTTCTGGGCTGTGTCGTGAGTGGTTGTGTGCTGGATTATGGCATCCAGTAACTATCCACATGTCTATGGAAGACCCTATTAGTTCAAGCCAGAGGACATTTTTTGGAAACTTTCTCCAAGCTTCCATTTCTGACTTGTTTAACGATAATCTTTAGCAGACACATACTATCCAAATCTAAAGTGTTCAGCAGAGGTTGCCTTCAGATTTGAGTGCTTCTGCAACACATCTCAATGCAAGTCAGGCTTTAAGAACTTGAAATGCAATCTTGATGAAAAAAGACAGAAAGTTTGCTAGTTTTTCTTGCAGTTTTCATGGATTGTTTAAACCTCTGGATGAATATCTCCATAGGACTGCTGGATGAAATAGTTATGTGCTTGGTACCATTCGTTTTAATGAAAAAGTAGAATTTCTTCGATGAGAACTTACTTCCCATATCACTCATCAGTTGTTCTGATCATCCTGTGTGAGCAAAGAGGGCATGAAGGATATTGATTGTTTTGATAACACGGTAGTCTTTACTGTGAATACTTTTGTGTAGTCATTTTGAGCAGCATTGAGCACTACAGGGAACTTCCTATAAAAGACTAGCCTCACGTAATCAGCATGAACTTGCTTCCTGACAGTTCTTGGCCATTCCCGTGTGCGTACAGCAGATAATTGTAGCTGCCTTAGAGTTTGTTGCAGAGCATGACACTCTTTTATCCACTTCCAAGAGCTCTTCACTTTCAATAAGTAGTTCAAATGATGTAGAACCGCAGCTATATTTGGTAGAATTTGCCATGAATAATGATCAACATGACCCAAAAATTAACACAGTAGGCTGGTGTTGCTGGGTTGTGGTACCTTCAGGACAGCTTCAGGCTTATCCTGGGATATATGGAGGTCTTCCTTGCCATCTCAGTACTCTACAGAATCTTTAAAGAATTCACTTTTCTTTTTTGTTTACCTTCAATGTACTATTTTCTATTTCACACTACATACAAATGCAGTACATTCAGGGCTTAAGAGAACAGGCACACCAGCATATTTACGGCCAGCAAAATCCGTCTGGACTTTGGCTTTTCGGTCTCATACGGTCGTTTACTTATGCCCACAATTTGGTAAGCAGATTAGTAGTGCGCCTAAAATATTAATGAGAGGCATATTGTGACGCCTAAAAGTTGGCAACTTGCATAAATTCGGCGTATCACAGTAAATATTACAGTATTTTGTTTAATACTGTAAACGTGTCGGACACAAAATTGCAAAATGTACCACCACACCACCGGCATCTTTTTTTTACCTTGTTTATCCAGAATATTACCTCTTTTATAAAATTTTGTGGTTGTTTCTTCACCGCCAATTATATACAGCAATGGTACAATGCTCTTCTCATTTTTGACTGTCACTGCATCCCCTGTGTATTTTTCAGTACAAAGATACTTCTCAGTTCTTTGTAATCCTTGCAGGATATGATACGCTGACGCTATATTCAGCTCCTAGTTTTATCTCTAGATTTCTGATGTCACCCAGGTGATTTTTTGGATCACTTTTCTTTCATAGTATGACGTTCAAACTGTGCCAAAGCTGCTTGCGATTCATCTCATATTGCTTAGCTTTACACATTTTCTGCATGTGTCAGAGTCAGCGCCCATCCAACCCTGCCCTTTGTGTCTCTGCCCCGTTTGGCCAGCAGATGTTGCTGGCCATCCTGTCCTCCCTGTCACTTCCTTTAACCCTTGTGTTTTCTTTGTTCCCTGGGCTTCTGTGTAGCTCAGTGGGCTGAATGGGTGGCTCAAACTGAACCCTCTGGTCATGAGTTTGAGGCTGGCTGAGGTTTTTCTTATTTGTCTGATTTTGTAATTATTCTATGTTGCTATAGTTTTATAGTGTCAGATTGTTTCCTAGTTTAAGCTTCTTAGTTCAATGATCGTCTTATTAGTTGCCTGTTTTACTGTACCAGCACTCGTTAATGGTTCTACCTGTTGTCTCTGCTGATTGGTTATACTTGCTTCATGATTCACACCTGCCCTTCGTTAGTCCTTGTTACCTGTGTATTTAAGTTCTTGCCTTAGTTAATTTCCCTGGTTGCTCATCGTGTGTTAGATGTGAGAAGTTATTCTCTGTGCTTGTGTGTTCATGGTCTCTGCTTGGTTTTCTAGTCCTGCTCCCTGTCTAGCCCAGTTCCTTAGTTGTGTTACTTAGTGGTTTCTTTAGTTGATTCTTATTTCTCCCAGTTTGTTTTTTGACTCCCTCATTGCCTGTTACTTTATGAATCCCCCCGCAGTGTGTGTTTGTTTTAGTTTCTCTAACAAACCCTCTTGGTCTTGAAGCCGTAAGAGGATTGTCACCTTTCTCTCGCCTGCACCATGCCATGACAGAATGTGCCCTTTACTGTTGTACAGGTGACATTCCTTGTCATTACAGCACCAGTCTGTCAGACCATGAAGCCTCCTCCTACATTAAAAGCATGCTGGGACTTTCACTGGATAAATTTGTTACAACTCTGACGGACTTTTGTGATTCTCGCGGGTCTTTCGTGGCATTCCCATAGATATACCTGTTTCCAAAGCATGCTCCAGCATCAGGTCTTCAAGTAAGGATCCACTTTTGTGTGCCATCATTGTGCATTTCACAAATCAGCCTGTCCTTCAGTGTGTTACATTCACCTTCACCAAGCTGCCAGTTTTGCAAGCCTGCATATCTCAGCCACATATTCTAAAATAGATTTGTTTTTGTGCTGGTCATGATTGTGGTACCTGAATAGCACAGCAATGACCAGTGATTTTTTCCCAATACACCCACAATGTCTTTAAAATTTTTTGGAACCAGTTTTATCAGTGCTGTTAAACTATGCAGTAAGTTGTCTTACATTCCAAAGGCTACTCTCACAGAGCTGTGCTCCACAGGTATAATGTTCATGTCATCCAGGGAACGTGCCCCATTCTTCAGAAGTGCTATGAAATGCATCCATTTGGCCCGCACATCCAGACAGTTTGTACACTTCCTGTGTGTGTGTGTGTATTCTTGGACTGGTCCCCTTTTGTGGGACCTAAAAATGCCTGAAATATCTGAGATTTTGCTTTGCTTCATGTTGACATTTGTTTTCTGCAGTCAGAGTCCTTTCTGTGTTGTTTTGATGCCTCTCCTTACATCCTGCTCCCAGTGTCCACTTTTTTGCAAAGGAATTATGTATATTATGTAAGCTTAGGGCACCAGCACAGAAGCACGCAAAAATCAGTCTCACAACTTACCTGTAGAGAAATTAGGAATCTAAAAAGCAACCAATCCGGTTTAAACAGTATTCTTCCCCTCACCTCATGTCATTCTGCCCAAGCTGCCCTTTTCTTCTTCCATAAGCTACCGGGCAAGTGGTGCCTGCTGGGGTAATTAGTGCTCTCCAAGTGGGGGTAATTATGGGCGTGGCTTGGTCCAGGGTGTTTGATTGTTGGTCCACAACATGGGTGCTGAAATTTTAACAGGTGGCTGCTATCCGGGGTGCTGAAGGAGAAGTGTGCACACCTGCCAGTCGGCTGGGCCAGTATGGCAGCTCAGGAGTGAGGTTTTGAATGCTGCCTCCATCCTGTGTGTGAAATCTGCATGTTCTCTCTGTCTCGTGTGCATACACTGGCTTCCTCCCCTCGTCCAGAGACATGTGGTTAGGCTAACTGGCATCTCTAAATTAGCCATAGCGTATGATAGCCGGAGAGTGTGTGCCCCGTGATGGACCTGCATCCCATCCAGCTGGTAGCCCAATCGTATGGCCTTTGCTGCCTGTGATGGACATGAGGTCCTCCTCCAACCCTGACCAGGATAAGCGGTGCGAAGATGGATATGTAATAACACCAATATCCCAGGTGGCTCAGCGGGCTGCATTGTGGCTGCATACCTCTAGGGGCCTGGCTTTTAATTCTAGCCCCAGCTCTGTTTATGTGATTTTCATATTCTTTCTGTGCTTGTGTGGGTTTTTTTTGAGTTCTTGGGTTTTCTTCCAATATTCCAAACATGTGGGTGGATCAGTGTCTGTGAATTGCCTCTTTGTATGTGTGTGTTCCTCTTGATAGATTAATATTTCCTGGCTTTAGCTCTAAGCTTGCCATGACCCTAGATTTGATGAAGTTAGAGGAGATGGATAATAATTTGTAGAGGAAATATTCCAGTCAGCCAAAAAAACACACAAAAAAACCAAGACATAAAAAGGCAGAGCAAAAATTACTACTTAATATGCTTTGGGAAATCACCCAAAATAGCCAAGTTATCTCCTAAGTACACAATTTAACAAGATGTCCTGGAAACATGACAGCACTGATTAATTAGATGGCCAGCCTGAGATGTGTCACTATCTGATAGAGCAGTATACTCTCCTTTGTCACTGTTACTCATGGAAATAAGACAGACTGCACTATGTGTTTCTCAGGGCAGTTGAAACAATTAATACTAAGCAAACTGTTGATTTATTACACATGAGATTTATACTTGGGTGAAGCCTTGCAGTATAACCACAATGGGCAATAAAATGGAGCACATGCTTACACTTATGAGTGGTGCAGGCATGGGTGTGTTACGTACAATGTTCTTATTTTAAAAAATTATAGCACTTCAGTCTTATTTTTGGCTTTATCGCAAATTGCTCTGGTTTTTATTGGAAGCTATTTGTGAGTCATAGATCAAGGTTGACACGTCTGAGTCACCCCAGTCTGTTTTTTCGGTGTAAGATGAGCGCATTAGCATACTCCCACTTCGATTTTTTTTTAACTAATTTCGCCCATATGAGCTGCAATAAAAACAACATACACATGTAAATGATGGTAAACTGTTGAATTGAATAGATGAACATAATAGATTTTGAACTACAAAATAATGGCCTGAAAGCATTTAGTAAAAAAATGTATGCTTTCAGACTTGGCTTGCACTGTATTGTATTACCATCTAAAAATGGTTTAACAACACCCCCGACCACAGCCGCTGGAAGCTTGGTAAACCCCAAAACCTACAGCTTTATTAGACATTTCTTTCCCTCCCCAAAAACCTGTTGTCTACAGAAAGCTCAGAAAATCATGTCTGTAGGTTGATATGGCTGGACTGCATGGACTGATTTAGTTTTATATCTGACAAGTTGTTTTTCTTTGTTAAGAATTTCAGTTTGGAGAAATTGGACCAGCTTCCCTTTTCCGTGACTGTTTTTCTTTATAGCCTTTAGGGAATTACACCACATTACATCATCAAAAGACACTTTAAACAGATTTTTTATTTGTTTATAAGGAGTGAGATCAAATTTTAGATCTGATCTGGTCTTTTGGTGTTTTTATAAGACTTGAGATTTTCCTTTTCCTTTAAAAGGATTATGCAGAACAAAACTGCTGTCTTTAATTAACTTACATATGATTTGGATTTTTTCAGTTATCATAAGCACTATACTTTTAATATAGGGTCCTACCCAGCAACAAAGCAATAAATTCATGTTATGTGGGGTAAAAAATGGAGGGGTTAAGAAATTTATAAATAAGAATGAAAAATCACACAATCAATTTGTACAGATAGAAGGTGTCTGTTGGGGCCTTAAAATACTTAAGTATATTTTGATTTATTCCAAGCATTGGGGTAAAACCTTTAAATGTTATTACTTTGTATATCATGCCACCTAGCTCTGCTGAACAGAAATATACTAAACATTTTCACATTTCAGTTTTTATTACATTTTTATTTATATTTCCTTAATTGCATGAATTATGCATGCATATCAATTATGCAATGCAGTGCACCAGTAGGGGGCGTACAATTGTTAAATATATAATTATATATACAAAATTATTTTAATATACATTTTAAGGTAAACATTGATTAGACTAACAGCATCAGTGAAGAACATACAGCAGGCATTTAGGGGTATAGTGCATTTTAAGTTATCGAGCAAAAAACAAAAAAATTTCTCTTCTAATTTTAACATATTGAAGTTTTTGAATACATATTTATTTATCATGAGATAAATCCACCTTCTGCTTATCCAGTAGAACTGTCAGGGTAGCTGGAGCGTTCCTCTTCACATCTCAGTGAGTTTGTTTACACTGTGACACATACAGGACAGGCGCATACCCTGCGGCAAGCCACTAGTAACCTTTTGATTTTACCATAAAATAAACAAAAATCCATTCAACTGCTCACCCTGGGCAGAGCTGTGGCAAGCCTGGGGTCTGTCCCAGGAAACGCGGCAGTGATGCTGGGGATCCCCTGGGTGAGATGTCAGTTTTCCGTTAGGCACACAATTTAAAGACACCTTAACGGCATGTCTTTGGACTGAAACCAAACTGACCAGGGAAGAACACCCCAAACACATAATCAGTCATTTGCATCTTATAATCAGTCATTTACATCTTATTCCTTAAAAACCTATTGAACTTATGAACTTACTGCTTGACCACAAATCTACTAGGCTCCAAATAGCTAGCTTTATTATCCATTTTAAAGCTACTATGAAGAGCTATTATTTGCTATTTTAATAGTCCAGTTATTTTATGAATAAAAATGTATATACACAAATCGTGCATTTATTCAAACATATAAGTAGCTAAAAATAAATCATTTATTAATAGAATGAGAGCTACTAATAGTATTAAAAGCAACACTCTCCAGTGCAAATGGTGATGTGCTAGTTGGCTGAGAGCAAGGAAACAGTCCCTGTAGAGACACTGCCAAGGAGCATATTGGCAGTTCAGTAAGTTGCCATGGCAACAGGAGTTTACAAAGTGGAACCAGCCTATAGTGAACAGAGTCCCACTTAACCTCAAACAACCACTTGTGTGGAAGTTGTCTAAGCCATTTTAGGTGCACAGCACAACGGTTAGACAGCATGTTGTGACTGCAGGATCAATGAGTAAGTTATCCTTTGATCAATCCCTCAGTTAGTAAATAAATAAGTCAAGAGACATTAGTAACTGTTCTGTGCTAGAAATCTCCTACTTCTGTGGAGTTATAACACTTCATTTATGGCTGACAAGGAGCCCTCATGCAGTATATTCCTATCAGTCTAAACTATAACACAGAAGTTTGGTTACATATAAATGTGAATGCCATGTGTTAAAGCTCATCAATACCATTTATAACACATTTGTAACACATTCATACCTTTTGTGTGGTAGGAATTACCATTATGATTGCTTGTAATGTATCAACATATATTCTTAGGTCTTTTTTTACCTTGGTGAAACAGAAAATGATAGCAAGCCATATTGTTAAAAGACTGAGAGGAATATAAATGTTAAATTTTTGAATTAATTGTAGTAGTTTTGATTTTAAAATAAATATCACAATAATTTTCTTGCTCATTTCTTTAAAGGTTCCAGGAATTTTGGAGCTGACTGCATATAGTGTTCTGTTAGTAAAATAAGTTAGAACTAGTATAAACCTAGGACTGGTACCTAGGATTGCGAGCTGGTTCAATGGGTAACACCTCCACACCTCTAGGGCTGGGTTGCAATCCTGCCTCAGCTCTATGTGTCTGTGGGGTCCATCTGGGTTTCTCCTACAGCTCAAGGAGATGCAGTTAGGAGATATTCTCCTAAAATGAATGTTCATCTTGTGCCCTATGCTGCCTGGGATAGGCTGCAGGTTGCCCAATGACCCCATCCAGGCTAAATGATTGGAGAAGACGCTTAATTAGTTTAACTCCTTGTTTCTGACTACATCAAAATGGTTTTCGAGTCTGCTATGACTGCCATAACTCATTCAATTTGAAATACAGTGGTACCTCAGAACACAAACTTAATCCGTTCAGAACTCCGGATCGAATCCTAAAAAGTTTGAATTCAGATCAAATTTTCCCCATAAGACATAATGGAAAACCAATTAATTGGTTCCCGGTCGCAAAAAATGAATCCTAAATATGTTTTTTTTTAGCATCTAAAAACAAAATGAACTGGATAAAACAAGAGCATATACTGTACTAAACACATCTAAGCACATTTATCAAAACAACAATTTGTAAAGTAAGAAAATAAATGTATCCAAACAATGTGTAAAGTTAAAAAACAATGTGTTTTGCCCCGATCGTCCGCTCCTTCCGTGTGCCACGCCCCCACGTTAACCCCGTGTGGAATCCCTGTGTGATCAGCTGTTTCTGGTTGTTGTCATCAGTCCTCTGTACTAAATACTCTGTACTAAATACTCTGTAATAAATCGCGTTTCAGTTTGTTTCCCCAGTCCGGTCATTGTATTGTCCGTCTGCGTTTTGCCTGCCTTACCTGTAATTAAACTCCGTATTCCCCGATACCCTGATGTCTGCGCCTTTGTCTCCGTTCTGTCCCCACTCAGCATTACAATACATTTATAATTAAATGTAATTATGGTTTATTATTAATGTTAAAATAATTAATAAGGAATCTTAATTTTAAATGTATTTTATTATATAATAATTACTGTTACTGTCTATCATTGTCTAAATGTATTTTTACTTTCTAAATATATGTATTCAGCTTGTGTAAACATGCACGATGCTATCACAGCAAATGCGAGGCTGAGACTGAAGCCTTACCCTTTGTTTCCGCTGAGGGACGTGCCGCGTGACTCATTTCCTCGCGCGTACAAGTTATCTTAGGTCGGCGTTCACGGTTTGAATTCTGAGATTCAGATCGAGCTCTAGGTAATTTTTTTCTAACTGGTTGGTTCGACTTCTAAGAAATTCGAGTTTTAATGACTTTGAGAACTGAGGTACCACTGTAATAAGCCATGTTTATGAAAACAGCCTATCAGTCATTATATATTATTTTGCAGAAAGTAAAACTACGAGAAAACATTTAGAGATTTAAATGCACATTTTAACAAACAATATCCCTATATTTATAGCCAACTACTTGGTATTGTAATATTGGTGAACTACAGTGGACAAATGTAATTTCAATGATAAGATATGATCTAAAGTGATCCATTTGTAATACATAATTGGGTGTAGATTTTGTTATAAAATGGTTTAACTAGCAGGGTAACAATGTATGCATGGAACCATGGACAAAACATTTGACTATATGATATTCAGAAACATTATTAAACAATGCAGACTTTTTGTGAGCTGACAACCCATACATTTTATTCTTAATGCCATTGTTGTGGTAATACGAATAATAATAAGACAGTAAATACCATGAATCTGTTTATGAAACATTGTTAGCACAGTAAAATAACACATAACTTTGTATTCAGTTGTGGATGAGTGTTTTTTTTTTATTCCCACACATAAAACAAAACCTGATAGCAGAAAGATTTTTCATTAGAATAAACAAAGGAGTAAGACTAAAAACAGGACCTAAACTTGCAAATACCCATTTTAACAAATACGTACCTATATATAGATAAATTCTGTCCAAATTACCTGACCATACTTTGTCATGTTTGTCATAGTGAAACCAGATTATCAGATACATACATTTATTGTTTGTTAGTGTCTGCTATTGGAATATCCATAGAATATAGAAAAATGCTTTATGAATTAAAATGTATTACTTACAAAGTATAAAATAATATACAAATGTTTCTACATGTTTAAAATACAAACTTACTGCTTGTTCAAAATGTACAAACGTACAATCAAGTGACATGCAAAGAAACAATACAATAAAAAACTATGTATACAAAAAGAAAGAATGCCATTGTGGTTCAAAACTCACACTGTGCTCTTGCAACTTACATCCATACATATATATTTATTCTAGCAGATACTTCATTTGAACATTACCATTATAAAATTATCATTTTCAATGTATAAAATTTAAAACACATAATTATGCAATGTGTTGTTTTTTTTTATTCTTTATTTTTATTCTAGTTAGGTTATATTTGTCTATCATGTAATGCCAATAGATTCCAATAGACAGATTATGTCCCATTAACCTGAACATGCTTTGTCAAAGCGAAACCAGATTATCAGTTACAGTAGCAAAAACACATTTCATAATGTCAAGGCACCAGTATGTTGGCTGGTATATTAAATTACCGGGTATTTTACATCTTACCAAAATGTCAACCATCAAGCTGCGACCTCACAGAACCATCAATTTTGCGTGCATCATTATCTTAAACAGGAATCCACAACAATGACAGAATATATACATTCCAGGTAAGAATGGCACATTTAGGGTCATGTAGATTTACAAGTTTCTATTGCAGTAACAACTAAAGGTACTGACTGTGAATTCATGGTACAGTTAACTGTTTGCTGAGGGAAAAATAAACACAAAGTAACTTTGGCCCCAAACAGCATTCAGCTCACAACATTTAGAATTTTAAGCTAAGTGACGCCTGCATGGAACAATGAACTTCTTGGTCCAAGATATCATATAACCACAGTTTGACTCAATGCAGTTGGATCCATTTCATCCAAAATATTTACAACAGACATTTGGTAAATAAATATATAAATTAAGGCTGTGCTATTATTGCACGGATCACTACTTTGTGCAATTTACAAGTTCCTGTTTTTATGGCAATCGTTTCACATTAAATTCTTTTATCCCTGTTTTCAAAACCATAAAATTGTATGCTCACTTTAGAAGGAACATTACATTCACAAAATGGTTTATTTTAATTTTCTGTCAATAAATTTAATGCACAGTTGCACATATTTAATTTATTACTATCTGGAATAAAAATATTTGTGTGTAAAAACAAAAATAGTGTACAAGAAATTTTAGTAGTTTAATACGTAAAAGTTTATGTTTGTACAGAAATATAATGCTTAAATATAATGAGACTGAATTTCTCATGTACACAATGGCGTTGGAAAAAAAATATGAATTTATGCACTAATGCACATGGGTTGTGGAATTCTGTCTATGATGATACAACTAGAATATAGCAACCAGGAATTCCATTATAGGCATAGCTAAAACAGAGGTCCTTGGTTTCTTTACTATGTTTCCCATATAGTTCCTAAATATGGGTCAGTCCCCTAAATGCATTGCAGCGTTAAGATCACCTAATACTTAAAAAGTGCTACCCAAAGAATGGCTAGAGTGGCTCCAGAAATATACTGTAGATCTATGAATTTATACTTTCAAATGCCTATGCAATTTTCACACATTTATCTAGACGACTGAAATAAAAATAAATGAACAGAGGCAATTATACAGGCAGTATTGAAAAAAGGCAATATAATGTAACACTGATCAAACTGTAAATGCATGTCACTTTCACATCAGGAAATAGATTCTATGACCATTTTGAAAATCCAGAAGCAGAAAAAAACAACTCATTAAAATTAGAATATATTTCTCAAGAAAATGAATGAATGAAAAAACATATATTATGAAGTTAAAAGCACCTAAAACTATTGTATATTGTACACAATAGCTAACTGTTTGCCCAAGATAAACAGTAAACAAAACAATAAATGAACGCAAGGCACATTAACAAATGCTTCTATAATGAGATGGCCCTTAAAGGACAGCTTACAACAAATATATTGCCTAGCTATGTCAGCGGTTTGCTACTTTCCAGGTATGAGTCTTTACATATCAGGAATGTTTCCCAAAACTGAAAAATTTATATCGTTTACTGTAATAATAAGGAAAAAATCCACACATAAATTAAACTTCTACACATATTTGAAACAGACCAGAATTTCCTGCTTCCTTCAGTTGTAAATGATTGCCTTTATGGCCTAAATATGCAGGCTGTCAAGATTATTTAGGTAAGTGGGACAGGGTTATACAGTCAAGTACACAGGGCAAGGTCTTTTTTAAACACTTTTGCTCATAATTTTGCATTAGCATTGAATTTTCCTGTTCAGTGTGATCTCATTAAAAGATTTTTGATGAATGACCAGAAGTGCTTCTCGAGATATGTAAATAACACAAAGAACTGATTTTACATATCAGAATCAGGACTTCAGACTTAAAATATCTTAGTATACATTTGCATAATATGTCTATATTATCAATACACCTTTTCAACCTTTGAAATAAGTAATTTATTTAGCAAAAAATGTAAACATTTTAGATTCAAGTTACTGCGTTTTGGCCATACTGAACTGAAAAAGTTACACATTACCGAAACAAATATGAAGGTATTCATAAAATCCTTTTAGCTAGGTTTGTTTCAATTGCGTGATGCTGTCTTAACAGCCTTATACTCCAAGAACCACCAAAAACAGTCACAGTATTGATTACTCTAAAAAAGCATTTAACTTTTGAGAAAAACACTTTCATTTAACCAAAATGAACGTAATTCCAAAATAGCGATAAAATGACAATAATCTGTTTGTGTGTGTGTATAT
>JAODLC010000123.1:11626330-11642132 GCA_026781145.1 Hippopotamyrus pictus | reverse complement strand
CGTTGCTTCCGGGATAGGCTCCGGACCCCCCGTGACCCAGTAGGATAAGCGGCTTGGAAAATGGATGGATGGATGGATGGATGTTTGTGAAATGCTTTTAGAGATTACAGATTTTTTTTTCTGGGATAAGGTTGTGGAAAACAGACAAAACAGAAGCATATTAGACACACAACAAAAACTAATTTTTAATTTGTATTATTTTTTCCTGAGTGTTACCTAGACACACATAAGGTGGAACTGAACAATCCTTGAACAAATATTAAACAAACCAGAACTGTAAAACTAAAGCGTGTTCTTTAAAATCTATTAATACTGTCATAAACAACACTAATTGTACTGTATATTAAACTGATCCAATTTTCAAGGGAAATGGTTTTCAACTACAGCAGGTGGACAGCAGGCTTTCCTTGTTTGATTTTAAACATTAAGGCACATCAGTTATAAGGGTATTATTTTATGTGGGCATTGTAAGAGACCCCTTTGCTGACAGGGCAGCTCTGCTGTGAGACCATTGCAGATGAATTAAAATACAGTAGCATGTCTGCTATTTAATCAACTGAATTGCTCTTATATTACCCGCTCCTTGTCCCTGTTCATTGGCCCCCTACAGGCACTCATATAAAGTTCAAGTCCTTAGTATTTGCTTTCACAGTCCATAATGGAATGGCACCTACCTACATTGAGTTGTTCATCAGGACTCACATTCCATCTTAGCTAACTTTACCTGGCTTATTTATTCTGGGAGCACATTGACTAACATCACTTGATGTCCTCTTCTAATATTTTGCACACATCTAGTAGGAACCCAGTCCTCGTGGTATTTTGATGTAACTGACATTTCTGAGGTTAGCTTCTAACAATGTTTTGTATAGTTCTTATTCCAATGCTATCTTGTGCTTGTTACATATTATTCATTGGAGACTCAGCCTAGGGGCACTTGCACCTAGTTGGCTACTTTAGAGGTGTATGCTTGTGATGTGTTATCTGCCTTTCTTGTATGTTGATTGGGACAGAATTGTCTGCTAAATAAGTAAATGTAAGCGCTAAAATAACTAAAATTGTGACCAAGTTGGAAGTTCATCACTGCTTTATGCTTTGGCGCACACAGTTCATTAAGTTTGCTTACAGAATCTTTAACTACAATGTGAGTAAGGAGCTCCTTACCTTCCAAAAGAGGAAGTGACAGCTGTGTTCTCTCCCTTTGGCCATTTTTGAATAGTGGACTTTGCTCCGTGTACACACCATGGCTTTCAAGGCTTCGCCTCTTGTTGCTGATACTTTCTCGAGAGAACTGTAGTCTCTCAAACAGGTCTGATGAGAAATCCTGCCTGGACTGTATGCTGTCAGTGTGTCTGCATTTCTCATGCATTGGCTGTCCTGGTTGTTGTGGAAGCTTCCATTGCTTTGACTGTGGAAGAGATGATTTGTAAAAAGTATTTGCTTGAAAGATATTCTGAGAGCCTCTTTGTAGAGTGTGAGTGGTTTCCGGGTTCTGTTGCTTATCTTTTTGTTTAGGGTCATTGTGCTCATTTTCCAGCACCCTGAGCCTTTTACTTATATGGCTCAGAAATGTAGGCTTCATTGTCCTTCTATAAAGCCCTCCCAAGTCTTCGTTATGGCAGCTGGAGAGTTGATTTTCATTATGCTTGTGTTTGTGCTTGTGTTTGCGTTTGTGGTGTCGAACACTGGGCAAGTTATCGGCACCACCTTTAGGAACCATTAACAATGGCTGGACATTGTCCATTTTTGTGATGGGTAGCTGATGGGTACCAAATCTGTGTTTGCTACCAGGAGTAAACTTTAGATGAGCTCCAGAATGGAACTGGGATGCTGGGACAACTGGCCTTGAAAAAGGAGGGGTTGCTGTCCCAAAAGTATGAGGAATGTATAAAGGAGCAGGATATTGACCATAGTAGCCTAAGTTCATCATAGTGGTTGCAACAGGCATTGATGTATAAGGCATTGTATAGGGTGCATAGAAATTGCTGCTGGGAAAAGGATAGCCAAATCCATGGATAAATGGTGTTTTTGTTATCAACTCATCGGTTTTGCCTGACTTACCACGCCGTTTTTTTGATTTCATTTCCAGATTCTTTCGAAACTGATGTAATTGGTCATAAGGAAAACATGGAACAGGATAGTACTGGTCATAATGAATTTGGTAAGTGCTAGGATATAAATTCTCACAATATAACCTATAGCTGTGATGAGAAATATGGAACATCTGGAACTTGCTAATGAGTTCCTCTAGGTCAACTAGAAACTGAAGATCATTGTGCCTTTGAACACCCTTGCGTTTGCGCCAGTGCTTCTGTTTCTTCAGATTATCTGGACTAAGAGGAGTTTCTATACTGGGTGCAGTGCCATTCTTATCATGCCAGTGTCCTCTCCTGGATTTGTTGGCACTTTCTGCTGCAACAACCTCAGAGGGCTCAAGGCTACAAAAGTCAAAAGAATATCTTCTTCGGGAAACAGAACCTTTCTCAGCTTGATCAGATGTGCTGTTGTTGTCCGTGCCGATTCCACTATCACTAGGGATTGTCTCCTCACTGTGTGACTCACTGACAGGAGATAAGGTAACCTCTTTCAGGGAGACCACCTCAGAGAGATGCGAAGGTGAGTTAGTCATAAGTTGAGGAGGAGAACGCTTCCAGTTGCTGGTCTTTGGGGTTTTCATGGGTAATCCACTGACAGCCTGAAGATTTGGCATGGTCCTCACCTCCTGTGTATTGGTCCCTTGATTGAAAAGGTATGGTGTACAGCCTGTTCCACTAGCACCCACAGTTTGGGCAGAATTCAACTGGATGGCTTTGGGAGAAATTTGCACAAGCGACCATGGTTTGGAAGGCACTGTAATGTTTTCAAATGAGCAAGAGGACAGTTGCTTATTTCTCATTTTGTCCTGGTCACTTTGGACTTGAACCCCAGGTCTTGGCTTCCTACCCCTCTTTTTACCAATATAAATAGTTCCTCGCTTACTTATGTTAATTTGTTTTCCAAGCCTGGCCTCGATTGTTGATGCCACAGTTGAAACGGCATGTGATGTGGGAGCCATGGATTTTAAAAACAGATTGTTCTTATGACATGACAAAATTTCATTTAAGATACGTTTCATTTCAACTGATTTTGCTTTATTAGAAGTGCTTTTGTTTATTTTAGCGACCTTATTTGCCTTCATTTCTTTCACTTGGTGGGTATGGGACAAACTATCCTGGCCGATCTTAAATTTTGCTAAACTTTGCTTCCTCCTTCTTTTCTTTTGTGTATGAGATGTCTCCTTGGTAACTGGATTAACAGGACTGTCAGATGTTTCCTCATGAATTGTCTCAACTGTAAGTAAAGGTTGCTTTTTTGGACGTCCACGGCTCTTCTTAACAGGGGCGATGACAGTCAAACTACCCACGTTGGTGTAGAGTGGGCTAGAAGGGGTGATAGGATATGCTGAGGGAAGCTCTGGAGCATTCTGATGACTTAACTCTTTTAATTTTGTACATGACATTTCCTCTGCCTGCAATTTGAGTGATTTCTTGTCTCCCTGTTCATCTGAAGCTGTCCTTGCATTGGACCTCCCTAAACCATTTTTCCTCAGCCTGATCTTACTTGTGTTTATCATACCACTCACAGTTCCTGTCATCTTTGTTTCAGGTTTATGATTATCCATCACCTTTGCGGCCCATGACCCTATCTTGTTCGGTATCTTTGACTCTTTGTCCCCTTTTTTGGCTAACTCAGGGGCTTCTTCTCTTAAGTCTTCAGAGAACACCGCATCTTTTACTGACTGTTGATACTGTCGCCTTCTCCCAGCGTGCCCCTTTGACTCATCAGTTTGCACAGGAGCATACACTGACAGCATTATGCTTTTCTCATTACACTCTGCATCCCCTAAAGACAGCTCAGAATTGTCAGACTCATTAATTCGCCTCTCTTTCACGCTATCCTCAGAGAGGATGCTTTTAGCCATTTTCCCTTCCACGACATCAAAATTATAGGATGAAACTTTTCGCTCATATTTCCTCTTAATATTCCCAAACACTTGCTCAGAAGCTTCACGTAAACCTTTATCTTTCTTGTCAGGGGCAAGTCTCATTAGACTGTTGTCTGTCTTCTGAGCTTCCTTTCGTGGAGGACTTGTAGGTATGAATGAGTGGGTTATCCGGCAGGGGCTTCCAGTAACACAGCAACCAGAAGAAGGGTTGCTGGCAACTTTTTTTTGCTGGGATTTAGTATGGGTGTTTATCAAATCTGGCAGAATATTCTCAGCTACATTTGACATCTCTCCTGTAGGTCCAACACCTGTTCTGTTTTCTGGGGAAGAACCTGATGGTGCTTGTGACTTTGTGCTGTCCAGCTGAGGGTCACGTGCGTTTTGATTTAATTTCTTGAGGTCCACCTAGGAGACCAAAACAGAAAAGACATTAATAGAAATAATGTGAATTCCACAAAAGAGTAACAACTCAAGAAGTGCTTTATGTTAATGAGTGAAGTTCTTCCTGAACAAATATGCAAATGAGACTTTATCATTATGAATAGCATTAAAATTTTATGTTTTTTTGTCTTAAATATATGGCAAAGATTGAGAGAGGACTTCAACCCCTTTATATATCTTTTATATACATATATTTTTCCACAAGGAAGCTAATTTCTCAACTATTAGAATAAACAAATGAATGTGTCTGCAACCAAGCCAATGGAACGGGGGACGTGGAGTACTGCTGACCATTATTGCCTCCTAGCAACACAATTCATTTCATTAAACATCATGGTAAAAGATTTTTTAAAAAAGAACATCATTTATAATTGGACTAAAGCAATGGATGTTTAAACAAAAATTAATCTAATTAAATATTAAAGATGATCCAAAAAGAAAACTTTAATGAAAACAATATTCATGTAACTCCGTGTTGATATTAAAGTGTAACATTGCAGTGTAGCATTAATCAAACTGATAAACAAAAATTAAGCTTGATACACATTTCCTGCTCATCTGGCAAAAGGCATTTTAAGGCACTGACTTAAAATCATTAAAATACATGTAAATTACAAGTATTGCATATCTCCTGATATGACCAGTAATCATTTATGTCATCTCATGTTTTTATGAATGATCCAATTGCATTATTCTGTTTTACAGATTATCTTCATTGTAGTGACTGGTTTAATCTTACCCTATTATGAAAGGTGTACTGGGATTATCAGTTGGCTTGTGTTTTTCCACAAAATATTACATTTTAATGTCGATATCAGACATCGGGCAGCTCAGTGGGTACCATTGTTATCTAGGGCTGGGGGTATGAATCTCGTCACCAATCTGCAGGTGGGAAGTTTGCATTTTCTCCCTGTGTTCTGGATGTTATCTGTAAGTATTACTCTCACAGTCCAATAAAATGCAAATTTGGATGTGTAAAACTGCCCATAATGTGATACTGCATGTGAGAAAAATCCTGTGCATTAAAGTGCAGTAAAAGTACCAACGAGAAATAACCTGTAATCCTACTAATCTCAATTTGGGAAAAATGTTTTTTCAGATTATCTGGACTAATTTATTTATATGTCATGGAACACAGGTAATGGGTCAGACCAAAAAAAAGATTTTATTTTCACAAAACGCCAAAAAATACATCTGAAGATAGGCCTATGTGTATCTATAAGAACAAATGCTCAGGCATAAGGCTGAATGATTTATCAATTTCAAATTGAAACTGCAATTTGAAACAACGCTATTAGCAAATGGCAAATGCTGCGATTTACAATATACATTATACAGCATGTCTGACCCAGTGTTTAAAACTATCTTGAGAACAGTTTTAGATATAGTTTTATATACATAGTTATACATAATCATGCCATCCTCCTTGTGTGACAGTCATTCTCAGCAATCAGAAGTGCCCTGCTCCTCATCAGAAATCTATCATTCCATTATTAACCTAAAATTAGCTACAGAAAAGCACTGGGGTAGTTTTCCAACCATACAGAATACTTATAAAGTAATAAAACTGTTACATATATGTAGATGTGTCTGCAGACTTGTCTCAAATTGAAAATCTCAAGCCAGCCAGCTGACCAAAGTTGGCAACGCTGTAAGATGATGCAGCTAAGTGACGGGGCTGACCTTCATTTTAGCAGCAATTATTTTGACATACAGGAATCCTATAAAGTAAATTAAGCAGAATAATTTAAGTTATGTGATAACAAAGACAGGCCAAGCTACTCCACGTAGCTTAATGGCACATGTCCATGGTTACATTATTTATTTTTCCCGAGTGTCTTCTTTTAAGATATACTTGCATTTCAGTTGTTCTGTGGTGATATTTAAGTTTTGCTTTGCAATGCTTACAGACACTGTATTTTCATTCACCTGTGACAGAAATTATTTAGACCCTCATGTTATTCACATCTTCCTTCCACCATATTGCAGAGTAATCGAGAAGAAAATTTTAACTGATGTGTTTTACTAATTAATCAAGTAATCGAGTTTAATCGAGCAATTTTGTCAGCTCTAATACCAATACCAGAACTTATCCTGATTTCAGATATCTTGATTTCGATACCGGTTCCTGAACAATACTTTTTGTTAGTTTGGTTAGTTACTGAAGGGATTAATCTCAATCATAAAAGGACACAGCCTTTCATTTATATTTTTTAGTTATACGTACTTAGACTTTTACTTTTTTACTTATGGTCAGCCACTATATGGGGGCAGGGGCATATGTGGCATAAAGGAAGGGTATATTTGCAAGTCGCACTGGTGCGCCTATTTATAAAATTTAGATGCATTGTCTCCAAAAATGGTTGCGAAATGCTAATAAATGGTTGCAACCTGGAACCCTGGGGAGCATCACTGTTGATTTTTTAGCCCTTTTTTGCACTACACAACTAACAAAAACAACAACACACACACACATGAACCAGCTCAGAAGTTGGCCTCTGGGCATACTGTACGTTTTTCCTCAGGCCTATATGACATGCTTATAAAGCATTACTTTAGTCAGCCAATCACCAGTGACTTTAGATCTTTACACAAGTGTGCTGCATGCTTACTACCTCACAGATGCTAAGATTTATTGTTTGTGCGTTGGAAGTTGGCACCAAAAGAAAATTAATTTTTCAATCCTGGATACGATTGGAGCATTTTGGTTGGTACCACAAAAGCAATGAAGTTTGGTACCTAGCCCCACACACACGTCATTATGCAACAGCAGATGCAGTACCGAACCATTCGATAATATACCTCAAAACCACGATACAAACCGAACCGTTGGCAAATGTTATCGTTACATTCCTTTTAGGTAATGCTTTACATTAATTGCACTTTCATAATGCATTCATTTTGCATTCATAGAACATTCATTGCACCTTCATAATGCACTCATATGCAGCATGTAAGAATATCTTAACATCCTAACATGCCTTAATAGCTTTAATGTACATTAGTATCAAACATTATAACCCTGACCAGGATAAGCAGTTAGAAGTCAGAAATCCTGTATTTTATACTTAACTAGCATATATATATATAGCCCCTTTGAGTTCTCATTCTCTATTTTTGGTAACTGCTAAAGACTCCTTTGACTTCCAGTGAAACAAAATGTATTTATTATGAAAATTTTGTCTCTTTTTTTTTGTAACTAAACAACATTATGTAACACTTTACATTAATTGCACCTTGTTACATTAATAACAAACATTATATGATAATCATATTATGTTTATTACTAGTGTATATTAAAGCTATTAAGGTATGTTATGATGTTATGATATACTTACATGCTGCTTATGAATGTTATATGAATGCATAATGAATGCGTTATAAAGGTACAGTTAATGTAAAGCATCACCGAACAATGTCCTTGAGAATCACCACTGGCACTTTAAATGTCAAACAATAAATAATTAGAGCTGATACCTGACAAAGTATTTGTCAGCTTTGTAAGAAAATGTATCAAGGATTAAAACAAAAAGAAATGCTGCAAATTTCCTGCATACATGTCAACTTGACTGCGGTGAACACAGGGAGCTGGGCGCCAGAAAACTTGTACATTTCAGTGAAACCTGTGAGTGATAAAAAGACTCCTTATACAAAAAAAGACTCACCCACACACCTTACAAAACATGGAACTTTCACCTAGTTTTGATTTCTCAATACAATCATGCTGAGGGATCCACTGATCTGAAAACTGACGAATATTGACGTATTCATCTATAACCCGGAAACGAATGCAGGGAGGCTGTAGAGGGTGGCGTATATTTTTTCTGGGTATTCAGACAAGCCTTTGTAGTAGGTCATGTCTGATACTGAAATCAACTTTACTGTTTGGACTAAGTGCAGCAAAGTTCATGCGATTTACATCTCACAGCCATGAAACAGCCACATAATGGCTAAACACTACATCCGTTCATTACTTAAGGCATAATTCAGTGACAGTCGAAACTGGTCTAATTACCATTGCATATACAGCAACTAAACATTTGTCTGAGTATAAATTTAGATGCCTCTTTATATTGCGATATAAAAAAATAGAAGACCAGTTTCAGTTAATCAAGAGGATAACATCTGGAAGCTCTTCTATGCTTTGATGAAGTACTGCAACTGCCTCTTCTCTATAGAACCATATCAGGGGAACCATATCCGGTCCTGATAATTACAGATTGTAAAAATTAACAGCGAATATTTATCTTGTGCCAACAGTTACTTGATTCAGATTCCTTCCACATTGATGACGCGTTCTCTTCGGATTTTCCTAATTAGGCCAGATGCATTTGCCGTCATCAATCTCCTATATTCAAATAAGAGCGCTCTTAAGGATTAACCCACTCTCTTTTAAAAATCACAGAGAATGGGTCCTTTGCTCTTTTACAGGTACTTGTCCCTGTCCTCTTGAAAGTAATTACCGGATTAGTGGATTATCTCTGTCTCTCTCCCTCTCACTCTCCATCTCAGCATGCTACAACTTATATAGTCTCAGAGCAGTCACACTGTGCTGTGAAAGAATTCGTAACAAGCTCAGTGTGGAGTTCAGTACAAACTAGGCAATGTTCACTGGAGGAAGGAGTGTGTATGTGTGTGTCTGTGGTCCAACCACTAACACCACCTCCCAATCCTTGGTGCAGCATAATTAAATAACAGGCACAGCTGTGATGAATTAAATAGAGATGTTCCACTGCTGGTCTTGCTCCCTTAATTTCTGCTTAGAAATGGCACAACCTTCTTATCTTCTTAATCCTGTAATCCATTGAGTGTACAATCATAGACATAATGCATGGAGCTTTCCAGGGGCCATTTTGTTTAAATAAAAGGTTCCACAGTGTGCATTTCTGAAAACAATAGAAATATTAACTGTATTATGTTTCCACGGAGTAGATGGTATCTAAGCCTTTATGAATGTGGTGGGTTGCATGCCAGAATGAAGAACCTTTATCAATGTAATGGGTTGTACACCAGTAGGAAGAACCTTTGTGAATCTGGTGGGTTGCATGCCAGTATTAAGAACCTTTATGAATGTGGTGGGATGTCTGGCAGTATGAAGAACCTTTATGAATGTGGCAGGTTGCATACCAGTATGAAGAACCTGTTTGAGTGTGGTGGGTTGTATGCCAGTATCGAGAACCTTTGTGAATGTGGAAGGTTATATGCTGGTATCAAGGACCTGCATCAAGACCACTCATCTACTGTACTGCTTACAGTAATACTGCACTCCAAATTAAAGTTCAGACTGTTATTATTATACCTATTACTATTAACAATAAATAAAATCAAACAACATCTGACAAATACAAAGAAACCTTCAGGTATCATGGAATCTGAGGGCACAGATCTACAAAGTGAATGGCACCGGTACAAAGGTGGGTCACAGCAAGTTCTGAAAGCATTGCAAGGTAGAGTTGGAAATGTAAGCACTTTAAAATCAGCAAACTCCTATACTGATCCACGATCAGATTTCACAGCCCCAATCCTAGAATTAATCTATATAAACTAGGAATGTAACGGTACACGTATTCGTATAAAAATTTTCAGTATGGGTCTTTCGGTTCAGTACGCATATATGTTTCACTTGAGCAACATTCGGAAAGAGGCTGATGAATCCACGCCATTATGAATGCGCGTGTAAGTCGTAACGTAAAGCTGGAAGTTGTTAATGTGATTACAAGTAAAGCACAGGTGTTTGTTTAAATGCTGCAGCATAATGGATATTTATTTTGTTATGCTTTGTATTTTTTAGACAATAATTGTGTTGCACAGTTCTAATACGTAGCTGAAACCTGCGAATGTGAATACAGTACAGATCAGGTTCAGCTAATTTTCTATATGTGCACCTTAATGGATATTTATTTTATTTTGATTTACTTGAGATAATATTTATTTTAAATACATTTCAGTTTTTTTATTAGTAGGTTGCAACAGTATTGACACCTATACTTGATATAGGGTCACAACTGAGCTGGCATGGTAAAAATTGGGTCGCGATGCAAGAAAGGTTGCTAACCACTGCCCTAGATCCTGTGAGAAATCTTGTTTTTATAAACAATGGTACTATTTAAATCTGTTTGGTTGTGACAAATCAAATTAAAAATGCATTCAAGCATTAGAATGAGTAGTTAAGGTATGAAAAGTGGTGGAGTCTGGGGGGCATAAATTCCAAATCCTTAAACAATTACAGTAGTCTTCTCTGGGTTTACCATTTCTTCTACCTTACCTAGCTGATCCCTAACACAGCTTTACTCAGCGTTTGTCATGCTGGTATGCCATGTGTTTGTTCTGTAACCAATGGCTACAAATGGCCAGCGCTACATCCAGCCAACTTTCCCCTGGCCTGCCTGCCCCTGAACAGTGTGTAATATCCATTCTGGAAAACACTCTTCCCCCTTCCCCCTGCCCCCACATCAGAGTGAGAGAAGCACTAGGCTGCTTCTCTAATTAACTGGCATGTGGGACTGATACCCAGGCTTCGCATATCTTAAGGTCAAACATTCCCCATGGTATTCTCTGTGTAAATCTGATATTTTATATGCATTAGGAGAGCAAATTCACAAGAAATTACATCATATGGTGCAAATCACAACGTGCATGCTGCATAAATTGCACTCCACTGGAAAAGTCTAGTAATGCCAAGGGCAGGACAACAGCACAGCAATGGCGGAGCAATAGCTTAATTAGGATAATGGCCATTTCAATGAGGGGTAGGCTTTTTAAATTGTTTTACCTTTTCAGTTTTTTTATGGTTTGCTTGGTTGTAAATTAAATGCTCAGTTTGGTGCAGCTGATAGACCCACTTTAGTGATTTAGAGAGGAAATAAGGGATGATTCCAAATTTCTGCTGTAATTTTTTCCAAGGAAGGGAAATGTAGCAGAAAAGAGAACAAAACAGCCAATCGTTAAAACAAAAATATGGAAACAATGAAGCACGCGGCACAAGTGGCACAAGAAGCAAGTGGCTCTGTGACCAGTACTAAGTGGAATCTCAAAATTGCTCTATATGAGTATGTGTGATAAAATAGCACTGTCCTTAGTGTGTACCCCGCACTGTCTCCTATGTTGCATGGGATGTACTGGCACTGCGCTCAGTGTGTACCCTGCATTGTCTCCTATGCTGCATGGGATGCACTGGCACTGCGCTCAGTGGGTATTCCGTATTGTCTCCTATGCTGCATGGGATGCACTGGCACTGCGCTCATTGTGTACCCCTGCTCTGTCTCTTATGCAGCATGGGATGCACTGGCACTGCGATCAGTGTGTACCCCGCATAGTCTCCTATGCAGCATGGGATGCAGTAGCATTGTGCTCAGTGTGTACCCCGCATTGTCTCCTATGCTGCATGGGATGCACTGGCACTGTGCTCAGTGTGTACCCCGCAATGTCTCCTATGCTGCATGAGATGCACTGGAACTGCGCTCACTGTGTACCCTGCATTGTCTCTGATTCAGCATGGGATGCACTGGCACTGCGCTCAGTGTGTACACCACATTGTCTTCTATGCTGCATGGGATGCACTAGCTCTGTGCTCAGTATGTACCCCGCAATGTCTCCTATGCTGCATGAGATGCACTGGCACTGCACTCAGTGTGTACCCCGCATTGTCTCCTATGCTGCATGAGATGCACTAGCACTGCAATCAGTGTGTACCCTGCATTGTCTCCTATGCTACATGGGATGCACTAGCTCTGTGCTCAGTGTGTACCCCGCAATGTTTCCTATGCTGCATGAGATGCACTGGAACTGCGCCCAGTGTGTACCCCACATTGTCTCCTATGCAGCATAGGATGCACTGGCACTACGCTCAGTATGTACCCCGCAATGTCTCCTATGCTGCATGGGATGAGCTCCAGGCTCCCTGAGAACCAAACCTGAATAAATGGTTAGAAGGTGAAGGAAATAAATTACAATTTGTCCATTATTATTCCTGTCACTAGAGGCCAATCAATCGATCAGTTAGTAAAAAAAAAAAAAATCGGCATGGGCAGATTAATCAACATGATCAATATAGGGATGGCTGTGTGTGGGTGCGTGTGTGTATGTGTGATTGATACGCAGCCATGCAGAGCACTAGTGCACTAGTGCTGTTAGGGTGGTTTATCAGCACCTATAGTAGGGAACCTGTACGACAACCAGATGTAAGAGTTCTAAAATCCTGCTGCTTATACCAGTTTCACTTGATTAATAACCACCACAAAGCCGATAAGATCTCGGTTTATAAACATATTGTTTTGTTACTTTTGTCAGAAACTGAATAATGAAATGCCAATGTGTTTAAATTATTGGTATTGTTTTTATTTTCCATTATTTTAAAATGTTACATGCCCCTGCGTAATTAATATTTTTGTTATTGTCTGTTATTAATATTAAATAAATATTTCAAGTTGAGCAGTTGTGTTACTCAATTGTTATTTCTCTACTTAAAAAAAAAAATCAACCTAATATCCTTTATTTCAGTGAACTACTAATAAATACTCTGGTACTGTAATAAACTACACAAACTGACCATTATACCTCAAAAAAGGCTACAGATAAATTAGTACTTTCCAATTCCTGATGCTATTATATAATAATAATAATAATAATAATAATAATAATAATAATAATAATAGTTATGTAATACTAATTACAGCCAAGACTGAAAGCCAAATCAATGTGAAGCATCTTACCATCACATATTGCAGCAGAACATCTTAGAACAAAGTAAAATCAAAATGCATGAATGGAAAGTTTCTAGCTTGCAGAGACAGCATTGTAAAATCAGACAATTTTTCTCTTTCGCTCCTACAGATACATACCTGAGCAAAGTATCATACCAGAATGGCTCGCCACCGATTTTAACCAAGCAGTGCCCAAACTCAGCCCAAGTCCTGTAAGCCTAACATTTCCCTCTGCTGTAACCAGAAAGAACAAATGTCTTTATTATTATTTATTGTTAGCTGTTGTAACCTTATTTCTTATTCCTTGTTTTGCCTTATTCTTTTTTCCCAACTGGTGTGTGTATGATAGAATGTAAATGCTTGTTTGTACCCGCAGTTACATCCAGTCCTGCGGCATGTTTACACATGGTATTGCTGTCCCTAGACATTTCGTTATTGAGAATACATTTTCATATTTACCTTATCCCCATATTGCATTACTTATAGCTTATTTATTATTATTTTGCCTATTTATCCACATATTGCATTGTCTTCTCCTGTATTGCACTACTATGTGTCATCTCCCATCCCCGCAACTGTGGCACAGGAATTTCACTATATTCTCAGAATACACAGAGGATAATAAAACAGCATTCTGGTGAGGTGGAGTCTTTTGAGTCTGATGAGTAAAAGTAAATAATGCATGGAACAGGCACTCAATGGAAAGCATATGCAATAGAGTCTATAAATTGTAGAAGGAAACCCGCTCAAAAAGTGCTGGGAAAATCACACCCACTGAGCTAGGGGCTGCACTTAAACTTTCAACCTTGATGCTGTAAGGGAACAACACTACCCACTGGGCCACCATCCCACCACCAGTAAAAAACACACTAATTACACAATTTCAACCTACCTTGTATTTATTGCCAAAAATGCAGTTTGAAGCACGTTAACAAAATGATGTTAATTTGTTCTCCATGCCGCTGGGACAGAAGTGCATTGCTCAATATTGCCAATAGCACTAAAGGCTCATGGCCCTCGTCAGCTACTTTCCCTCTGTCAATAAATCTACCGCAGTTGCCTGTAGCTGAAGGAAGTAAATCATTTTAACCTATGCTGGAAAAGAGAGGGAAAATGAAAGGAGAGAACGGGTGGGGGAAAATAAATGATTAACTTTGGTAGGCTCCCACAGCTCCCTGTTGAGATACATAATGTAGCTGTACAATGTAGCTGCTGTGAAACAATCAATCCATTCAAGTGAACCATAAACAATTTAATTTGATAAATAACTGAGTAATTAAAAAAAAAATATCATTCTGAAAAGGCACAGTCATACTCATATGAAAATGAATACCCCACAATGAAAGGCTTCCAATTAAAGATTTCCTAGTTTTCCAACACTGGAATACATTCACGTGTGTAATTTTGCCATTTGGCTAAAAGAGTGGCAACTCATGCACCTTCAAAAATTTGAAACAATATAAAAGGGGCTGGTAATCACTGTGCCTCCACCTTCTCGCATGTCATTCACCTGCTACATTTTACTAGGTAGGATAAACGTGTGCCATGACCCATAAACTCAGGCTGTCATCCACACTGTTATAGAGTCAGACTGAGATACTAAAATACATTAAAATTACCCCCTTAATTGCTGTCCTTATATTTCACTGACCATAGTATCAATGTTTTAGCAAGATTGAAACTGACATCACCATAAATACACAGTGAATCCTCATATAAAAAGTGACACGGACTGCATTTACAATTCCAGTTAGTGATGGATGGGTGTGTGCAGAGTCTGTGTGAAAAGGTAAGACGTCCATTTATTCAGAAACAAGGTCTAACAATATCAATAATACTTGGCTGGACATATTAAATATAGAAATATATTTATGCATTTAACAAATATAGAATAATTTAGTATAATTTCCACTCAAATGTTTGAAATTAACTTTGTAAATCATGCAATTTATGCTGCACTGAATACTGATACATTACATTGTGTACAGGTCAAAAAAAGGCATCTACATCTAAATCTTATTCTTCAAACTTGACTATTTCATCATGCTAGTGTCTGGCTGTTAAAATTTGCAGTGTTCATTTTGCTGATGAAAACTATGACAAAAATTATTTGTCAATTAAGATTGACTGACATTTTCATCAATGAATAAAAAATGTCAGAAAGAGATGAAATTGGAACTGATGCAATAAGAAGTAATGTCTTTAGTTAGTGCTGATTGTAGTTGTGGATAATTCGATAATTTTGACTTAACTGGGTTCAAGAGTATGAACTAGAGATGCACCGATTGACCAGCCAGGGACCGGAATCGGCCGATTTTCAGCGTGCTTGGCCCAGATCGGAGACTGGCTGGAGAGTCTCATGTATTTCCAACACCGAACTGGTCAATTTTACGCATGCCCCCACAACGTGCATGTGTATCGAACAACGTGCATGTGTGATTATCTAGGCATGTGATAAGGTTGAATGTTCAATAAAAGCATTTCAAAAAAGTAGTAGTTGGCCATTTTTGTTCAAATACACTTTTGTGGGTCTTAAAGGTAGACCATATATCATGTTACAGTGAGGGAAATAATTATTTGACCCCCCATTGAATTCATAACTTCACCGATTTATAAAGAAATGAGAAGGCTATAATTTCAATGGTATGTTTATTTCAACATCAGAAGATATATT
>JAODLC010000123.1:11588059-11599087 GCA_026781145.1 Hippopotamyrus pictus | reverse complement strand
TTATTGATGCACAATTTGATGTGCAGTTTGTATTGGTATATAGTATTTGTAGTTTGCATTTGATTCATGTGACGTGTGTGCATGTCTTTATATTGTTTGATTACAGTATTTAACTTAAAATTGTCACGCCCACAGGGGCGGGGCCCGACAGGTGCACCATGTCAACAGCCGATTAACCCAGTTTAAAAGGAGAACAATTGCCGATAGTCCTTGCGAAGTATTGAGCCGATGTTACCGTGCCTTACTGAGCGTTTTGCCTGTCTCTCGTATACCCACGTCACCCTACCTTACCTGTCATCCCGGTGTTTGATCCTTGCCTCCTTACCTTCCCTCCTTAGACCCGCTCCCATCCTTGACTCACCTGTCCCGCCACGTCCTACGTCCCCAGCCTCGTGTTCCTTGTTCCAGTGTCTCTTCGTCGGACGGACCTCCCTGGCATCGACCCCGGATTACGTACAAAGACCCCGATTCCTGCGCACCGCTTCAATACCTCTGCACTGGCTCTCCGAGTGGGAGATCCCACTCGTGTCACCTGCCCTCGCCTTTACCATCCGGGCAGAGGAGCCGGTTTAGCTTCTTTGGGCGGGACTGCTCTCCTTCATTGCCAGTTACTTGCTTACCTCATTAAACCCCTCTGATACCTGCAATTCTGGATCTCCGTCTTCTTTCTTGCCTGAACGTGACAAAAATAGTGTTGTTTGACTAAATAAATGTGACCATTGACTTTTAAATAACATCTGCATATCACGTTGTGTTGACTTAACAGGCCTAATCCATTTCAGGGAAGTTGATATCATACAGTGTCATTTGGCTAGTACTACTACAATAGGACATGATGCATTTTCAAGTTTATAATTGTTTATCTTCAATTTGATGTTACAATTTCATCTACAAATATATGTATATATATACAGTATAACTGAAATTACATATTTTTGCATGCGCACGGGGCAGCGTGTGGCTCAGTGGGCTAAGCTGTGTGCCTGTAATCACAAGGTCGCTGGTTCAAGCCCAGCCTTAGCACATCTGCAGGTCCTTGACCAAGGCCCTTAATCCCCAGCTCCCTGGGCGCCCCAACAGGTGGCTGCCCTTCACGGACAGCTTGCTCCACAAAGAGCAAGTTGAGGGAGGTGTAAGAAAAATTTCCCCACAGGGATTAATAAAGTATCAATTAGTTAATTATATTTCCCATACCTTAGACAGCTGTTGGAGGTGTTAGCTGTTTTGTCAGATGACTTTGGGACAAGTCAGTACCCGTCATGTCAGTCCTCAATAGCACACAAAAGTTAAGGGAGTGTTTTTTTTCGGTCTCGGTCTCGGTCTCATCTCGGCTTTGTCTTAGCCTTGACTCGGTCTGTCTTGGTCTTAGCCTTGGTCTTGTCTTGGTCACGATACCCTCTGGTCTTGATAGTGTCTTGGTCTTGGTTTAGGCGGCCTAGACTACAAGTCTAGTTCTTAGCTTTGTCAAAGATGACTGAAATACGGGCTGCAGACAGGTATACGTTTTGTTTTTTTTTACAACTTTTTAGAAAGTATTCGTACTGTTTGGGATGACGACTCTTAAGATGCATCAATAAATTGGTAGTGTTAAATGTTAAGATGTCGCCTTATCAGCTTGGCTCATTGGCAGAAATGTTCATATCCTTTTATAGCCTTTTACTTAAGTTTCTTATTGCTGTGCCAATATTGTTGTACATTCCTAATCTGTATTACAATAACCAACCAGAACAATTATTTGTCATCACTTGGTTTATGTTGGTTTCAGGTGGGGCCCTGAATAAGTCAGACTGCCGGGGCCTTACCCCCCCCCCCCAGAGACGGGCCTGCCAGTACTCATTCCGTGTTTTATGTGTACTGTCTCTTTAACTATTTTCGGTAGTATTTAGTGTGTTCTTTCAAATGGACTATAACAATATATTTCAAATACAGGGACCTGGATGAGCTTTTAGACTGACTTTCCTAAGGTTTTGAGTGGTTTGAGAAAGGATCATTATATGAGGAAATATTTAACTATATAGGGAATTGGTGAAACAAGACCATAGTTTCGGACTCCAAGACGTTCTATGTTGGTATCCTAGCAGACTTTGACAACTGACATTTCCAAATTGCAAGATAGCTGTAGAAACTGTGCCTCAGGCAAAAAAGTTAAAAAAAAAAAAAAATATATATATATATATATATATATATATGTGTGTGTGTGTGTGTGTACATAAATGCACTAAAAGAGTTTAGTTCTTTTGTCAGTTGTATGGAGTTCAATCGTTAAAAATGTTCCTAAAAAGGAAACCCATGAGTTCATTTTAAGAGACCTGTCTATTTTTCTATTTTGAATAGTTACTATTGCTCTTTAATAAAACAAAAGTATTTCTTATCCGATTACTCGATTAATCGACGGAATAATCGATAGAATACTCGATTACTAAAATAATCGATAGCTGCAGCTAAGCTAAACTAAAATAATCGATAGCCCTAGTGATTAGTGAATATTAATAAAGTTTAAATTGACCACCCAGGGGTGTGGGAACCTGGAGAGATGGGGAGGTATGTGTACCCCCCCCCCACAAGAATTATTTATCATCAAGGTTGAGCGAGCATTGAGTATCGGTATTGGCGATACCAACCTTTTATCTATTTGAAATTGGACTGAAAAGAAGATCAGTGGTATCGTCTATCACTAGTGACTTGTGTTGTAAACCAAGTGAAAGGTTTTCGTCCTGTTTAAAAAAATTGATGAAATGTGTAAAAACTGGACATCCTATTTGTCGTTCCTTTTTTACCACATCCAAAAACTACTGAAACAAAGTTCTCTCCAAATAAAAAAAATTACAGGTCATAACTATGTGAATTTGTTGGACTTGAACCCTCCCCAATGGCCTTAAATGGTCACACCACACTTCAGCTATGGCCATGAAGGCTCACCAACACTTCTACTTCCTCAGGAGACTGTAGAAAGCTGGGGTGTCTTGCCCAGCCCTAATCAGCTTCTACAGGGTGTTGTAGAGTCCATCCTCACAGGATGTATCATATCCTGTTACGACAACCACTCAGCACAGGACTGAAAAATGGTGCCGAGGTGGTTAAGACAGTACAGAGAATCACTGGCACACAGCTTTCAGCGGGCCAGGACATCTTCTTCATGCACTGCCTCAGAAAAGCAAGCAGCATCTTGAGAGACTCCAGCCACCCAGTACTGTCACTTTTCACCCTCCTCCCCTCTGACAAATGCCTAAAGTCCATCCACACATGTACTTCCAGATTTAGAAATAGTTATTTCCCGATTGCAATAAGAGTATTAAACAGGCAATGATATCAACATTTCCTCTGCCACTATTACCTCATGCTATACCGTTGCCATTACCTTTATTTTATTCATATTGGATTATCAAAAAATTCCTGCTATCTGCTTATATTGTTAACATTGTTATTTATTTCTTCCCATTATTATACCCTATTGTTGTTACATACACTATATGGACAAACGTACTGGGACACCTGACCATTACACCTACAGGAACTTTAATGGCATCCCATTCTAAACCCATAGACATCAATATGGACTTAGTTCCCCCTTTGCAGCCATGACAGCTGCCACTATTCTGCAAAGGCTTTCTGTGAAAATTTTGCCCATTCATCCAGAAGAGCTTTTCTCTATTTCAGTTCCTCTGAAAGCTGTTCGATAGGATTGAGGTCAGCGCTCTGTAAGGGCCAGTTAGATTCTTCCATACCAACCTCACCCAACCTTGCTTTGTGTACAGGGGCAGAGCCATACTGGAACAGAAAAGGGCCTTCCCCAAACTGTTCTAACAAAGCTGGAAGCCTAGAATTGTCCAAAATGTCTTGGTATGCTGAAGCATGAGCTTCCACTAAAACTAAGAGAAAAACAACCCCATACCATTATCCCTCATCCACCAAACTTTACAGTTGGCACTATGGAATCAGGCAGGTAACATTCTTCTGGCATCTGCCAAACCCAGACTGCCAGACAGAGAAGCGTGATTCATCATTACACAGAACACGTTTCCACTGTTCCAGAGCCCAGTGGTGGCGAGCTTTACACCACTTACACCACAGGTTTGCATGCGGCAGCTCAGCCATGGAAACTCATTCCATGAAGCTCCTGGTGCACAGTTTTTGTGCTGGGGTTAATGCCAAGAAAATTTGGAACTCTGAACATTGTTGACTTTTATGCATTATGTGCCTCAGCAATGACCCTGCTTTGTTACTTTATGTGATCTGCCACTTCCTGGCTGAGCTTGTTGTGTCTAAACTCTTCCACCTTTCAATAATACCACTTACAGTTGACCATGGAACATCTAGCAGGGAAGAAATTTTACAAACTGACTTATTGCATAGGTGGCAATCCATAAAAATACCATGCTTGAATTCACGGAGCACTTCATAACAACCTGGGGGTAGTCCATAAAGCAGGATATGTTGCTTAGCAGGAAAACTTGTTGGATTTAAGGTAGGCTGAGCTAAATGTAAGTGAAGAAGATGAAGTTCATTTAGCCCAGACTACCTTAAATCTAACAAGCTATCCGGCTAAGCAAAAAATTCTGGGGGGTATTCCATGGAAGTAGCTAAAGAAAGTCAGACTTTCCCGAAAAAGTCAGCGTCAAACTAGCACCATCTATAAACTTAGCCTCATGTCACTCAACTAACGCAGTTCAGCTTTGCTCATACAAGACAGATTTACATAGTCCCACCCGAGATATTTAAGAAGCCCAAATGAATGGATGAACGATAGACTGATCAAATGATTCGGAAAGCATGTAAAATGAGATTGGTGTTACTTTTTCTGCTACAGAACAAATGCTGCTGATGGAGCTGTATGAAAACTACAAAGATGTAATCGCTAAAAAGGTAACACTCTGGTCATAAATAAAGCCGGGGATTTGCCTTGGCAAAGAACTGCAGATAAACTAAATGCATAAGTTATGTAAATGTTTCAAATGCCTGGCACAGTGGTACAGTGGTTTGGGCTGTCGCCTTACATCGCGAAAGTTCCTGGTTTGATCTCCATAGCCAACGAGGAACCTTCTGGGTTAAGTTCATGTGTCATTCTTACTGTATAATGTTATTCTGTATTATTTGATCTCTGTGAAATACTTTCAATCGCATCCGTGTGAAATGTTCCGCACAAATAAACGTATCTTGACTTTGCTTTTTGCTAATAAACTTTCAAAGTAGACTGCGACTAAACAAAATATTAAAATATTTTCCTGTTTATATTATTTTAACAGATTTTTTTTTCCAATTTCAGTCATTGCATTTCATGTTTGACCTTTGTAATATGGGTATGCTTTTATTTTAATTATTTTGGAATTACTTGGAATGCTGAGATGTGATTTTTATAAGGCTTTATTATATTTATTAAATGATATGAGTAGTGAGAGCGCAGAATTTCGTCCAGCGGAACAATCTTTCGGGAATCTGTTCCCACACGTCAGACGTTCTTTGAGACAACGCTTAACTAAGCAAGACAGTTAGCCTGGTCGGGAGCAGATTTGTTTACTCGCCTAAATTACCATGGTAGCTCATCAGGGATTTAAGACACGTTGATGAAACGGAACTCCCATTTAAGTAAGCCAGGCCTGTTGAAATAAGTCAGACTTTCCTTTAATCCTGCTTCATGTAACACCCCCTGCTCTTTCACAATTGTTTGTAAACCTGACTGTATGTCTAGGTGTTTGATTTTATACACCTGTGACAATGGGTCTGCAAGAAACACTTAAAGTCAATGATTAAGAGATATGTCTAGAGCTGGGGATCGTTCAACATTTTTCAATACCAGTAACCAAATTGATACCTTGATTTCAGTTCTGGTTTCTGGACAATACTTTTTTCGATATCAAAATGGTTTTAAATCAATTTCAACAACAAGAATGCATTACACATTATAGCAATAATCTTATATTTCAAGTCATTTTGTTAGTTATTGGATCGATTACGATCATGACAGGACACAGCCTAATACAGTAAAACCTCGGATTGCGAGCATAATTCATTCCGGAAATGTGCTCGAAATCCAAAATACTCGTATATCGAAGTGAATTTTCCCATTAGAAATAATGGAAACTCAGATGATTCATTCCACAACACAAAAATATTCATATAAAAATGATTAATACAAACTATAAAGTAAAAATACATAAAGCAAATTAACCTGCACTTTACCTTTGAAAAGAATCGTGGATGGTGTGAGGGAGACAAGAGAGAGGAAAAGAGGAGGGTTGTTTTGTAGGACAAGTTTCACTATAACTAACGGAATCACTGCTATCTGTTGGCTCACTGGAATCTTTTTCTTTTTGTGTGACTTTAACAAGGAACCTATCCAATGACAGCTGCTTTTGCCTCTTTTTTGATTTCGCAGAAATGTGGACATTGCGTTGTCGTTAAACAGATTCATCACTCGCACTGCTACGCCCTTATTCAGGTGGTGCTTTTCTACAAAATTTTGACTATATGAGTGAGGCACACTGACTGAGACCGAGAATCCCACAATCCCACAGCGAGAGAGAGAGAAGAACCATCGGCTCAGTTGTAATCATGTGACGCTCGGCAGACAAAGCATATAATACTCGTATTGCAAGACCTCGCTCGTTTATCAAGTTAAAATTTATCTAAAAATTTTTGCTCGTCCAGCAAAACACTCGCAAACCATTTTACCAGGGTTCTCAAGGTTCTTCAAAACTTTGTGGGCGCAGCGTGTGTCTCACACTCAATGCGTGAAACTTTAGAGCCCTACCTACCACATTCATCAGTTCTTGCCCTGCCACTTCCACCTTGTCTGAACTCCGTATGCGTGCGCATCCATATAATAACGTGCTTGCAGTGGAATCATTTTTGAATTCACCTGGAAACAACAAATGCTATTTTCTGATTGGCTGGTAGGTGGACATTAATTGATTAAAATCAGGAGAGCTATGAATTTCGTGTGTGGTGTGCACATGAATTGGTCAAAATGTATGGCGTTAAATTAATGCCAAAACTCGCGCACAGAAAAACCACGTGTGCGTATGCGCTCGCGAGCAGAAAACCTATGCTCTCTACGCGCTCGCGTTTGCACAGCGCTCGCTCGGCATTAAATTAGTGCCAATAGTCAAACCATGCACGCATGTGCGCTCGCGAGCTAAAAACCCATCCTCTCTACGTGCTTGTTGGACCCTATCTACGCCGAAAGAGAACGTTATTCTGAAAATCTAAGGAGTGTGCATTGTTCCCTGTAGCACACTAATGAAAGCACACTCCAAAATGCTAAACCACTATGTCATTACAGCTGAGAGAACATATAATATTAGTTATGAACACGATTTTGCACAAATCACAAAATGGTTTGAAGCCCAAAAATAATAGGTGTGCATCGTTGTTTGTGTACTGGACATCACGATTCTGTCATTAAAAACGCCCCACCTTACTTCCGTTAAAAGTTATTAAAGCAATGAAACTGAATATCGAATACGAGGCTAACTTAACTGCAGTCAGTGACAAGTTATCTTCATCTTCTACCAAAGCAAATAGCCAATCGTAGTCAATATTTTAAAAAACCAATCAAAGGAGCAGAAATATAAGCCACTGTTCCCGCCTCCAAAGTGTCAAAATTCATCCTGTCGAGCGAGCGCGTGCTGTGCAGACATGGGCGCCTAGATAGGGTCCGGCGAACGCGAGCACGATGAGAGGATGGGTTTTCAGCGCGAGCTCACACGTGCACATGGTTCGACTTTTGGCACTAATTTAACGCCGAGCAAGCGAGTGCTGTGCAAACACGAGCGCGTGGAGAGCATGGATTTTCTGCTCGCGAGCTCATATGCGCGAGTTTTGGCACTAATTTAACACCATAAAAATGTGTGTCTCACGGTCAATGCGCAAGTCTTGAGAGCCCTGATTTTAAAAAGTGTGATTTTTAAATTTTATTTTATACAACCCACAACATGTTTATAAATCATAAAACCTATAAAAAGTAGTCACTCCCTTGGATGTTTTACCCTTTTATTGCTTTTATAAATCAATGATGATCAACATAATTTGGCTTTTTTGACAAAAAAATTACAAAAAAATGTCAAAGTGAAAACTGATTTCTACAAAATAATGACAATAATAATGGATGCTGTCACGCCCAGCTCCGTACGATCCCCATGTGTGCCACGCCCACCTCGTTACCCCGTGTTTTTACCTGATTGTTCTCGCCTGTGCCTTGTTAGTTTGCTCCGTCTTTTGTATTTAGTCCTTGTCAGAGTCAGTCTTCCCCAGACTTGTCATTATAGTGTTGCCCCATGTTTGCACGTCCTGTGAGTTCCTTCCTGCAAATAAACCCCGTTTTCCCGACCATCCGGCTCTGTGCGCCTGCTTATCCGCTCGCTCACCCGCCAACCGTAACAGATGCATAGACAAATGAAACACCCAAGCTTTAATTGTGATCTAGTTGGAAGAACAGATACAAGAAGATCAGGATTGCTGTGACAAGAAATAAAGTATTTTGTATAATATGCTAAGGTATAATATACTATGGTTATCCAAATAGCCTGCCTCTAGATACAATACTAAACTACAATCTTGAAAAAAGTTACTCTGAAAACAACAATAAATGAAATTAAAAAATAAATAGATTAAATGCAATCTGGTCACAAGAAAAAGATCAGGATAGCATGCCAAGACATTAAAAAATTATTTTGTTCAATATACTAGGACAGCGCACTATATGGGTGATGCCCTAGCGATGTGATTTTGTTGTAAAAAAATAAAGGGGTATTTATCAGGCAAAAAGGAGTTCAACATAAATTTTTCACAAACCCATCTAGAAGTGATTTATACAACAAAGATAAAATGATTCTGATGGTCTCAGAGAACGCATGCAGCTCTCATGTAAAAGCAGCAGAGGTAAACTTTAAAGTGATTATTAAACTATCTATAAAGGGAATATCACTCCATATTGATATTAATTTCGCCCACTGTCTAGCCATATGATATACTTATTTACATATCATATACATATTTTTCTAAATCAGTATACAATACCTCACTTCGTGCTGTCATGTGATTCATCAGAAACTGAAACCAGTGTTCTAAACCAGTGGAAAACCAACACCTTGAAATACTGTAAATTTGGTACCAAAAGTAAAGAACCTGCTGTGGCAGAAAAGGGCCCATAGTGTACCATATAGCTGTCACTTTTATTTATTTGTTTATTTACTGATTGATTGCCTTTTTATGTCATATTTATGTACATCTTCATTGGTGCTACATGTTGCATACTTGTATTTATTGCCACTTGTGTCAGAGTGCAAGAAGATACGCAAGTAAAAATTTCATCTGTTTTAACATGATTGATAATATTAGTACCCAAGTGAAAAACAATGTAAAATTGGATTGATATTTGTGCGATTTTCAGTTGGAGAGAAAAGCACTACGCAAATTACAATGCAATGCAGTCTTAGGGAATAACACTACTTGCACACAAGAGTAGCTATATTTGCGACCAGGAGTGATGTCCAATTCATTCACAAATCTTTTTTTGAACCGGTTCTTTTCAATGAATGGTTGAAGTGGTTTTCAGTTCTTAAAGAACCAATCTTTTTGTACATCCACACATTGCACAGCTCAAAGTCTTAGGTTCTGAAAGTATAAAATTATGTCACAAATTATCATATAAAAACACACAGCAACCTTTTTAAATTCACTTACATTTGCTATTCGTAGACTGCCTGTAGTCATGTTGCCTTCAGTGCTCCTCCGCATACCATAATCAGCTGTGAGCATGTCCAGCCGCATGGTGACTCTGGCTTACTATTCCCGACTCTCAGCAATCGGAAAGTTAGCGAGTCTGGCATGTTCAGTTAAAGTGGATACTAGGCAATTCATGCGAGATTCATAAGACCCATAGAAGATGTTTATGATATAATTTATGAATGTTTTATTATTATTTCTTATTTTAGATATATATTCTTATTTTAGTTTACATATAATTACATTACTGGCCACTGGTATCACTTATTATTTAATTAATTTGGTTTGCAATACCTTACTAAGTTTTGAAGTCACATTTGCCCAGCCCTAATTTTCCCCCTGGATATGTGTATTTTACTACATGGTTTTAGTGAATGCAAGGTTTTTCAGGAACTCATTACTCTCGTTGTAGCAGTACTATATTTTAGTACATTCTGTACTAAACACATATCACAATAAATCTTGAATCTGAATCTTAAATTCTTCACAGAAATACAGTTGTTCTCTTCAGAATGTTATTTGGTTTCTTCATGTGAAAAAATTGGACTTGGCCTTTAAAGGAACCCTTATGGCATGCAACTACAAGTTCCTGAGTACTGTTGTTTAATGTATAAACTTACAAGTGCATGACAAATTTGAATATAATTCTGACTTTGCATTGAAATAATTTCTTATCTTATTCCTGTAACCAAATTCACAAAAAACTAAGTTTATAGAACTAATTTTACAAGATCAGTTTCTGGGTTGTGGAGATGCACCAATCCGATATTCATGATCGATCCACGTCCGATATTTAATTCTTTAGATTTTGGCAGTCTCTAAAAAGCCCCTATTTTGTGTTAAATCTATTTGCACAATTAATTGCACAACAGCTCTTTCTCATATTAGATTCATTCAACTGAACGCTAATGCTGCAACTCAGTTTTAATCTACTCAGTGGATGTGAGCGTGGTGACTTCCGCCTGCCGCAACATCATGCGCATACCCTCTGCAGGAGAAGGAGCGTAATAGCATCAAATAAGAGGTTGACAATCAAAATACTTTATGCTTGAAACTAGGGGTGCAACGATTATTCAACATTGTCGACAAAAATCGACAATAAAAATAGTCACCGACGAATCTGATTGTCGATAACTGTCGCCAAACATAGTTTTAAACGGAGTGAGACGTTTTCCTTCCTTTCTACCTGTATAATACTACAGCTTTGCAATAGACTGCAGCAATACATTACACTGGTGAGATTCGCTCTTGCGCAATAGCATTCAGCGACAGGTAGAAGAATCGCGGCCACAAATCAGGCATCAT
>JAODLC010000123.1:11563643-11576738 GCA_026781145.1 Hippopotamyrus pictus | reverse complement strand
AGAGCGGAGGAGCGGGCGGAGCCAACAGCCTCGTGAGCGAGGAGCGGAAATTCTCACCGCTCCGCTCACATGCTCTGGTGGGTACGTTGTTATTGTCAGGTAAATTTGGGATAGGTTTAGAATGTTGCTATATTGTCTGAGAATGTTACAGGTGTGAAAGTGCTTTAATAGTTAGGTTGAAGGACAAATAAGATAATTTCCATGATATTGCCTTGTAAGAGCTGGGTTGACACAGTATTTGCGCTCCAAAGAACTTGCTAAATTGTTTCCTCCTTGTTCATGCACAGCCATTAGGGTTGTAATTCATTGGCCCCAAGGCAATTTGATTCAATTACAATTATTAAGGGAATAATTTGATGCATCGAAAATATTTCATTTCTGTCACGAATCGATTAATAAAACATTCTAATGTTTTGATTAGAGACAATCTGATCAATCAGCAGCCTGGTTAAATCAACTGATTTTCGGGCTAAATTATTTGATCAGCAGCCTTTAATTTCACAGTTCTGAAAAAAGCAATTTTGCAGATGACATAACACTCTAAAGAGGAACTCCACACTTAAATGTGTTTTTTGTGCTATACTAGGGCTGCATGCTGTACATTGTGACATCATGATGTGTACACATGCAATACTTATATTGCCAAAGGGTGCAACGTAAGAATGGCCAATAAAGATTTATTTAAAATAAGCAAAAACATGCGTAATTTAGCATTTTCATTATTAAACATAAGTAAAAAAATAACTAAAAATAAAGATCCATATGAAAAAATTTCATCAACTACAGGACTACTTCACTTCTTTAGCCTCATCTTTCATCCACACGCTCTGCATGCGCAGTGAATTGGCCTCAGTAACCTGCAGATTGACGATAAAAGATAAGGAACAAGGTCCTAATTTGTCTGATTGGTTTCATCTGTGGCCCTGTTCACAACTGGTATTAACATGTGTCCACTCACAATCGGACAGTGCTAATTACAGGTGTGAATGCACTCAAAATGCATTGGAAAGCATTGAGATTGGGTCACTCAGACCACATTTGGAAGCGCTCTGGGACGCATACTGTATGGCCACCTTCTTATAGCAGTGTGAATGCAAATGTATCCCGGGCTGCATTGAAGGATTGCCTGTTTGATGCCCTCGTGTGAGCAGAAGTACGTACGCAAGCAGTATTTGACATGTCAGAATGTACAACATTGCAGAATGGGCCACTGTGCAGTAAACTAATACAATAACAACACATCTTTTTTCTACAAGACCAAAAAACAAGTTTGAATCTGCTGGGAAGTCGGTTTAATATCGGACTGTCACGACCCCCTTCGCATGGAAACCCTGTCACAACAAGTGACAAGTGCAAATCATTAATATTCCATGCAAATTCGGAGTAAATAAATTGCGTAAGAAGTGATTGATGAAAGATGTTTTGGAATTTGCACACTTTGATGAAGCTTCCTTATTTATGTGAAAGCTGCTCCACACTTTATTGGTGAACTGCCTGTAAAAATTACATAAATGTAAAATTAAAGCATGTAGGTAACAGGAAGCAGCGGGTAGTTATTAGAGGCACAATATCACTGTGGGCCTGCGTTCATTGTGGGGTACCGGAGGGTGCCACTGTTATTCCTGATTTACATTAACGATATTGACAACAATATATACAGTAAACTGGTAAAACCTGCAGACGACACCAAGGTGAACTAGCAGCACAGGAACCAACCCTGGTACAGATATTTTATGGGTTCCACTGAAATAAAGGTGATTATGAGAAAGATCTTGGTGTACATGTTGATGCTTCCATGTCCCACTCTCTCCAGTGTAGGGAAGCAATTAAGAAGGCCAATAGGATGTTGGGTTACATCTCTAAGCCACATCCAGGTATATAAGATTCTAACAGATTTGGATGCTGTTCAACCAAATGGTTACTCCAATATTAGTTCAAATAAAGAACTCATGGCCATAGGTGGAAATTAGTGGGAGAATATTTTAAACTGGATTTGAGAGAGCATTTCTTTACACCAGGGGTGCCCAACTCCAGTCCTGGAGGGCCAGAGCCCTGCACATTTTTGGGTTTCCCCTCATTTAACACACCTGATTCAACTCCTTGTGCTAATTACCGCACAGCTCTTGAGCTGAATCATTTATGGTGGAACAGGGAAAGAACTAAGCTACATAGGTCTCCAGCCCTCCAGGACTGAAGTTGGGCACCCCTGCTTTACACAGTGTGTAATTATATGGAATAGCTTTCCTGTTAGTGTAGTGCAAGCTAAAACCTTGGGTTCCTTTAAATCAGAGCTAATTAAGATTTTAACAACTTTAAGCTATTAGTTGAGTATTCCCCAAATGAGCTTGATGGGTCTCCTCTCGTTTGTAAATTTCTTATGTCCTTTACTGTCTTAACAATTTGAGTGTGCTTTGCTATACAAAACAAGGGTGAGTATCCTAAAAGCGTCGCTGCACAAAGATAATCACTCGAACAAAGACCATCAGACAGAGCTTCCTTTATAAATGCTAATGAATCTTCCCCCGCCATCCTACATTTCAGAAATTTGCAGGCCAGCACTGCTACTTTTTTGTGCGTCTACCTGCACATGAACAAGAAAACATGCAGTCTGGGAATAAGTGTATCTTCTTTTTACATACTGTACAAATATTGATTATGTCACAAATCAATGCATCGAATCGCCACCTTAATAACCATTTCATTATGATGCATCTTTACATCCCTAACAGCCACAGATGAGAAGTAAAATCATTTAAATCAATGATTTGCTTTTATGTGAAAATATATAGAAAGTTTATAAGCCTTTGTAAGTTTTTTTTTTGAAAGGTTACGGGGCTATATGAATGCTTTAGCAAGATAATCAACGTGCCACAACAATTGTTATGGATTGAAATTCATATTGCTCATAGTAATTAAATGGAAATTACATCAGCATTCCACTACTGACCTCCATGCAAGCAACCATTAAATTAGCCCTAGAGGCAATGCAAATGTGTGCAATGTTGCAAAGTTCAATGTAAACTGATTCCATAAAAGGTTATGTACAATGACTGCAAAACATGACTAAAAATATTTTTTAATGTGCAAATTATTCTGCTACCATTACCACCTTTTTTTAATAAAAGGTCCTATATATGTCTTTTTGGTGTAAATATTTAACGGTCCAAAGCACGTAGTGCTATGGAGCCTTATTGTTTTTTTATACTTGTTTTTGAGTACAGCGTTACATCTGCTAGCCAGGAGCATGTTACTTCTTGTTGGCATGGTTTAATAATAAGCCAACTCTTATCTACAGCATAATGGAGGTTTCCTCTTACTATACTGTTTGTTATGAAAAATGACTAGTTTAATGGGTTTTTTTAAAATCGTTGACATATCCATGGCTCAATATTTTGGTTTCTGATCCCAGGGCATGACAGGATACAAATGATTCAATCTTCACAGACAATAGATACTAGCAGACTGGTTTAGAAAAAGGTTCAACTTGTGAATCACATTCCACACTTCCTCAGCAGCATTATGCACCCTCTCTGGGTTTGATCATTCAAGCTCATGCCTACATTACAGTACATAATGTTCCTTTTGAGTGTGTACATCCTGAATCAGTTCTGGGCAAGTTTCACCCTGGCAACATTTCAGGAAGTCGTTCATTTTAAAGCTGCGGTTTGCAGATTATAATTTTAAAAATGGCCCATGATTTGTCTTCCTGCAGCCGTCATCATACAAACCAAAGGGCAAATTTTGAAAATGCCACTACTCCTGAAAAGCATGCTTCTGGACTGTGGGACCAAGTTGGGGAAGACCAAAAGAAATGCTCACTAACACTAGGAGATCACAGAAATATGACAAACACAGGAGGTGCTGGATTTAACTCTGAGGTGTGATGTGACATTTCTAACAGCTATGCCACTCTGTAGCCCATAATTATCTTGTATGTATATTAGGCCCAAATTCAGACTCTACCTACACTACCTACACACACACACTACGCACACATACTTCAAAGACACTAACTGGCACAAGGTACGATTTCCTACCTGAAAGAAAGCTTTATAGGACTGCGGATCATGTAGCAATTTAAATGGAAGACAGAAAAATTTCAAAATTATTATTACCGGTCTGTTGAAATCAGATGTCAGAAAATAACCTCAAAAAAAGGCAGAACTTGCTGAACAGATCTTTATCACTATATGTTTAACTAAATATATAAAGGCAAGATACAAAGACAGGAAATAAATCTTGATTTTGGCCGCACTGTGCCTTTGTTGAGTATCTAGTTTAAGACATAAATTTAAAACTATAATGTCTGTGGTTCAGGATAAAACAATTAGTAATGAAAGAGTTATAATAGGTATGTGTATACACAAAGAATTTCACAATATTCAAACGTGATCAGCTGCCAAAGCAGCGCTTCTACCTGATCATCTCTCCTCTTCTCATGTCCCTGCCAAAATTAAAGGGCATATGCTCTTAATTAGCATTTCACTTATTTGTGTGAGCAAATATAAAAACGTGCCTTATACTACGTTGAAACTCTTTTCTGAACAACCCGTCTGTTGTAATTCAATGAACAGATCACCTTTATTGACTTATGAAACCTACAACTTGTGAAACCAAGACATGCCATGAATGCAATAATCTATCTATAAATAAATGTGAATCTCAAGCTAACAATCCAATACAAAAGTCCCATAATCACAAGAAATACCAAAGGTTCAAGGAGATTTCCGGGGGATATTACATGGAAAGGAAGCAGAGTTATAGCTGTAGACTCAAAACATTAGATCACTTCTTTTATACAATGTCACTCATATACAGAGTGTGCCAGTAAACAAGATAAGATAAACAAGCCTAGGTAAGCATGAATGAACTGAACTGTTTATGTCCATGGTGTACCCAAAAGTGGTAAGTGATAAGACTGGGTATCAAATTCTTTATCTCCCAGCAACCAGCATGAAAACAGTGGAGGTCACATTCAATTGAGTAACTAAGCAATTAAAACCAATTTAAAATACAGCATTTGTATATGAACCTGACCACAAGGCTGCCCTTTAGATAGTGCTGCAGTCAAACATTACCTAAAACAACTACAAGGCTCCATAAACAATTCTCCATACAAATCAAAAAGAAATTACATTAATTAAACACAGAGAATACAAGTCAAAATAATACTTTTAACTTCTGGTTATTCTGCCCTAAAATTTTTTTGCTAGTATTGTTAGCAGTACAACAAAAATTTACGCTGGATTCCAGGTATTAGCTGACATAAACAGGATGTATTCATGGACAACTGACATTAGATAAGCTAAACTAATTTCTTCCAATTTCTGATTACAGCTATTTGAACTGCATTCATAGATTTTTTTGAAAGACTAATGCATTTTATATATGTATATATAATTTTGGCAGATTTAAATATTCCCAGTATTAGTCTTGAGGATATTATTGCCCAGGCTCCACAGCTGGGGTGTACCATGGCTGAAGTACTTCCATTCAGTGACAGGCTCTCAATAACTGTGGCCTAAAACGCATAAGCAGTTACTGAAACTGGGTTTATGGATGAACATCATTGGGAGTTCATCCCCCACGGGGGTGTTTATATGGTTAGCTGGAGTGCGCCCATGGTGTGCTGATGATACGTAACAATAACAGTGTGTTTAAAGAGCGGCAGACAGGGATGGGTATTGAGAACCAGTACTGAATTGGTACCGGTTCCATACTGGGCAATACCTATACTATCGATAATCTCCTGGAACAAATGATCGTCATTGTGGAAGTAAATTAATGACAAAAGTTGCTGACGTAAAAAAGCACGTTGAATTATACTAATAAAAAAAAATAATAATTAAAACTATATGGGTTTTGGCACTCCGGTTTCCCCCCACAGTCCAAAGACATGCTGAGGCTGATTGGAGTTCCTAAATTGCCCGTAGGTGTGCATGTGTGAGTGAATGGTGTGTGAGTGTGCCCAGCGATGGGCTGGCCCACTGTCCAGGGTTGTTTCCTGCCTCATGCCCGTTGCTTCCGGGATAGGCTCCAGACCCCCCGTGACCCGGTAAGGATAAAGTGGGTTGGAAAATGGATGGATGGATGGATGGGTTTTGGCCCCTCGTTTTACACCAGGATAGTGAGCATCAGCTCCTCAGGAGCCAGAGAATCTTTCAGATTCTGAGTTACAAGAGATTCACAACTAAAGCTCTAAATAACTTTAATGAAATAACAGTGGTATACTGCAGCAAAAGCAAGGAGAAGCTGCAGCCCTACCAGATTGGATTTTGATCTCCCATGGGCCATGCAACTGGAATCAAGATACCAGTAAGCTTAAACTACAAAACTTGTTTTCTGAATTGGGTCCCCTCTATGGCTGGCATCCTATAGTAACTGCCAGGGCACTATGCACCTTCAGGGGTACACTCTGGATTTCACTCAACCTTCCTCCTCTTGTCCAATTGCCTGTTAATTGTATTTAAACATAAACGCAAAGATGTTTATTTTAGCTATAAAATGTAGTACTTCTTAAAGACATGGCACCAATGCTTTCAAACCTCAATAAGTATGCTAAGTGCGTAGGCATGCTCCTCCCGGAACTTTTTGATAACCCTCTCCTAGAGTACACAGAAAGCAAGCTAATGTAAAACTTTTTTTTTTTTTTTTAAATAGCCGGCATTTTGATATAAAGATTTAAGCTAGAACATTTTCTGTTCATGACTAAAACAGACTGACTACAATGCACTAAGAACAGCCATATGCACAAACATTTTCAAATTTCATACCGTTTCTCACTACCGCCAGAGTACAGTATACTTAAAATTTAAATCCTTCAGTTTACAAGTTATATTATCAGTTCAGAAGGCGCCTCTTTATAACAACCGACATTGGATCACCCTCAACAATATACCGCAGAGTTGCTACACTATGTACAATTTTAGGGTTACAGGTTGTCGGAACAAGCAAGAAATATAAGATTAATACCCTATACAAGATTTATACCGTATTTAAGAGGTCATTAAAACGAGTTCATCAACCTGTGTTTTTTAGAGACACTAAAAGTGCATCCATATTTTATAACGAGGAATCCTTATAGTAAGCTACGTCCGCGGTTACATTTTTATTCAAAGCTCATGCCCTCCGTTGAGACCCCTCCTCCCGCCCTCGTTGGCATCTTAAAGTAAATAAATCTAGCCACCGAATGACAATGATGTGCATACGGAACGGAGAATAAACTGCAAACTTCTCATTTTAAACTTTTAAAACGCCTACGATCACCAAAACATAATAGACGTCAAAACTGAAAGTCATCATACCGCTCGTTACAAAATAAACTTAAGCTAAATCTGACCGCTACAACACAGCCACCTTAGTCCATGCATCAGTTGTTTCCACTCAGGTAAATATATTATCTTTTAAAATGTCAAAAACAAGACGCAGCTCGGCTCGATTCTTCACTATCAGAGCTGCGGAAAAAGTTAGCGTGTAGACATCACCTCGGCAGGTTTAACTAACCGGTTAGCTACTAACCAAATACTCTTATACCAGCATTCATCTCCACTTACACAGGACCGCATGTTCTGGAACAGTCTCCCAAAGCGTGAAAAATGCCCATTATCGATACTAACCCATGGTGTGTGGCGTGGCGACCGCTCCGACTGCCTCTGCTCCTCGATGCTGTTGTTGTGGTTCTTATAAAGCTGCCATCCGTCTACATGGACATGGTCAGCAAGCGAAATGACACCCCGACTACACCCCCCCGAAGATGCGTGTGTCAAACGGAGCAAGCCTCCAAGAGAGAAGGGCGAAAATGGCGTCTATTCAAGGTTGACTTCGTTTTAAAATACAAACATTTAGTTCGTGAAGGATGACAGACCACTGGCGTCAGTGTTTTCGGCGAAATTCGTGGACGAAGGCAGATCAATTATTCATTATTTTTTTCCAGAAAAAAAAATAAGCCGCGGCTATAAATACGTCCCACTTGTCAGTCAGAAGGCTACATAGTTTTCTTCTCAAACCCTGGACGAGGAATGATTAGGGAATGAAGTGGATTTCATCTGCAGCGAAGCCTGACGAAAAAAAAAATGTACTCTCAGTAAATCCAAAATAGCACTTGACGAGTCCTGACGCAATTTCTTGTACGCAAAAAGGCGCCTATGGATGAACCATAGGGGGGTAAGCAAGCAGCTCGGGCGCAGTTTTCATCCTTCGCTGTCTCAGAGAGAGTTCAAAATGTTTGCCTGGCTGACCCGTCCTGCAGCGATTCCCGATAATGATCTCATACGCGCGGCACACGGCCGGAGAATGCAGCAGCGCGGGCTGCTCGCTGGCGCCCCCAGCGGACAACGGGTACACGACGTCACGCTCCATAGTCTTATCCCATCTCGCATGTTGCTCCTCAAAACTAGCATGTTTTTCATTTACATTTATGTAAATGAATTTTAGAGTAGTCAGTTCTACACGATGATATGTATATGATTTGGGATTCACGCCATTATGGCTTTTGTATGTTTGATAAAACGTGGTTTGAATCTGTAGAAATATTTATGCGTAGTCTTTCATTCTAAGTAAGCTTTTAATAATGTATGGGAAGTAAAATCTAGATTTAACTTTTACATTAGTCCAGTTTAATTTTATCATTCTCAGATTTACAGGGAATCTCACCAACGTTAATTTAAATTTTAAATAGTATTAATACTGTAAAGAAGAATTATTGTCTTTGATGTTTAACAGGCCTACTAGAGCAAAAAAATCACAGATTTGTTCCATTCTTAACCATATTATGCATTCATTATGCTATCAGGCGTAATACTATAACAGGCTTTGTATAGTACCTTTGTCTAAATGTAGGATAAATGTAGCATAAAATCTACTAACATATTACAATAGTAATATAATAAATATGTATCAGTCCCCTTCGGTCAGCTCAGGTTGAGTTGATTTCTTGAAATATGTTGCCGATGTCACAAGGTTTAGTGAGTAGGTATGTGACTCAGGGTTGTTAGTTCAAATTGCTCCCCTGCTTTGCGCTTCTTTGGAGTTTGTGAGTTCGTCTGATGTTGTGTGGGTTTGATTCCCACAATTCTAAGATAGCACCATTAATTTGATTGGCATCTCTGAATTGCTGATAGTGTGAAGGGGTGTATACCCTGCAATGGACTACCACTTCCTCTGGGGTGTTCCCCTACCTTGCACCCTCTGTTGTTTGAAATTAGGTCCAGACCCCCCTCCTTCACTCCATATTACATAACTAGTTAGGAAAATTATTTTATTTTTTTATTTAACCTTTATTTTTCCAGGCAAGTCACTAAGGGCAATTTATTATTTGCATTGATGGCCTGGCAAAAGGCAAAAGAACCTTGTTCAAGGGGTAAAGACGTAAAGACACATAAACAAATAATACAAACACAATAAAACAAAAACAAAATGCAGTATAAACATGCAATATTTTCATCAGTAATTATTCAGATATGAAACAACTACGTATATCTATGAGAGAGTCTTGAATAAGGTTTTTAAAAGCTAGCAACAACAACAAATTGTCTAATTTTAATGTGTTCCAGTCTCTGTCAGCAGCAGTCTGGAATGATAATAAACCAAACTTTGTGTTTGCTTTGGATACTCTAAATAATACGAGTTTGGCAGTATGGGTATTGTAAACAACAGATCATTTTTTCAGCCGGTGACAAATATGGAGGAGGCAAAGCTAGAAGAGTTTTATAGATGAACATGAACCAATGCATATTTTGACGTGTGTGTCGAAATATACATTGGTTCATTCAAACAAATGATTTGAGGTTCCCAAATTGTAGAGTAGCCATAAACAGTGCAAAAAAAACTTGACAGAACTGATGTCTTACTCATGTTACTTACTTAACAAAACAAACCATTTTATTCCTAATCATAGCATTAGAAGAAGAGGTCATTATGACAAGCCATAGTCTGCTAAATGATATACCTGTGATTTATGAAATAAAAAAGTACTGTTATTAGAGAATTTGCTGATCGTATAACCTGTAAACAGCAACAAATATAAAAGTACCTGAATTTCCCTGAGGGTATGAACAAAGTATTTATCTATCTGTCACAGCAGTTCAGAGAAATGGCTGTATATTTATCACATCAAAGACCTCATCACCTACCTGCCTACAGAGACATTGCTTTTAGATTAAAATGTTTCTAATTGAAATTACCCACCAGGATACACAGAAACAATGTTTTCCTTGTTAAAATTTCTCTCATATAATTAGAATGACTGTCAAATTCAAACCCATTTGAATTATATATCCACTTTTATAGTGATATTTCAACGAGTGAGAATAAATGTATACATTTGTATGACAGACACAAATATGATTTCCATCATGATTTTGCTTGTTAAACTGAGCTCACCGCAGCTCCTAGATTTCATCCTAGACTGTTGGATAAAACTGAATAATGAACAATTTGATCTATTTTGTCCATATTTTTTTCTCGTTCTTCACATTTCATAAGTGACAAATACCAACTGGGCCATAGTGGTTAAGAACATAAGACCTACAGTAAACTTGAAAACTGCCTGTTTGAATCCCAGGAGAACTCACACTATGGTACCCATGAGGAGGCATTGACACATCCACCAGCTCATACTTCAACCACTTATTCTGGTTCTGGGTATGTAATATATCCAGATGAATAATTGCATAACGAACTGAATCAGTTTGGATGAAAATGTGAAAATGAGTGCAAAAAATGACGTTGCATAGGGATAGCACTGCTGCCTCACCTTTCTTTTGTTGGGAGCCTGAATCCCTCCTCTGCTCTGTATGTGTGGAGCTTGTATGTTTTCCCCATATTGCTTGGATTCCCTTTGGGCTTTCTTGTTTTCCAATGCCGCCCAAAGACATACAAGTAGGCTAGTTAGTGCTTAGAACTGGCAAATAATTTGCTGCTGCAGTAAAGTGTATGTAAGTCCATGTGCTCTACAATGGACTACTGTAGCAACTTGTACCCCAGCCTTGTGACCTATGGTGCTAGGATAAATTTGAGGTTCCCCCTGTGACTTTGACCAGGATAAATGATTAGAAGATGGATGGATGGATGGATGGATGGATGGATGGATAAATGATCTTCCAACTACTAATCAAGGTCAGGGTCACACTGAGACTAGATCCTATTCCAGGAATCATAGGGCAGAAGGCAAGAAAACTACAGTACCTGGTCAGGATTCTAGTCCATCCCAGGGCTGTTACGTCTCAAATGAATAAATGGTCTAGCAGCTGAGATTAATTCCTTCAGCCTTGTCCAAAAATGCTTAGTTTGGCAGGAGTTAGGAAATGTTTGAAGTGTTGATGAAAAAATGCCAGACATGTAATTCGGTAAGTCACAGGAAGTTGGTTCTCTGTATGAGCAGAACTTTGGCTAACCACTTCCTTTTGAAATGAGTTTGACAAGGTGGTCAGAGTGCTTTTTTTGGCTTAGTATTTGTTGTTTGCAAATTTCATATACAGTTGCATGAGATCAGATGGCCCTGTAATTATGTGCTTGAGTATAAAAATTAATATATTTTTATAATAAATTAAATTACAGTTATATTGTGTAAGTTAGCTTAACATCTTAATGTGTGTAATTATGGGATGAACTACATAACTAAATTAATGAAAAAGGTGAACAATTATCCATGTAATTATTGGTATTGTTATGAAATTACATTGAATTGCAGTGGTGATTTCCCTTACTGCCCTCCCTGTAGGCACATCCTGACTGCGCTCCAGTGTGGTAGCACAATACTCGTACAAGACACTGGCCCTGCAATGCTATCATTGCATGAACGAGATCTGACCCCATCTACATGACATCACATTTCACCAAAGACTTCAGAACTCCAAAACATGCTATTTCATCTGTAAGAGGAATGTGGTTAAACTGCACTCAAAAGGTGTTTCTCCATATTTTAAGGGAGGTTCTTTGTAATTATTTCTGTATTTCCCATCTGCCTGACCTGTCATACAGTTACTATTTAGCACTGTATAATATTTGTCGTGCTGGTCAGCTTATGTGCTTCACCACATTAACGTCAGTTCTGTTATACCATGAAAGTCCACTAGAGGTCATGCTGTAAATGGTAAGAGTTACCATACTTTTTAGTTTCTGTTTCAGTGTTACCCTGTAACACCAGTATGAACACTATAGATCATTGTAAACACTGAAACTGAGATTTAGTATATTAGGTGACTGGACTGCAAATGTTTTAAATGTATCTAAAAAGTGGTAATCTGTCTGAAAGTAAGCCTCTGCCTCACATTCCTGGCATATTTAAAAAGTGACCAAGCAGGATAGTCATTTTTAACAGTAGCCTTCAAATTTAATTTTCTTTAAATAAAGTGATCAGGCAATGATGGTACTCTGACTGCACCGTTTTATAGGTCTTAGGCCAATGAAATTCTCTGTCTTTTTCAGATCTTCGTGTATGCCCATGTGTTTTTCCCTGTGCCGTGACAGTTGTCCAAAGGTTAAACAAATGTGTTTTATTTGCCATTTGCACAAGTCCATTGGAATGCTTCTCTTTGCCTACCCCTTCTTGTTCTACATAGCCTGGGGGTCACAGTGCAGGGTCAGCTAACTTGCAGTGCCCCTGGAGCTGGGGTTAAAGGCCTTGCTCACGGGTCCATGGGCATGTGATTGTGCTGTTGAGGTTGGGCTTGAACCAGTGATGTTCTGATCACAGGCACAGAGACTTTTCCTCTGAGCTACTCACTACTCCCTACCACCATGCTTCACAGAAGTTATAACGTTGCATGAATTTGAATTTAGGGCAAACTGATGAAATATACCAACAAATATTACTTTGATCATAAAATTGTTATATATTCCATCCATCTTCCGAACAGTTATCTTGATCGGGGTTTTAGGGGGACCTATAGCGTATTCCACCTAGCACAGGGCACAAGGCTGCCAGCTCATCACAGCCCACATACAAGGATATACTGGCACACAATGGGAAAGTTAAATGTGCCAATTAGCCTAATTACATGTCTTTGGACTAGAGCCCGACCGATTTATCGGCAGGTCGATATTATCGGCCGATATTAGGCATTTTCCAAACTATCGGTATCGGCATTTATAATG
>JAODLC010000123.1:11539955-11553543 GCA_026781145.1 Hippopotamyrus pictus | reverse complement strand
ATTTTCCCTGTCTCCCACCAACGCGCCAACGAATCAAACCTGCTACACGTAACACAGCGTAAGCACACTGTGCGACAGTAATAATACTCCGAGTGAAACACTCTCATCTCTAAGCGGTACATAGTCGTGCGGATTACACGAAGCATCGAAGCTAAGAATTTGCATCGAGGATTTTTTGTAATCGAATTATTCGAATTACTCAATGAATTGTTGCAGCCCTAGTTTTAATATTTACTATAATATTTATAGTAATGATACTATCATATGGATTATATAGGGGGGTCATTCTAGAATTTGCGCCATGAATAATGTTGGTTAGCAACTGCCACTGACCACTACTAATATTTACCTTTAATTCCAATATAAATGCATCGGGTCAGAGTTATAGGGGGAGCCTATCCCAGGCAATACAAGGAATATGGTTAGGATAATAACACTGTAATAACACCAGTTAAAAGTAAAGCCAATAATAATCACAGAGAAATTAAAACAAAATACAAAATGGAGATATGTAAGCAATCAGAAATGGTTTTTTAGATGAACACACCCACACTGCTAGGAGAAATCTGATAGATCTCCAGTCATCTCACTGCCTCTGACAAGCCATTAGTGTTCTCCTCTGATACAGAGGAGATGAGTCGTTGCAGATGTGCTCCCTGGTACTGTTTGGCAGAATCGTACCAGCATTTCTGTACAGACTGGCGTGACAACACACAGAGAAAGCCTTGTCTTGCCTTTGACGATGAATAGTGTAGTAGACGTAAACATGGAAATATAAGATATATATGAATTGTGTAACTGTGTAACTATGATTTACCTGTATATACATTATCAGAATCCAAATTATTTTTATCTGCTAACACATTGAATGTAATGTATACCAAAGATGTACAAACAAGGATGTTTTTACACAGAAACGTACATACATATTGGTGCACCTACATTAGTTATAGAAAGGAATCACCCTGTGTCAAAAAAACATAATCACTTTATAAGTATAACAACAGTTTTAAACATATACACATATACATATACTCTCAACTGTAAAAGGTAACTGTTGGGTTAATGCAGGTACTACATGATGGACAGTGATGACAGCCAATAGATGTGTTGGAACATGTGAACTATGTGGCTATGCGTGAATAAAACATTGTTTTTTTGGCGGGTTCCAGTCCGAACAGAACCAAGGTGTCACAGTGTGAAACACCTCACCAATGAGGCATCCAGGAGGCATCCTGACCACATGCCAGAGCCACCTCATCTAGCTCCTCTTGATGAGGAGGAGCAGCAGCTCTACTCAGAGTCCCTCCCGAATGACCGAGCTTCTCAACCTATCTCTAAGGGAGAGCCCAGCCATTTTGGAAAACCCAGGAAACTCATTTTGGCCGCTTGTATTCATGACCTCGTTTGGTCACTACACACAGCTCATGACAATAGGTGAGGGTAGGAACATGGATCGACTGGTAAATTGAGAGCTTTGTCTTTTGGCTCAGCTCTATCTTCACCTTCACAGATAGATGCAGCGCCCACATCATTGCTGACACCAGATCGATCTGCCTATTGATCTCCCACTCCATCCTTCCCTCATTTGAGAACAAGACCCTGAGATACTTAAACTCCTCCACTTGGGGAAGGACCTCCTTCCCCAACCCAAAGAGAGCACTACACCCTTTTCTGGCTGAGGACCATAGTCTTGGATTTGGAGGTGCTGATTTTCATCCCAGCCGCTTCACACTCGGCTGCGAACTGTTTCAGTGAACAGAATCGGTGACAAAGGGCAGCCCTGGCAGAGTCCAGCCCTCACCAGGAACGAGTTCGACTTACTGCCGACAATGCAGACCAAGCTCTGACACCGGTTGTACAGGGACCAAACAGCCCTTATAAGGAAGCCCGGCACCCCATACTCCCGGAGCACTCCCCACAGGACCCCCAAGGGTCAAATGCCTTCTCCAAGTCCACAAAGCACATGTAGATTGGTTGGGCAAACTCCCACGTACCCTCCAGGACCCTGCTGAGAGTATAGAGCTGGTCCACTGTTCCATGGCCAAGGGCGAAAACCACACTGCTCCTCCTGAATCCGAGGTTCGACAGGATCCTGAATCGACCTTACCAGTGAGGAACACACCCTCTAGTCCCCCTTCTTGAAGAGGGGGACCACCACCCCATTCTGCTAATCCAGAGATAGGCAGTTCCACCCCCAAGTCCCCAGACTCTACTTCCTCATTGGAAGGCATGTCGGTGGGATTGAGGAGGTTTTCGAAGTATTCCTTCCACCAACTCACAACGTCCTAAGCTGAGGTCAGCAGCACCCCATCCCCACCATAAACAGTGTTGATGCTGCACCGCTTTCCCACCCTGAGCTGCCAGATGGGGAACTAGAATCTCCTTGAAGCAGTTCAGAAGTCGTTCCCCATGGCCTTGCCAAACTCCTCCCAAACTCAGGTTTTTGCCTCCGCGACCACTGAAGCTGTGTTCTACTTGGCCTGCTGGTACTCATCAGCTGCCTCTGGAGTCCCACAGGCCAAAAAGGTCCAATAGGACTCCTTCTTCAACTTGACGGCATCCCTTACTGCCAGTGTCCACCAGTGGGTTTGGGAATTGCTACCGCGACAGGCACCGGCCACCTTAAAGCCACAGCTACGGTCTGCCGCCACCACAATGGAGGCACAGAACATGGCCCATTTGGACTCAATGTCCCCCGCCTCCCCCGGGACATGGGTGAAGTTCTACCAGAGGTAGGAGTTGAAGCTCCTTCTGACAGGGGATTCCGCCTGACATTCACAGCAGACCCTCACTATACGCTTAGGCTTGCCAGGCCTGACCGGTTTCCTCCCCCACCAGCGGAGCCAACCCACCACCAGGTGGTGATTGACTGACAGCTCCACCCATCTCCTCACCCAAGTGTCCAATACATGCGGCCGCAAGTCCGATGACACGACCACAAAGTCAATCATTGAACCACAGCCTAGGGTGTCCTGGTGCCAAGTGCACATACAGTATGGACACCCTTATGTTTGAACATGGTGTTCATTATGGGCATGAGCACTGAAGTCCCCCAACAGAACAAGAGAGTCCCCAGGAGGAGCACTCTCCAACACCCCTTCCAAGGACTCCAAAGAGGGTGGGTATTCTGAACTGCTGTTTGGTGCATAAGCGCAAACAACAGTCAGGACCTTTCCCCCCACCCAAAGACAAAGGGAGACTACCCTCTCGTCCACCGCGGTAAACCCCAATGTACAGGCACCCAGCCAGAGGGCAATAATTATGCCCATCCCTGCTTGGCGCTTCTCGCCACAAGCAACTCCAGAGTGGAAGAGGTTCCAACCTCCCTCAAGGAGACTGGTTCCAGAGCCCAAGCCAGGCATCAAGGTGAGCCCGACTATATCTAGTTGGAACCTCACAACCTCGCGCACCAGCTCAGGCTCCTTCCCCGCCAGAGTGGTGACATTCCATGTCCCAAGATCTAGCTTCCGCAGCTGAGGATCGGGCCGCCAAGGTCCCTTGGCCCCTCCTACAGGTGGTGAGCCCATTGGAGGAGGGACCCATGTTCCATCTTCGGCTGTGCCCAGTCAGGCCCCATAGGTGCAGGCCTGGCCACCAGGCGCTCGCCATCAAGCCCCACCCCCAGGCCTGGCTCCGGGGGGGGGGGGCTTGGTGACCCATGTCTGGGCGAGGGAAAACGTGAATCTATGTTGTTTATCATCATAAGGGGTCTAAAGAGCCACACTTTGTCCTCACCCAGGACCTGTTTGCCTTGGGTGGCCCTACCAGGGGCATAAAGCTTTTGGTCTCATTGGACCATAGCATGGCCTCTTGGCAGTCTCTGACCAGATTTCCAGTTTGGAGGGATGGCCTGATCCAGGCAGGATCTGGGTAGTACGAAACCGTTTATCAATCGTTAATCATTTATCGTTAATCGGGTAATTGTTTATCAAAAATGATTTTTTTGTTATTTCACTTGTTGCTGTTTCAGTGTTTCTATTATCATTGCATTCAGTAAAGCTGCACAAATTCAGTTCTGTTGCGTTTTCATTTTAGGCTGTAAAGTAACAAAATGTATTTTTTTTGATGGCGTGATTCTTTTCTATACTCACTGTATATGTGGTGATTATGGATATGTTAGAGGTAGATAAATGGTAAACAAACAAGTACAGTACTGTAAGTGTGACATTATGGCTGGTGGTGGGGAGTGGCACATCGGGAGAAGGCCTTCCAGTGCCAGATGGCAGTAGGTAGGAGAAATCCCCAGTAGTGCTTGTTAACACACCGTGGTGGAATGTGCTGAGGGCACAAAGGGCAGTTCCAGTAATGTTGTCCAATTTTACCAACATTGTCTTCTCCGCTAGCCCTTCTGATGAGTTTGTTTGGACATTTGGCATAGCCTGAACTGATCTTGCTGCCCCAGCAGGTCTCAGTGTAGAACAGCACGCCGGCCACTACAGACTGATAAAACATACTCAGCCACTTGTTACATAGATGAAAAGACTTGAGCCTCCTCAGAAAGTAGAGTCTGCTCTGGCCTTTCTAGTACAGCGCTGCTGCATTGCCCACCCAGCCCAGTCTGTTGTACAGGTGGACCCCCAGGTACTGGTAGCCCTGTCCCACATCCACTTCCTCCCCCTGGATGGTGGCTGATCTCAGGGGCTCCTAATCGTGCAGGAATTCCAACGGCAGCTCATTTGTCTTGCTGGTGTTGAGCTGCAGATTGCTCTTACTGTACCACAAAACAAAGTCCTCTACGGGCCCATTGACTCATCTCCATTGCTGATGTATCCTACAGTAGATGAGCTGTCTGTAGATGGCAACAGCATAGCAGTGAGTTACATAAGGTTATGGAAATGTGCAAGTAGGAGAAGGTAAGCAAAGATGTACTCTGGCAAATGTTTCAGTGTCAGGAGAGAGGCAGGTAAAATCCAATGTGTGGGTAAATAACCATTCAACATTACCTCCTGACTGACAGAGAGAGGGTGACACAATGACTTATACACACATTTACATATAGGGATGGGATTTCATTTTTTATAAAGGTTTTTTTTTTTTTTACTATGTGGAAAGCACCGCTTATATGTTGAGCTGTGGAGCTGTACAAAATATGTCCATAATTCTCCAGCGTATACTATAAGCCAGCTGTCTGCAGAATCAAAAACACATTTAGTCCCACATGAACTGTTTCACTGCTGTTTAAATGATTCTTCCAAAAACTCACAATATGGCTCACAAGAGTATTTCCAATATAGCGTTTCACTTTTTAAATGAAACCTGTATTGGTCTAACTCAGGGCTGCCCAACCCTGCTCCTGGAGCTTAGATGCAGCCCTAATGTAACACACCTGATACACATAATCAGGGCCTTGAGTAATATCTCAGTATTAGAGCCAGCTTAGTAACAACATAGCTGGCTCAAGTACTAAGATGCTACTGAAGGGCTTGATTATCTGTATCAGGTGTGTTTAATTAGGGCAGCACCTATGCTCTTCAGGGTGGTAGATCTCCAGGAGTAGGGTTGGGCAGCCCTCTGTACTGTAGCTACTTTTTAAATTTTTATATAGATATTGTAGTATGTGGTACTGTGTATTTTTGTTTTGTTGTGTAATGTGCAGCCTCACAAGCAAGTTTTTCTGATTCAAATGAAATGAGAATGCGATAACATCCAACCTTTCCAAACAAAAAGCTCTTAACCATGGGGGCATGAGCTGATACAGTTCACAAATTGACTGGTCCAACTGGGTGTGTGTGTGTGAGAGACATGCTATTCACTATTTACATTTTGACATCTGGAACTCCAGAACTCTCCACAGCAGTAGGCAAAAAATGTCTCACACATTACAATGGTACAAATAGTGGCAGTGACCAAGATGTGTCTTGTGACCAGGACACTAAGACTCGGTGTGTGAGGCCAATACAGTTACCTAGGTGATGTACACAGTAAGCTGAAGCAGTGTTAACTTCCACTAATTATAAAAAAATGGGAGTTGGGTACCCAGATAGCGCATATGTTGAAATGACATTGATTCCATATCAGAAAAAAGGTTGAAAATCTTCAGTCTCTCACTTTATATCAACCTTGAATCAAGGTTTTGCCACCATCAATTTTTCAATATCGAAAATCTGACCAAAAATCAATTCAGTTTCAATATTAATAATTTAACACTGACCATAATTCAACGCATTTAACTATAATTCAGTGTTGAAACAATAACATGGTGCTATCTAGGTAGGCACATGGAAGTTTCAAAATCCTGTAAAGAGACACCTGGAAAATCATAAATTCTTGAACTTCACTATGAATATAAAGTAAGGGAGTCATTACTAAGGTAATGAGTTAGTGTTTGATTCTAAGAGTTCTAAACTGAGCCCATATCTTCTAAATAGTGAAAATGTGCTGCAGTGAAGTCTTTCTTCCTGGCATGAGCTTTTGTGTGCATATATCAAGATGAGTATCTGTTGCTTAGAATGGACCTGATCAGTAGATGGAATAGTGAAGAGAACCAGCTTTGTGAGCAGATTATAAATGTGACAGAGAATATCGTGGGCAGGAAACATACTCCAGCCTCTAAGTAATGCTTATACAAAAATGACCCTGACAGAGTCGTGCTGAGGGGGAGGGGGGGCTGCTAGAGAGTGTGACAGAGGCCATTGTTAGGGCTTATATATGGGCTACTGTTGAGGTTTTTTTTGCTGTTGCCGCTGAGACTCGTTTGGCAGGGTGTTATGTGCTGGCACTGAGGAACCGAAGCATTATTTGTTTGGAGTAACTTGGAAACGTCTTTCTCATTTCATGAAATTTTGAACCTCCATCAGTTTTTATTGTTTTGATGACAAAAATGCTATAAATCTATTCACTGACTAATACTGGCCAAGTTCTAACAGTAAAACATCCAATAGTATCTTTTTTTATTTCCCCCTTAATGATCAATTATAGTCATTGCTTACAAAGTGCTGTCAACATAACGTATTAGTATTTTTCTGGGATGAGTAGCACAAGAGGATTCAAGATTTGAATAAATCCATTTTCAACTCCGTCTTCAACATTATTCTTAACACAACTGGCAATGCCATTGACTCCCACAACATTTTCCTGTAATCTTGGTTGCATACGATTGCTTACTAACCTACTGTTTTATGTTTTTTTTTCCTAACACCTGTATACTGCTTTATACGTAATAAAGAGATATCAAATCTAACGCTATGAAATATCCATTGGATTTTCACATTTATTCCCAGTGCTGATCGTGCAGAAAAGGCTTGCGGCGCTGTAGTGTAACATCTCCGCAACATGACAACTTGGCAAGGGAAAGAAGGAGGAAAAAATGCGATTTTCCGCTCGGTCCCGGGGTACTCCAGAGAGCTATGCTGGATCCTGATTTCGAGAGGCTGACACGGGAGGAAGTTGCATTCACCATTACTCCGTCTTGAAAAGAGATTGAGAAAGCAGAAAATACTTCATCTACTCAGTCAGTGATCATCTTCGCATTTTTATGTCCTGCGTCCGCACCGAAAACTGAAAGGACTGTCGACTTTCGCCACCATCAAACCACAATAAGCGTGAACTTTTGACGATCCGATCTAACAGTTTGGAAATGTGCACCAAGTGCTGTAATTCTCAGGCAAGTAGTCCATCGTTTCTCCAGCCTTTAGCGTTGAAATCACCGCATGTGTTTTCGGAGTAGATGGCGATGAAGTAGGCCGGGACATCGCTACGTATTGTATCTACATTAATTGTAAGATTTAATGAGGCATTTGGCTTCAGCTATAACCATGTTTATTTGAGTTAGTAGTACTAGTCTGTACGGCTATTGTGCTCGTCCTTCTGAAGGTTTTTGACGGAAGATGAAATCACACCGAAGTCGATCCTCGGTTGCAGGATAGTGCGGAAACTAAGGGTAATAGCTGAAACTTGCCAAAGCCTACTATTGTTATTTTTATTTATTTATTTATTTATTTTGGCGGGGGGACCTTTAGTTCACATCTGAGTCCAATTAGATGTTCGCACACAACCGGTAACAAGACAGTGTTTTGCAGCGCTTGTAAATAAAGAGTCCTGCTTATGCAATGCCGTTACACATGGGTCGCTTTTTGCTGTTTTCAGTTTGGTTTAATCAGGGTTTATATTACAGTCACGTGGTGTAAAGTATAAGATACTGTTGACAACTGAAGCACAAGTAAACGGCATTCATGCTGCATAATACTGTATTTTGGCATCATCGAATATTTTTGAGTAGCTGAAGAATCTCTTCTTGTCTAGTATGACTGTTCGGTGCTTTAAAATAACGTAACACGTAATCACAAGTTAAGACATCCAGAGGCGTTCAGGCATTGCCACCTTAAACTTGTAGATTTGGCTGCATTTTGCCTTTCCATCAGTGTGTTTCATCTCTAATGAAAAAGAACCGTGTAAACTGGAGGGTAAAGTATGTGTGCATGTTCTCAGTTGGCACAAGTGAATGAAAAACAAACAAAAAAAAAACTACATATTTCTAAAAATGTGCTTAGTGGTTCTGGGTGTAAGTGTCTTGCTCTAATGTAGATGACCATGTCTCGCACTTACTTTAAAGAATATACATTACGGACAGTTGCTTTATAAGGTAGTAAATGCCAAAATCTTAAGAAGCAGTCATCTTTTATTACTATTCTTAGGCTTTTTCCAGTTAGGTCCTTTGTGTTGAGGAAGAAACTTGTCTTTGGAAGGTCTGTGGTTTCAACTGTATGCTATATCAGGCAGTGGAAAAAGTCAAGTGAAGCTCTTGTGTGCACTGGCCATTCCTTAATTTATCAGTCTAGAGAAGAGCGCCTTTCAAAGCCATAGGGGTAATCCAGCCTGGCATCTCTGCTGTCTCAAAGCTAATTCATATAAAAAAATAAAATAAAATCATAGAGCAAATGATGATTTAGTGTTTTTATTACCAAGTTTTTATTTATACACACATTGTGTTATCAAGGATATTTTGTTCACTGTAAGTTATGCCAAGGAAGTACTGGAATTCAAATTCCATTGCACTACTGTGGAGCAAAACAAGCAGGACTCATACATAGAAAGCAGATTGTGACACTACCTGTCACTATATAGTGGGATACTTTACAACGAGGAAAATCTGGTGTTTTTAATGGGTGTGTGTTGCTGTGGGTTAACACTCGGAAAGTTGCCGGTTCAAATTCCTTGGTCAGAAGAATGATGTAGCTGTTGAGCTGTTTGAGCAAGTCCCATAACCCCAATTGCTTGAGGGACTGGCTGACACTGCTTTCTCAACTGTATGTTGCTTTGGACAAATGTATCTGTTAAATAAGTAAATAAAAAGATTTTTTGCCAATTAGGTTGATGTGCTACAGTTGTGTCTAGTATTCATGGCAGGTTGGTTAGGAGTTGAACAGACATAGCTGAATGGACACTTTTCTTGGCTCACACAAAAATGATCTGAGGGCAGAAGGAAAAATTATTGGTTCAAGGAGATAACCAATCAGATTGCAGAAGAGGTGGGTTCAAGCATCTAGAGGAGGCTGGACCAATCAATCAGATGTCGAGGTCCTGCCTCCTACTATATGTCTTCACTTTGATCATTTGTAATTTCTAGAAGGTCAGACTTCAAAATTTTCCTTAGTAGGAAGAAAAATTGTGTATTTATTATTCATAAGTTGCAGATGTATGCATCATTTTGTTTCCAGGAAGCACATAGCACAAGGAGGAAGGGCGGTTTTTGTCATTTTGTGGTTCCGGGTATAAAAGGATCTTGTCATCTTTAGGAATGGCCGTGCTGTTTGTCTTTCTGATTAATTGTTTACATTATTTGAAAATGCTGTCAAACTTCTACGAACCCCTTCACGGTCTTTGACTTGGCGACATTAACACTACCAAGCTAAAGTTACTCAATCAGATTTTTTGCCTGAATGTGATTCAGAACTGTTCTTTTTTTCAGGGCTTTGTGGACACACAAATCCAATCTTTTCAAATCAGATTTCGGTCTTTTTCATATGCGGTCCTAGAATGGATACGTATCCGATTCATGGCCATGCAACATGAATGTGAACGGTCAGATCAGAATCCATGTGGTTGTTTTGCCTATATGCATGCTCTGAGCGATAACGTCATCAGACAGCATGATTTCTTGGTGATGCTAATGACCTGTGTAAAAATCTATCAGTGTACACATGTGATGGATGCATTCACATTAAAGTTAGATACAGGCTACTTGCAATTATGAATATTCATGAACAAAAAACTGGAATTGGACAATGAGGCTTGTATTATGAATGTAGCCTTTGATCATTTCTCACCAATAGCTTAGTTTAACCATTTAACTTCTGTAACTGTTGATGAGGTGAATCTTTGCTTGCTGTAGTGTTGATGTGTGAGAGGTTAGCCTTGTGTCATTGTGTCAGTATGGGTGTTTTCCCCAAATGAATGTGGGTCAGGTCGTTGTGACCTCATTTCTGTGTTTTTCCAGCTGGCCTGCTGCTGTGGTTATGCCCCGTGCACCCTCTGCTGCGAGGCCTGTCCTAATATCAAGCAATCGACAGGGACTCGATTCATGTATGCCTTCTATTTCCTGTTGGTCACTGGCATTTGCATGATCATGATGTCACCCACGGTGGAGAAGGAGTTTCAGGATCATGTGAGTGTGCTTTTCATTTGACTCTGTCAGCTGTACAGGACCAGTACATCCTGTGCACATTTATCTGTTGGCTATTTTAATGAAATTAGTTAAGTTGATCTTACTTTACCCTTACATTTAAAAAAATGTAATGCCCTGCTTTGTACACACTTGGTATCTTCACAGATTCCTTGTTTTTGAATCACACAAGCTTAATCACTGAAGTGATGATCAATAAAATTACACATTCTTTAAAATTATGCAAGTATGGCTCTTTTTTGACATTTTAATTTCATTTCACATATAAATATATATTTTTCCCCTTTTTCGTGATGCATTAAATATAGAGAAACATTACTTTCTGTGATTTAAAATTCCCTCAGCTTATTTTGAAAGATGTAATGACCAGTCCAGCTGGCCTACATATATAATATAATAATGTAAGCTTTTCATACTTGGGATAGTATAATGCTTTATTGTTGATAAATCACTGCACTAGGCCAGATATTATAAGAAGAAAGATATTCTAAACGGAGAGTAAATTATTGCTTTACTATTAAAAGAAACACTGTTTTTAATCTCACTGTGCTTCAGGTGTATTCTATAAATAAAGCATTCTGTGCAGTAGCTTCCAATGTGCAGGTTCAGTTGCATGCTGGTGTGCCTTTGCTAACGTTAAAGTATTATACAGAACCTTAAATGAATTTAACCTGAAAATCCTATGTGATGCTTTTCTTCATTGAGTTACTTATTGAGTTGCCTGGAAAAGTGGTTTCAGCTTCCACTTTGTTATGTAGATGCTAGATTGTGCACAGATCATGTTTTCTTCATTGGTTATGTGATATTAGTGGCTATGGCACTTCCTTGGTTACTAAGTGAATACCTAAGTTAATAATCTATTTAATATTTTTGCTCTTTGTTCATGAACAGTGCCAAAAAGTAATCCTTAATACTCTATGGTACAGCAGCAAACACAAAGATATTGATCACATCTTTTTAAAATGAGATGTGATGGCTGTTATATATTAAAGCATAAAATACATTAGCATGAAAGTCTACGGAGCCTAATGAAGACTAAAGAAAAGCTGTGAATAAAAACACATTTTCTTCCCTTATTCAATTATTATATTTCACCTGTGATCACATGACCTTATGCCTAAATATTATTGGTCAGAGCGGTAAATAAGCATATCACACTCCCACTGTTACTTTTTTTATCTGTTGCAGACGGCAGCTTTGAATAGATATGATATTTTAATTCTGCATATTTTTTATGCCCCAGTTCAAGAGTGTATTCAGCATTAAAATGATACTTGGTACCTGCTATGTAATTAAACTGTAAGTGTTACTGTGTTCATATTTTGATTTTGACGAGGAATTCAGCATTTGGCATAGCGAGGGATCATGCTGGTCTCAGATGTTACATATTATTCTGTTCATTACCCATGTTTTATCAGTTTATGTAGATTATTTGGAAGTTTTATAAATGCAAATGGAAGGAGAGTGAGAATCGCATCTAAAATCTCTTACCATTCTTTTATGACTTCTGGATGACGTAGTCTGAATGAATTTGATATTTCTGGTAACAGATGGTAATATGCACAGTGCTGATGCTTTCAGTGTGAGTCACCTTTCTCCTTCTTTCCTCAGATTCCCTTTTACTCGGAAATGTGCGGTAAGCTCCTTGCCGGGGATAACTGTAAGGCACTGGTGGGCTACTCTGCTGTGTATAAGGTTTGTTTTGGGATGGCCTGCTTCTTCTTTATCTTCACCGTCTTCACCCTCGGAGTGAGCTCCAGCAAGGGCTGCCGTGCAGCTGTACACAACGGGTGAGTGATTTAATACTGATACTTCTGGGTAGCAAAGAGTCCTCTCCTCACCAGTATGGGTGCCTATGAGTAACTGGCAATCTGAACCATGTGAGTCATGCTACTTTGCAGATGACAGGCCAACATCGATGTTTTTTGCTATAAATATTTTTGTTACAAATGCTAATAATATCATTCCATCTTCTCGATGGAATGATACTCTAAGCAGGGTCTCAGGAACAAATATTTACAGGTGAATCTAAAAACTACAGAGGACGGCGTGGTAGCTCCTAGGTCACTGCTGCCGCCTGTCTCCTCCATGGTTGATGGGGTCATTTCTGGCTCTGCTCCCATGTGGCGGAGGTCGACCCCTGATTGGGGGTGGGGGGGCTCCTCTCTGTACTCCGGATGTCTGCAAGTACATATCATTGCCAACTCTAAATGGCCCCTACACTCTCAGAAAAAAGGGTACCAATTTGTACCTTTGCTTGTCACTGTGACTGTACCCTCAAGGCTCTGCCAGTTGTACCCTTAGCTGTAGGTAAGTGTACCCTTCAAGGTACAGAAATGGACTCTGAGGAACATTTTTGTACCACTGGGGTACATTAATGTTTTTTGTGCCTTGTGGATGTTCCTCAGAGTCCATTTCTGTACCTTAAATTAGATTAAAAGGTACATTTACCTACAGCTAGGGTACACTTGGCAGTCCCTTGAGGGTACAGCCCCAGTGACAAGCAACGGTACAAATTAGTACCCTTCTTTCTGAGAGTGTATAGTGTGTGTACCTTAGGATGATTTTAATTTTCATTATGACAAAGTTGAATGCAGGAACAGTTTAATGAATCATAGTTTAGAAATATATTTTGTGTTTAACAGTATAGTTTGTTTGCCAAATTGTTTTCTTGTATAGCTTCTGGTTTTGGAAGTTCCTGGCACTGGTTGGCTGCTGTGTGGGAGGATTCTTCCTTCCAGATGAAGAGAAATTCCTTGAAGGTAGATTTTTTACCATACATTGCTGTTCTGAGTGTTCTCACTTGCTTTTTTTTTGCCTACTGAATGGGATTTTGTTTTGGGGTTATGAGATAGAAAAATTGTGATTCTTATCCCTGTAGTTTGTATGTGTGTGTGTGGGTTTGCATAGATCACATTTGAGGACCAAATTGTCCCCAAAGTGTAGTAAAACTTGAAATTTACC
>JAODLC010000123.1:11504280-11520746 GCA_026781145.1 Hippopotamyrus pictus | reverse complement strand
GGGAGGATAGGGGGGGTCCCTTTAGTATATTCTGCCGACCGGTCCTCATTAGCTCAGCCCACCCGGAAATTTCCTGAACATCCCTGCTGGATTACAGAAATAAATTAAACCAAAAAAAAAAGAGTCTTACCAACAGCGAGTCCAGGATCACTGTTCATGGTCTGTACGATCTCCATGCCCTAATGACAGATATTGAGGACATTTTCCTATGATTTACATTTGCATTAATAGCTGGTTGGTGCTCCTTTATAGCTTCTATTTTTACAAGCAACCTTAGACTTTAAGACATTGTCCAGTGAAGAAGACAACTGAAAGCATCATGCAGCCATTTCGATTTTAACGAAGGAGAAACAGGCAGGAAAAACAAAGAGGAGGCATGGGGCCTAAACATGGAGCAACGAGCTCCGGCTGTGTGGGCTTTGTGGGCCGCGCGACGAGCAGGACCCTTTTTAGAGACTCTCCATGTTTTCCCCCTGTCTATGACGCTTATGCAGCAAAAGTGGTTTAAAGTGGGTTCGCAGTATGAGTGGGCCACCTGATTGAGGACCACCCAGTTGGGGTCGATCTGAGCGTCACCCTCAGGATCCAGCACCACCGTCTGGTAGGCTCTGAAGTCAGTCAAAGTGATCTCAGCATTCTCTGGACAGTTGTCGATTCGGTCTATCGTGTTATCTTGGTCAAAATCCAGTTCACACACATCCCCAACTCCATCATCTGTCCAGAAAGAAATCAGGTCAGTCCAACACTGACCAGTTCCCTGCACAGAAAGTAATGTACTACTGGTGAAGAATGGGGTCTTTCTGTTTTGAAAGATGTGATTCTGCGTTGTCATAACAGCTTTTATCTGTGGTGAGCGGAGCTCACGATCTCTGAAAGTTATTCAGACCGAAATATCAACACCCGCTGAAGAGGATTTTATCAAAAGTAACACACCAATGGAATCAATGTATATTCCCACCAGAGTAAATATGAGCAACGATACATAAAGTCATCAAGTATCTATGGATTTTGATTAAAGATTTTCCCATTACATGAATATTTCAGTCTTCTGGAAAACTAGAAAAGGGACAATTTTTTTTACCCCAAAAATGCACGTTGAGTGACTGGGGTTTCCTGCTACTATGATTTTCTGCCAAAAGACAGATTTGCATAACTCACTGTATAGATCCTGCAATATTTGGTGTTAAGATTTCCTTGGTTTGATATTTAAAATTATTTATAGAAATAATTTCTTTCAGCAGCTTAACAAATTTTCTATGCAATTTTCTGTAGCACAAGCTTTGTCTTTCAGCCTAATTATTGTCTATAGGCATGTGAGGTGATGTAATTCTCATACTGTTATCATCAATCTGATCTGGGTTGGGCACCAGCCTGCAGTTGTCTGGTCCTGGTGGTAGAACATCAGGAATGCCATCGTTATCATCATCATCATCACACTCATCCCCAAGACCATCCTTGTCTGTGTCCAGCTGGGAGCTGTTGATAACATTGGGGCAGTTGTCTTTGGTGTCTTGGTGGCCATCACCATCGCTGTGGCAAGAATAACAAGACATCAATCCTCTGTCTATTGCACAAAAAGATATCATTTTGAATTTTTAAACATTCACAAAATTACCTGTCTTGATTTGTGTCACAGGAGTCTCCTACAAGATCATTGTCTACATCTAACTGTATTAGGAAAGAAATAATGTAAGTTAATAACTAAATAAAGTCACTTCACAGGAACAAAAAGTTATGATTTCTTCTGTAATTATTACAGAATTTCACGCAGGTGTCTCAGAAATATAAGAACCTGGTTGGGGTTGGGAATCTCTGGACAGCTGTCACATGCATCACCAACACTGTCGCCATCTTTGTCCAGCTGGTCACGATTTGGGACTCTCGGACAATTGTCCAAGAAGTTCTTCAGACCTGAAGATCATCACAACTTACTGTTATAAAGAGCAAGTATTTATCTGTGTTTTAGAAAACATAATGTATTACTAGAGTGAAAATGGCAAAACGTGCATAATATATAAAAATAATATCATTATATTTTCTCAGTAAAAAAGAACAATATAAACATGGAAGATATTTTAAAAGTAAACATCATCTCATGTGAGAGTTCATGCATAACACCACAAGGTGACACTGTTGTTCTCAAAGTGTCTAGAAACTGTTACTGCATTTGACTTCCACAGAAAGAACAATAATTTTTCACTTAAATGTCACATATTGTAACTTGACTTATCAGAAATTAACCTGTTTATATTTTGGTGTATTTATTACAAAAATTATTTTGGCAACCATAACATATACTGTAGATTTTGGGGTGTAGAAGAAAATCAGATAAATATTTTCTAAAGTCTGAAATTTTAATTTAGGTTTATTCTACAATATAAAATGTTCCTTTAGCTTTAAAACTGACTAAAATGCTAAACTTTTAGAGGCAAATCATTTGGAACCTGTTAGATCTTGTGGTGTGTAAATAAATTTGTCATTCTGTCATGTGAACTTCTTTCTGAAAACAAAAGTCAATTCATTAAAAAGAAATCAGACTGTCTGTGATTTTAAGTAAATTTCACATCATTAGTCAGTCCCAAAGAAAACAGATGTGTTTTTTTACAGTTTGTTTCCAACCAAGACGTCTGTCTTGTCTGCCCTGTTGTATAAACTGTGCAATGGAATAGTGGCTTTTACGAGTGTTTAGAGTCTAATCAAGGTGCCATAAAATAGCTTCAGATACAACATCTGTTTTATAGTTCTGTAGTAGATACAGTGCTCTTGCAGTTCAGTCAAAGTGTAGGTGAGCTCCATTAGGATTGCCAGCTTTGCATCAAGGGACAGAGACAGTACACTGTACAGTACGTGCATTGGCCAAACAGAGCTCTGCTTTCCATTGAAACCATCTACATGGCATTAACAACAGCACAGAAGGCTTTTTCAGAGAGAAGTGACTGGCAGCACTGTCTGACCGTCATCATCCATGTCATCGTCACAGGCATCTCCCTTCCCGTCGTTGTCCGTGTCCCTCTGGTCTGGGTTCTCTATCATGCGGCAGTTGTCACAGGCGTCGCCATGGTTATCCTTATCACTGTTCCTCTGATCGATGTTGGGCTTCAGCCAGCAGTTATCCTGGAGGAGGTGCAGTGCAGTGCTGGCTCAGTGAGCTGAGAAGGGACCTGCATGTCTTGTGAAGGAGACTGGCCATACCTGGTCATTTGGAATGCCATCCCCATCTGCATCCCCATCACACGCATCCCCCATTCCATCTTTGTCTGCATCCTCTTGTCCAGAGTTGGGGACGTAGATGCAATTATCCTAAAAAGAAGTGATAAATCAGAGTGCAAATCTCCTGCAAACTGTAATGTGCAGAATCTGCTCATATACAGCGGGTTCCTGTTACCTTCTTGCAGTTCTGGTCCTTGCACCTGAGCTTCTCATCAGGATAGCCATCAATGTCAGTGTCTTTGCCACAGAGGTAGCCATTTCCAGCCCAGCCAATCCCACACTGAGGAGCAGCGAAGGGTCACACACATTTTATTAAGGGTATTTCTGAAGCAAAATCGACTCTAATCGTTTGGACATTATTATTTTAGATTCATGCCTATCTGTAAAATTATCATGCATGTTAATTATATTACAATGTGTGCTGTGGCATAGTGCCCAGTCAATATGGAGAATTATGGTAAATTTTAGAATACATCTGTAGTAACTGGTAAACATAGGTGGGTAATTCAGATTCAGAAACCAGTTGACTATAAAGACTCACCATTACAAAGTACTCAACTACTTGGTTTAAATATCCACCTCAGATGGCCAAGTAATTAATTAATTGCTAATTAATTCCACAAGCAAGATAACTGAATCCGAAGCATCTCTGATTTATACCTAATTATACAGTTTAAACAATATCTAACCTCTAAAACTGAAAAATCAGTTACCCAGCTTCAAACAAGCAATGCAAATGAGCCAGAATTCTAGAATCTCTGGAATAAAATTGTGAGTCTTTTTCATCTAACTTTTGATGCACAGCAGGCAAAACCAAAAAAAACTTGAACCCGGCCCCTGGGCATTCTCCAGAATGCTATCCTGGGCAGAATAAGGCTTACCATGCAGCTGATGGTGCTGTCCCTCTCCTCCACACACTGGGCATTGGCATCACAAGGGTTCCGCAAGCTGTTTCCACAGCCCCTCTCAGGCTTGCAGCCCGTAGCCTGGTTCCCTGTGTAACCGGCTTTGCAGGCTCCACAGTGGTACGAACCCTGGGGAGCAAATAGTGCTGTGAGAGCCTTTAACCACATGTCAGTCACTAATATAGAGCAGCTGCTTTTCTCTGTACTGTTCTACAATCCAATAGCCAATAAAAGATTAGCGTCACTTCTGCTCACTTCATTGAAATGATCATAATTTCATTAATAGATAGGTTTGGGACTGAATAATTAAATCATTTACCATAATGCTTGCAATTGATTCAGTGTATAAATCTATATTTATTTCAGTTTGCAATTACCCATTTTAAGATACCTTCTCTGCAGTAATCTTTATTACCAGAGCTCATACACAAATATGAACACACAGGCACTTTTTGGATTATCTGAACCCCAATTTTGGATTATCTGTTGTTGCTGGTCAAAAACAGCAATGTATCCTTACCACAGAGTTATGGCACAGAGAGTTAGCTGTGCAGCCCCCATTGTTAAGCATCTTGCACTCGTCAATATCACTGCACACCTACGGGACACATTATAAACACTCAGCAAATGTAAATCAGATCTCAAGATTATGAATCACCCCAAGAAATCAATCAAATTTTCAAATAAAAAAAATTCATAACCACACACACACAACACTGATTACTATTTTTAAACTTTAAAACAACTGAAAGTTATTTTTAATAGAAATAAAATAATATTTTGTAACTGGTCTCGGGAAGGGCCTATATTTTTATTGTAAATAGTGCTTGTTGATGTTGCTGTTCTTGGAGGTTTCCCCAGGGGGCAGAGTGATTGATGGAATGAATGATGATTGGGGGAAACTGCAAGGCCCAGAGCCTGGGGGTAGTTGGCACTGAGGGAGCCTGTTTAAGAGGGTGCTGTGCTGCATGCAGTTCAAGAACTTGTAAGGTGTGGCTGTGGCTGAAAACATCCATGATTAAAGTGTTGAAAGAAAACGCGATTTCATTCTTCTTCAAATATTATTCCTAAAGAATTTCATACAGAATCCATGTTATTAATAGTTTCTAAGTCATTATAGATGAAATCTCACCTGCTTGTGCGCTTGTGCAAAGGCGATGCCGACTCCCTCGACCGCCTGGCCGCTGTAGCCACGGGGACAGGCTTCACACTTAAAGCCAGGGGCCGTGTTGACACAGCGGACTCCAGGGAAGCAGGGCTTAAACTGACACTGAAAACACATGGCAGCAGCTCATAACCTCACCGGCATGGGGAAAAAGAAACATAGAAACCGAACAAAGCACTTTAACCTTTTCTAAAATGTTTAGAATCGACTTGCTCATAACTGTGTACTTTCATTGATGTTTATGAGTTTGATAATAAAGATTCAGCATTCCAAGTCCATTTTATTGTTTCTCTAAAGACACTTGAGAGTAATCGCTGAAATGCAAACATTTTAGAATGCTTTTTTGTGTGGTCCTCTGCAAGAACAGGAAGAGATGTTAAAAGATTTTTTAAAGCAGTTTAAATACGGATGTCTAACCAAAGTGCTGACCCATATGTAAAATTCTCGGGGCTCTTCATGGAGCCAAGTCCAGCCACAGTCTATGCTACAGTCTATGCTACAGTCTATGGTACACTCCACAGTGTGCTGCGTGTGTGTGTATGTGTGTATATATTTATATACAATAATACCAAGCAAACCAAAAGAGCATGTACTCATATATGAGTTTAATATTGAGTAGCCCCCTTTAAAAACCGCCTACATATACTGTGAATTGGCCAAAAGTCCAGCTAAGAAATATCACCCTGTAATCTGGGAGACATTACCTCATCCACATCATCACAACTGAATCCGTCTCCGGTGTATCCATCAGGACATGGGCCACACTCTACCCCGCTCTCTGTCTCGAAGCACGCACTGCCTCGGAAACACGTGTCAGGACTGCACTTTGGCTTCTCGACTTCGGTGCCACCAAGACCTTCAGATGGAACCAGATGGCACTGAACAAGTCATTTCTAGTCTGGACATTTTAAATATAATTAAATAAAACATAAAACACTGACTAACATATATACAGCTGTGGAACACAGCAAAGTTTTTGTTTCACTCATTTCTCAATATATGGGTGCGTGTCTGAATAATATATATACTGTATATGGAAACTGCAGCCTGGTTCTTCTCTGTTTCTCATTAATGAAGGGCTTCTTCTTTGCTATATGGGACTTCGGTTCTGCTTCTAGGAACCTGATGCTAACTGTCCAAGCAGGGTACTTCACAACACTTAATGTTTCCCATTCCTTTTGAAGGTCACTTGAGGTCATCCTCTGATTTATAAGGCACTGTCGGATAAGTTGACGGACTGACTTTAGAAAGTTGCTTCTGCCCTCAACCTGGCTGATTTTTGATTATTCCCAGTGTCTCCTGCTTCAACTTGTTCTTGGGTACTGCTGTCTTAGAAATTTTTAACTTGGAAGCAGCCTGTTGCACAGAGTAGCTTTCTGCCAGCAGAACCAGGATTAAACCAGGATTTACAAATGCAGATTTAGAGTGCAGATATAGAGTGATGTCTTTCCAGTGGTGTTTTTCCAGAGCTGTATCAAAACCAGTTTATTGATTTTGACTGATAATAAATGGTATTATAATGTACTGCTGATTGCTAGACTCTGAAGAATTTGAATACTAATGCTCGGTTTCATTGGATGGAGATGAGTTACTGTCAGGGTCAGTGCCTGTCCATCCCCGCCCTTCATGTATCTTCCCCGTTTGGCCAGCAGGTGTTTCTGGCCATCCTGGTCCCTCCTCTGCCTTTGGGCTGGACTTTTGTCTGTTTTCATGGCTCCCCAGACTGCTGTGTGGCTCAATAGGTTGAGTATGTGGCACAGAAGTTGTGGGCCTCTGGTCATCAGTTTTAGGTCAGCTTCACCAGTTGTTTGTATTTATAGGTTTTCTATTCCCTAGTGTTTGTAATTAGTTATCTTTGCTTACCTGTTTCAGTTTGCCCTGCTTGTGTCCCTGTTAGGTTAGGTTCCCTGGTTCCTATTCTTTGTTAATTGTAAGTTAATTCACCTGGGTCTTGTTCTGTGGCCTTGTTGATTGGTTAATATTTTTGATGATTCACACTTGCCATTGTTAGTCCTGGTTACCTGTGTATTTAAGCCCCTGCCTTTATTCATGTCTCTAGTCCGTCATTGTGGTTAGTTACTGTGTCTTTGTCTCTTTGTTCAGGCGTTCAGTCCTGTTCCTCATGTTGCTCATTTCCTCAGTGTATTTGCTCTGGTGTCACTTTGTTAAATTCTGATTTCTCCCATTTTGTTCCAACCTCTCGCAGTCCTTTTATTTTGTGATTTCCCAGTCTGTTCTGTTTTTGTTAACAGCCCCCCTTTTGCCCCTGCCTGTGCCATGCTGCACCCTAACAAGTGACTAACAATGACTAAAGTCGGCAGCCTGACGCTTAACTCACCACAGGCTTGGCATTCCGAGATGGTGTTTCTGAGGAAAGAGGTTTCCTTAACCTAAGGATAAACCAAAACAAAGTTAATGGATAATGATAGCTTGCATTGTAAAGAAGAGCAATGGTAAGTTGAGGAGGGTACCTGCTGGATAAGGACCTCCTTCAGCTCTGAGATCACTTTGCTGAGATCAAGCATTTGGTTTGCCAGCTGCTTGGTATTAATACCTGTGTGGAAAAACCTCGTTATCTTCATCAGTCCATCCATGATCCATTCCACCTACCCAGCACAGTGGCATTACCTACCAGCTTAAATCCATAAACTAAGGTAAAAGGTATAATAATATTTTTCTGGAAATACCATTTAGTTAATGATGACTAGGTTACTGAATGGATTCCTATAAGATCAGGAAATTAAATATAATCAAATAATGTTTCTTAACACATATTTGGTAGTTCTAGGTTTACTGTATGAAAATCCTTAAAACCCAGGCCAAATTACTCCAGACTTAATTTAAAATAATATCACTTCATCATAAGCTGTATAAAAACAGTATTGGAGGGTGTCAGATTTCACCAACACTTACCCAAGGCCTGGACTGAATCACTCTGATGTAGATAGCAGCCTTGGAGTGAAGCGACATTTTCTAATGAATCACCCATTAACAGCTTCAGTTCCTCTATTCCATCCTGCCAACAAAAAAGTGCATTTTGGGTAGCAGGCATGGAACACAGAGTTTAAATTACCCCTACAAGACGAATGAATGAATAATTCCTTCTACTTATTTGGCATCTGGGCTTATTCATATACAATAAGCAACCTGTCATACAATAAAAACCATAAGTTCCACTTTATATGAATAATATACTTATACATCTCTGGAGAAGAATGAAGAGAGCACTATATTTTTAAATAAACCCACATTTTTAAATCCTGGTTTTAATTGTGGTTCTGCTGGCAGAAGGCTGCGCTGAGCAGCAGGTTGCTTCCAGGTTCAAAATTTCTAAGACAGCAGAACACAAGAACAAAGTGAAGCAGGAGACACTGGGAATAATCAAAAATCAGCCAGGTTGAGGGCAGAAGCAACTTTCTAAAGTCAGTCCGTCAACCGGAAACCAGCCAGGTAAAGGGCGGAAGCAACTGTCTAATGCCAGAGATGATCGTTAACTTATCTGACAGTTTCTTATGAGTCATGGGATGACATTAAGTGACCTTCAACAGGAACGAGAAACATTAAGTGCAGGTGTGAAATGCTCTGCAAGGACAGTTATGACTGCTAGGACTCCTAGAAGCCCTTAAAGACTCATAAAGCATGAAAGAAGCCCTTCATTAATGAGAAACAGAGAAGAACCAGGCTACAGGTACAAATATATATAGATATACAGACACAGACCCATAAATTGAGAAAGGAGTGAAACAAAAAATGTTGCTGTGGTATGATTTTTTTCCAGAGCTGTATAAGATATAATACTGAAGTTATATAAATTTCACTATTTATGGCAATTAAGACAAGGAAGAAGTAACAGAAAAAGTGGAATTTATTATATTCCTTGTTGTCGAATATTTTAGACCCCCTGTAAACGAGTTACATATGCCGCTAACGTTGCACTAAATGATGACGGTCACAGCAACAGTAAGCCTGACCTGTGTTCTCTGCTGCATGGTCTTAAGCTCCACCATGTTGGGTCCTGGAGGCAGCCCCCTGAAGGCCGCCGGCATGTCCTTAACCGTCTCAATGAGCCTACAGTCGACGTAAAGTTCCACACTGCTGGGCTCCCGCCTCAGGCCTTTCAGGTGGAACATCACCGCGTGCCGCTGGCTGTCGGCAAGCTTCACATTGTTGAACGTGACAGTGCTTGTTCTGCTGTCGCTCCTTAGGTAGCGCAGGGTCGCTGTCGCCGGAAAACAAGCATTTCCCTTTAATTAGAGCCCTGGCTGGAACCGCAGACCGCTCACAAACCACCTGGTAGCTATTTGACTACTGTACAAATGTATGTCTAGACAAAGGTGACAGTTTGTCAGTTTTTTAATTTAATTTAATTTATTTTTTTATTTCCCATGCTTGAGTTATTTATAATTATGAGATAAAATATTTCATTAGTCAAATCCATTCAAGCTTCAAAAATAACGTTTTATGGTTAAATGTGCTTGCAAAAATTATTATACTATATGGCCTTGGCAGATATGTATAATTTTTGGATGAACATTGATTTTCTTATTGTTAATCACAATAAATGAGTCATACCTCTGTTCAGCTTCCCTTGAACTGTGAACTCAAAAAATTTGCTGTTGTCTCTTGGATTATAAAGGCTAAATACTGTGGAGCCAGTCTTGGGCTGGAGGCTGAATGAGGTGAGAATAAAAACTTCATTCACAGACTGGGCTGCAAGCCCTTCCTGCAGGAGGTCTGGTAAGCACTCTGGTGATGCGAGAAGATTGTAGACTGCATAGTAAACAAAGCAAACAACAGAAGTTAGAAACTGTATTATATTTGGAAACAAGTTTAACACAATGAAGACTCTTTATGAATGCATAAGTCTGCTGTCTACATTTTCCTAAAAACACTCTAAAACATGCATTGTACAAAGACAGAACAGATTTTCCTTTTCAAAAGAAAAAACAAAGATGTCTAACTTTTCAGTAGCTAAAAGAGCTTATTCTAACTGTCCTGTTTACCCCATGTGTGTGTCACTACCTACAGTAATATAGCTTGTTCTCCTTATTTAAGCTTAAGTTTAAATATTATATATAGTAAAAGGCATGGTTCTGGTCATATTAATGGCTCATTAAAATTTGCTTTATTGTAATACTTTCATGCATGATTTTCTAAAAACACACAGACATATTTTTTTATGTTTTGTGCTAATAAAATCAAATACTCCTTACTTAATCTGGAAATCACTAAGCAGCATTGTTACAACCAAAACTATTAGCATCCAAGAGCATAATAAAATGAATAAACTGGAATTACAGTGAATAAGAGATCATTGCACATGAGTAGCCAGGTATGAACAGATGACTGCTGTACACAAATCAGTGAGGTAATTAGACCAAATTGGTAACAAATGCTACAGGAATGTTCTCTTTTCTAACAATAACCTAGAATCTGATCTTTCAGACACATTTTACTCGCAATAAACTCACTAATCTTTCAGCACTGCACATAGAGACAATGATTATTCCAGCATGCCTGAAATGACACAGAATTAAGGCATGGGCTTGCTGTTTCTGCAGCTAATGCACCCCAATGAACACTAAAATATATGTTTAATATCTTAAACTGACAATAGTTCTTGTCTTAAGGTCATGCAGAAAGACGTTTGCCAACAGATAGCCCAATCTTTGAGCAAGCATGACTTGGCCCAGGAACAAAGCCTCCATAAAATGGGCAAATAAATATTTTCTCGTCATTAACCAAAGCTTTGTTTAATCATCTCCGTCTGACAGGAGTGGGTCATGCTTGGTTCAACGACAACCTGGCTCATTACTTGAGAATTGCTTCTTTCCATTTCCTAACAAATTGGTGGGTCCATTCATTTGACAATTTTTGTTCTGAATAATACGTACTGATGTGTAATATGCAAACACATTTGAAATTACGTGTTAAGTATGTAAGAACAAAATTTTTCCAAATGCTGTAATAGTTTATTTTGTCCAATAGGCAACAAAATATCTTTCTTTAGAATAGAATAGAATTGAATAGAATGCTTTATTTTCAAGTGACCAAGGCCAATGGAAATTTTTGTTGGTTAATTAGCCAGGACCCTGATCATGAGGCTGGAAGATGGATGGATGGATGGATGGATGGATGTATGTAATAATGTTCATAATGCTACATTTATAATTTAGAAATTCTGACACATTTGCACAAACAGCTCTAAAGCTGCTTTTACATATAAGTTTGTTACAACATAGGATTAAATAAGTATCTTTACAAATGTATAGGAGATGTGACTACCTAAGGCTCAGTGAGCTGAGCAAGTCTGTATAGGTAAGATAAGAGGTAAAATAAGAGATAAATGAATATCAAAAGATGATAAAATGTATAAATATCCATGCAAAATAAACAATGCACTCTACTTTGTACAATTCCAAATATTAAGGAATGCACTCCATCTTGAACCACTTTTCCAGTACAGGATCACAAGATGGACTTTGACCCTATCCCACACAGCATATGGCATAAGGCGCGTAAAAGGAAACAGGACGCCAATCCCATCACAGGGTATAATCAGTCGCACTCTACAGACAGTTTATAAGGCCAACTGACCTGACTGCCTTTCTGTGAACTGCAGCAGGATCCCCACAGAACAAACATGTAAATAGCATGCAAACACAGATAAACAGCAGAAGATCCCACTACCCATTGTTTTGAGTGTCCAGATCTGAACATTCCAGTCACCGAAGCTTGTTGCTGAGTGGGAGATTTCTCAAGAGCGGTCGGCTAAATCAAAGACAGGTGACCGAAACTGCCCAGGGGGGTACTGAAGTCACTGAGAATGTCTGGCTGAACTTTACAACATGTAACATTATGCTCTGTGTGAAGGAAGAGTGCCACGGCTCCTCCAGAGATGGTGATGTAATACAACATTTATTAAAATCTGTTTCCTGTGCTTAATTATGTATCAGTATGATATAGTTGCTGTACTGACATGTTTATGATGAAATCAACATATCGTTTCCAAGTGTTGACATAATAATAGTTTTTCATGCCGAATTCAACATAATGCGTCTATCATGGCAGTCAACAAAATACTATAAACGTGCTTTTTTTATAACCAGCCATTGTATCAACATGCTGCTATCACTGATACACAGTGCAAATATCATATTTACAACCAATTCAGGCAACAAGGATTAAATTTTTAATTGTTATTGTGATCAACAGATAATGCTATTGAGTTTGAGACAATGTCAATGTATTGAAGAGGGAGGTTACTTAAAGTATATGCATGGTGCTCACTGCAATTCTTAAGGCTTATGAAAAAATAAATGTACTGACCTGAACTTTGACCATGTGCTCTGCTGACCAGCTGTAACAGCACCTGTGAGAGGAGGAATGGCCCCACAAACGAACCCATACTCCTCAGTGTCCACTGATTTCCAATATCACCCAGTAGCGGTGCTCCTTAGAAGCACGGAGGCTGTGAATGAAAGGAACTGGGCGTCTGGCTGCCTTATAAAAGGAGAGAGGCCACACTGACATAGTTACGGGGTGAGGTATCTCCTCGGCCAGCTGGCGGAGAGGCAGGGCACTTCCTTGAAAGAGAAGCAGAGTAGTGGCTGATGGAGGGGATGATGCCTTTTTCAGACGGCCTCACGCTGAGAAGGGGCTGACTTTACCAGAGTTCATTAGATCCCCAGGACTGGCATTTCACAGTTTCACAGAAATGTTATCCTCTTTTTTTGCTCATTTAAAAAGAAAAAAAAAATAGCTGTTCAGGTAGTACACTGAGTACTTATGTCCCTTATTATATATTTATATATCATGCCTGGTATTTTTTGTGCTGAGTCTATAATAGTCAGGAGCGGGGCTTTAAGTCAACATGAAATAAATGTTAAGTGATATTTGGGGCAAAAATTAACTGTCTGTAGAAATGATTACATTTTACCTTTTAATTACATTTCTTTCTGGTATTGAGGAGCTATTAAAGCTATTTCAAATTAATATGAATACTAATGGCTTAATTTAGACAATTTGCTCCTCAAAGGGAACAAAATTCAGTACTTGAAGTCTACTTGTTTAATCTCGAAGTTTACATGATTGTTTTATGCAGCAGTTTGTTTTTGCGTCATGGCAACTAATGGAGGCCTGTTTCTCAGAAATCTCTCTAATTAAACAAAAGCCCAGGAACTGCACCCTGTTTTCTTTCTGTAAGAAATGCACTAAATGGATGTAGGCTTAACCTGGAAATGCTTTTTTGCAAATAAGGACGCAGCCTTTATTTAAGAAGGAGTATAATATATTATTTAATACTATTCCCTTATAATGTCCGATTAAATAGTATACATGCATTCACTTAGGAAATGCTTTTTGAGCGGTCCAAAACTTTACCTACTCACAGACAAGGTAAATAACAACAAATTAAATTAAATCAAATTAAATATTAATCAAGGTACAATTAATAACCCTCTATATTTGTGATAAAATGCAACCTATTTTTAAAGATCATGTTTTTGTATATAAAAAAAATCTTATTTAAAGTTTATAAGCACTGACAGATATTTATAGGTTTATAATATAAACATTGCACAGTTAAAACATGGAGAATATAAAACTCCTATAAAATAAATGAGTTTTGTTTTCCCATTTGTTAGAACCAAGTGATAGTCGAGGTATGTACTATGCAAGGCTTGCTCATGGGACATTTCTTGGAAAGTATCTGAAAAGATACTTTAGTTACATAATAGAAATAAATATTCCATATGTGTCCTGTGATTAATTGATTAATGGTCTAAATTTAAAATAATGACTAATTCTCCTTTTATTTTTTTTCATTGTTATTTTGATCGATAAACCGATGTATCACTGTTGTCAAGTGACCATGACTGATGGCGGATTGCAAAAAAAATATATATTTTGAAAGACTTATGCTTGCTGCATATAATCCAGTGACATCTGGCAAACATTATAATTACCTTTAATAATTTTATTTTGATAGGAATAAAATTATGTTTTTTGAGTATTTTCAGTATTTTAGTATTGGAGTTATAAAGCAAACAACAATCGATCTTAATTCCAGATCATAATCAGTCAGTTGTTTAATTAAATGGGACCAGTCATCTTGGCAGTTCTGTATGAAAACTGTCTTTTGATTGCAACCATCTGATCAACTAATTGCAGTAAACTACATATAATCCAGCATATGGGCTGGCACAGAAGACAACGCAACTACCCAAACCTCCACCGCCAAGGATTTCAACCCCACCTTCTGTGTCCCTCTGTAGTCCAAAGATAGGAGGTTAGGTTATAACGGGGATCTCTTAATATGCTTGTTGTGTGTGTCCATGGTAACCCTGCCCTAACCCTATCCAGGATAAGCTTTTGCAAGGTGTAGTTCTTGAAGATTATGGGGGTGCAGCTACAGTATTTAACATTTATAAGAATTGTTACAAATACAATACATTAACAATACATTCACTGTTTGTATTCTTTTTTTGTTAATGCCAACATTTTATTTGCCTGTTCTTAACAGTTCAGATATATTAGACACTAGACAAATAAGAAAGTCAGTAAAACACTCCTGTACAGTTCCTGAACATAGGCCTTGACTGTCAGACTTAACTACTATGAACAGTAAGCTGATGAAGTCATTTCCATTCCCACTAGTTTTATGACGGAATCTCCGTCCAAGTATAAACATGGATATATACACGAATCCATTTACATTATTATGGATGTATATTAGGCATTGTATTAGGTATTGTAACATATTTAACCTTTTTACTTTCTGTATGCACATATATATGTAAGATGGGGTTATTCATATTCCTTGTATTAAATATACATTTTTAAGCAAAAGTGAAAGAAATTAACTCTAAAAATACCTTATTCTTCATTGCATGTGCCAGGAATCAAAGACCTAATTGAGTTTGTAACGATGACAGCTTGAATTGCTTCCCCAGATTGATTAAATATGTCTATTTAAATTTATTACTTTTATATAAAAGTAAAAAAAAAAAACTAAAAATACCTAATGGAAAATGTGCACATCTGGGAAGGTCTCAAGCACTTATGGGTTATTTCTGATGGTTTCAAGCATTTTGTTTAAACAGACTACTGTTCCATATTGTGTCCACACTAGTGTCCATATTGGCCAGAAGCAGCCACTCTTTTTGTCCAAGGTGAAGCTCACTGCTAGCTGCCATGTTAGGTGCAAACTTAAACTTTTAAGGTACATTTATACATATTTATTTAGTCGGTGCTTTTATTAAAATCAACGTGCAATTGAGAAAGCAGAGTCAGCTGGTCCCTGGAGCAATTAGAGTTAAGGGTCTTGCTCAAGGGCCCAATGGTGAAATCACTCAGTTGACCATAGGATTTGAACCAGCAACCTTCCAATCACAGGTACAGAGCCACATACACACTTATTAATCATCTTTTTATCCAATACAAGGTCATGGGAGTGGGAGGGGCCTGCAGCCCAGACCAAACAGATCACAAAGCAGATATAGATGCCAGTCCACCACAGGGAACTCGCGCTAGGAACAATTTATCAGAGGTGGAAAGTTCCGAAATCCAGACCAAGATATTATATCAACCAACCAATTGAGTACTCTGTGACTGTGACTCTTTATACTCAACTTGTTGATTGAAACAAAATCTTGGTCTGGATTTGTTCTTTCTGCGCCTAAACTTCCTGCAATTTATAAATGCAGGTTCGCCTAACTGCATTTTTTTGGAGTACAAGTGGAAACCAGAATACTTGAACATGGGGAGAACATAATAAAGCAATAATGGGATACCAACTCCAAGCTCGGGCAGAGCAACACCAGCCTGCCACCCCATACATATTGGGGGCACACCACCATGCTTGAATCCCACCCTTATAATGTGTCCAACACAAGCTTTACTGTACATTATGTGTTGTGTAACACACCTTCACGATGCCACAGGGATGTGACAGGAAACACACAAGGTTTAATCCAGCATGCTAACATGTTATCACAGAAAAACTTTACATTCTTCTGTTGAATGATACAGTTCCATGATTATTCTACATATAGTTGAAACCAGATATTTACATACACTTCAAAAAAACAGAAAAATAGGAAGAGATCAATCACAGAAAAACTTTACATTCTTCTGTTGAATGATACAGTTCCATGATTATTCTACATATAGTTGAAACCAGATAT